>VZTI01001766.1:3535642-3552326 GCA_013397865.1 Struthidea cinerea
GCGGTGGAGCCGGGGCCGCGGGGAGGGACGCGGGCCGGCGGCGGTCGGGGTTCCGGGCACGGCGCTGCCCCTGGGGCTGAGGCGGCTTTGCCTCCCGGAGCTTTGGGGCACCAGTGAATCCCGCGGGCGTGTCCCCCTCGGCCTCCGCAGCCGCCGGTGTGACCGGCATCCGTGTCCCGGATCTGGAACGAGGCAGGATAACTATAAGGAAATGCTTTAGGAACGGGTTTTTTTGTTTTGTTAAAAAGAAAAAGATGGAGCTTATTCCCTGTGAGCGTTAGCCTTCAGCAGGACAGGAGAGAAAATGTTACTAAATAAATTGTTATTTTACCCATTTCTTTAAATTGAAATGGAGGCGTTTGCTGCCCTGTGCCTTGCTGCCTTGGGCGTTTCTGCCCAATGCACTGTACAAAGCAAATATTGGCTCTGTAATGCCGAGAGTGCCGGACAGAGCCTGTTTTCCTCTGTCACAGTGAGTCGGTCTCACTCGGCAGTGGCTGCTCCGCACCTGTGCTGGGGCCGGCACCTGCCCGAGGGTCCTGCCCCTGCCGGAGCTTGTCCCCGTCGCTCTGTTGCTGTAGGGACAGTGTGCCTCTGGAATAACGAGTACTTTGTGTGCTGAAGGCTTTGAATCTGCACGCCCCTCCTTGCGTCATTTACTATACGCAGCATGCTCGGTTTTATGTGATCTTTGGGATGGTCCAGAGAAATTTGAACGGGATGTGCTCCAGTAAGATGGCTGGGAAATTCAGGAAGTATCCTTCTGACGTGGCTAATGGGTTGGTGGCAAAAAAGTTTGATATATTACAAGCTTCACGAAGAATACACTGTTACAGAGTATTTGTTAGTGTTTAAAAGCTTAGGTTCTTTATTTGTGCTGACAGAAGTGAGTCCTGCTTGTTATGAAAAGTTTTAGTTATTTAAGTAAAACTTTGCTGGAATAGCTTGGAGTGAGCTCTCTATGAACTGGACTGAAAGAGAACAATAGTATGATACGTGGTTATTTAAAGAAGGTGCATTAGTACAGAGCAAGTGTAGTACTGACCAAGTTCTTAGAAGATTTTCTTGACTAGTTTGTCATAAAAAGCAATAAGCACACTGTGAGAATGAAATACCTTTAAGAAGTCCATGTTTTGATTATTCTTGGTGTAAGAAATAGTCTATAATGGTCTGCAAAAACTTGCATGTCTGATTTTTCCATATACGCAGATTGATACATGTCAAGAATTATCATTTGTTTTACTTTGTCTCTTGTTTATCATTTTTTCCATGTGTGTGATAAAAACTGTAGTTCTCTGTATAATAAAATGCCATAATACAATTATGGTCTGCTAGATATTTAGCAGTAAGTGCCCTCCTGGAATAGTCTTTGGTTAAGATTGTGGTAAATCTGCACAATTTGCATTTTACTTAGTCTTGAGCATGACATGTCAGAAGTCTTCTCCCCAAATATATTTGAAATTCCTCCAATCTGGGATATATTTCTTTGCAGAGAATGTCTGTTCACTTATCTTATGCTTATTTAAGCATTGTGATAATAGATCTGAGACTGTCTTTTATTTGAACCGTGGATTCTCTCCTTGCCATGCATTTATACATGTAGCTTATCAGGATGCCAGCGATAAGTACATTTTAACTTGTAGTAACATTTGTTACAACTTTGTATTTTTCATAACCATTTTGGTACAATCACCTGATGAGCTGTAATGCAGTGACATTGAGTGACTGCTGTCATTAGGGTCTTGCAAATGGAAAAAGATTTTTTTTTTTTTTTAGCAGATGAGAAACTTCCTGAGAATTGAAAACATTGCACAGTAGGACTGCAAGAAAAACCATTGTAGAGTCTGACACACAGATGTGCACACCAAAAATCTCTTGGCTTGATTTTGCAAATTAACTTTGTTTCAGCAGATTTTTTTTGCATTATTTTTATTGTATTAATATTGTGTGTCATAAGTGATATAATTGCAGTTAATTTTACCTGAAATTCAGAAAACTTTTGTTGGGCTGAACTTATTTAAATAATTCTGGAAGCCTGTGTTAGATTTCAGAAGTTTGCCTTAACAGAACTATTCTATTTTTTTTTCCCCCCCATTTAGATTTTGATAGAAGTGACCAATCTTCTGAAGGATTTTAACATTTCAAGTTAGGTGACTTTGTCAATGGTAAAATAGTGTAAATTCTTTCCTTGTAACTTCTTGCTGTCTCTACAGCAGTATTTTCCCTAAACATGAAAAAAGCTGTTTTGGTTTCTTGCTCAGCCTGTGGTTCTTGTCTTTTGTTACTGTGCTATTTACCACAACATCCTGGTAAGTTTACAGAAAACTCATGGCAGTAGAGCTGCATGCAGGTCCTGGTGCGTGTCAGGGGAATAATAAAGATTAAAAGAGCAAATACCTATAAGCAGAAACCTTGTGATGACACAGTGCCATTTTTATTCAAACCAAACAGTCATGAAGTGTCTGCTTTTTTTTGTTATCTTAAACTCTTCTTACCCTGGAGAATAAACACAATATTCTTTTGGCTGAAGAATACTGATACTGTTTGAGATTAATTTACTGTTGAGAAGAGGTTTTGGGTTTTGAGGGTAAAATTTTCTTTTCAGGCAGTTACAATAATGTAGTGGGAAAATGAGCTCTCATGAAATAGGGAAAGAGCTACACCTGTGAGTTGCTTTGCACAACATTAGTTTACATAAACTGCTTAAAATTCATCCCTTTATTTCATTAGGAGTACAGTCTACAGACATGCAAAATCAATATTGTAAAACATTGGTATATGAAGCAATGTTCTCCCTTTTGAATTTGCAATTAATGTTCAGTCTTATCACAGTTGGAAAATGGCCCCTTATCCTCTCCCCAGTTGCCAAGTGACTCCAAGGTGTGACATCCTGCCTATAAAATCATAAAGAGTTCACAGTTCAAAGTGCTTAATAAAATAGTAACAGATTAGTTACAGAATAGGGAAGTGACTACTAATCAAAGCTATTGCAGGATAACCTTAGGGAGTTGGATTAACACATTTTGAAGGCAATGAATGATAAAAGACAAAGCAGGCTGAGGTATATCGGGGTCTTTGAGGGGCTGAAGGAGGCAGGAGGTGTTGGGATGCTGAATGGACACCTAGAAGGGAAAAACCATGGCTGGTGCCTCCTTAGAGCTTGGAAGGATTTGCATGTCCTGCAACTCCCCTGGTCAAAGGCTGCCTGTGATCCAGGGAAAGGATTGAGTGCAGAAACTTCCTGCAGCTGCTTTAACCTCCTGAACACATGTGTTGTCCTGTGGTTCAGGAGGGAGTGTTCAAGAACTCCTCCCCCAGTCATTTTCAAAAACAGTTCAAGACCATGAAAAAAATACTCTGTTTATTACTGCTCTTGTTATTAAAGTGTGTTCAGAAACCTTTCTTAACTAAATGGTTTGTTGCTGCAACTTTGCCACACCTGTTTTTCTTGCTGCTTAAAATAAGCAGGCTCCTGCTTCCCACCTCCATGTCCTTACTAATGTGAGCAGAGGAGGAGCATATATGAAGTTCAGCATGCAGCAGTTAAAGGTGGGCTTTTTCTCCTTCCATAATTCAGAGGAGAAAATAAGTTGCTGCATAGTCACTTAGCAACTGGAAAAAATGAGAAGGGATTAATTTTCCAATTCAGCCCATATCAGAATTCAAAGACTTTATGGATTTCATAGCATTTTTTGGAGCTTAGTGTTAACTTAGGAGTTTTGAAGCTGTATTTTATGTAGTTATTCTGCCAGCTTATTGGCAGAAGGGTTTCATGCATGTGTAATTATTAGTAAGTGAGACAGGATGAGTCACAAGGTAGCGATGTGCAGTTTTTAACATCTGATGTCATTTCAGCAGGTGAATTTTGTTAGTAGCAAACAAAAGCAGCTCAGTGCCCTTTCTGTAATGCCTCTACATCTCAAGTCCTCATCTACAACACATCTGTTTGAATAATTGCATGTGATGCTAAGGAAGGTTCAAACAAGTAACTGTCTTCCAGCCACTGATGATGTTTTATGGCAGCCTGAATTAAATTATGTGAGATAGTCACAATCAGTAGACTAGTCCAGTCATTTACTCCCTTAAGGGCTTGCAGGAGCAAAACTGATTTTTTTTTTTTCCCAAACTTCTTTCTAGAGTTTCTTTGACATGGTGCAACTCTGGAAACCACTCAAAATGTGTGAACATATTGCTGAAGATCAAATTTATATTTTTTTCTTTGGTTATATCTGTTTTCTTCTGAGTATTGAATGCTTGCAGTGTGTGTTGGGTTTTTTTAATCTCTGTGATGAGGTCTTGAACTTTTTGTACTGCTTTATCACTCAGTGCTCAATCAAGTTGTGGCCCTCATACCCAGCCGATGTTGTACAAGTCAGTGTAAAAGTGTAAAAACCTATTTATTGCTGAATGCTGGGAGTTCTGATGGGAAAATATTACTCAGTACTTGCTCTGTTCTTTTGTTCTTCCCCCAAACATTTGTTACTGTCCACTTCCAAAGCCACAGAATAGAGAATTGTCAGTCTTGGTCTTATCACTGTGCCCATGCCTGGCTACTGATTCTTTCAGCCACCTACCACTCACTATAATGTGAGTTAAATCTCAAAATATGTGGTTAAAAACAGTCTTTGAACATATGGTAACTCTCAACTTAATTTGTTTTTTCCTTTCTTGATCAGTCGTCCAGATGAAAATAGTGTAAAATCCTCATGTAAATGAATCCTGCTACCTTCTGTGATTAAATTTGCTTTTGTGTCTGCATCTGCCTGAGTGAACGCATTTGCCTGTGGGATTTTTTTTTTTAAACAACCCCTGTCCCTCCTTCTGCCCCCCCCAACCTTAGCAGCAGACTGCAGGGGTAACCACCAGAGTCTTTGGTATGTGGGTGATGGCTTGGTGTTGAATTTATGCAGAGGTAGGGAGAAGAAACTCTGTAATGGGGTCACCTGAGTATCTTAGGGGGTTTTGCTGTCTGATGTGATGGAGCTTAGCAGTGGTGTTGCCATCTACCATCACGTTGGGGTGTATTTATTTTTCAAATATAGGTAAATCAGACTCTGCCAGATGACACCTTCCACATTCTCTGGAAGCTTCAAAAGGCATCTAATCCTTAAATGGATAAATGTTCCTGTCCAGGTGTCTTGTGTCAGTGTCACAAACTTCTGTCAGGCCTCTTGGGTTAAAGTTTATGAAAGACACTTCTTCAAAGCCAGAGCAGTTCTTTGGGAAATACTTTGAGCTTGTCATTGGTTCAGGGCAAATAAGTTCCATGGTTTTTAAACACTTCCATCCTGGCAATATCTGTGGTTACAGCAGTGAGATCAGGATTTGTGGCCTGCTCTGTGCAGCTGGAGGGCTGCAGCTGCTGGAGGATAATTGCTGCATGTCAGCCTGTCTTAGCTGCCTGCTGCCGGTCAGCTTTACTCTTGTCTACGTAAAGGGAATTTCTCCAATAAGTTAAAATTTAAAACTGGTTTAAAGATACCAGAAATAGGAAAAAAATAGATTTATAAGAGTATTTGGGTTAGGTGTTTTCTCATCTGTTTTGAAAACTACTGTTGTAAAAGTCTACTGGGGAAATGGCAGGGAATAATGCCATTTTATTTCTCTTTTCTAGGGCAGTCTCAAAGGATACTTTCTTGTGTTTCTAGGTGCAAAATCTAGACTTTTTAGCCTCTTCTAGGATTTAGTAGATTGTAGAGGCAGTAGTAAGATAAATGGTTTTTGATCTTTTCTTGAAAGTTGCTATCTTTTTCCTAAAAGATGGTGGACCCTACTCTAGCAGAAATGGGGAGGAATCTGAATGAAGCAATGAAGATGCTGGAAGACAATCAGAGGTGTGTGCAAAGGATACAATAAAAAACTACAGCTGTTTGTGCTGAGGGGAGGATTATTTGTGTCACTGACACTAAGCCAAAAAACCCTCATTTTCCTGGTAGTTTAAAGTCATACTGTCATTCTGAAGCTTACACCTATACAAATCACCTTTATTTCTTAAATGATGGGTTTTTAAAGTAAATGTATGCATTTTTATGCATGCTCTGTAATACTCAAAACAAGTTCAATAAGTCTGTTTTTCAAAGTTAGGATTTTTTTTTAATATTGCAGTGCAAGTAATTTTTAATTCCTGTATATATGAGATTCTTCTCTAAGCTTTCTCTTAAAGAACTGAAAAACCCAAACAACTTGGGAACTTTTTAATTCAGTCTGAACTCAACTTTTGTGTTTGTCTCATCTGGTTTATTCCTGAGCCTGTTAGTGAAATAGATATATGTAAGTATGTATTTCTGCAAGTCAAAGTCAATTACGTATTTGATGTTATAGAACACAAACTAAATACAGAGTTTATTGTGTCTTTAACTTAGGAAAGCAGAGGAGGAAAATGAAAAGAAATATGCACGGAAGGATATTCCTGGACCTCTCCAAGGCAGGTAGGCAGCAACAGTTTTTAGATAATGCTCTTTTCAAAATCTTAAACTACACATAGCATGTTTGTCTTCCAAGCAACTTGTATTAATGGAAATACTAACATTTTCCAGGCATCCTAATAAACTTTTTCCCATACTCACATAGGGGAGAAAAAAAGTAATACTGTAATCGTACCAACTATTTTCATTCTCATGTAGAAAGGAGAAAAAAAGATTACTTGTCCTTGGTGACTGAAATTTTGAATTCATGTAATCTGATGGAGTATTGTTGCCTACAGCGGTGATTGAGACTCAAAGTAAACAAATTTCTATTGGAGAAAAGTACCCAGATTAAAAAAAAAAAAGAAAAAACTGAGACTGATAAAGTAGAAAACAGTAAAGAAACAAACAAACAAAAAAACAAACCCAGAAACCTCCCACCTTTTCAGCGCAGTTGTCTTTAGAAATTAAACAGAGCTCTTGTGCATCAGGCAGGTAAGACCATTGTACCTGAAAGCTACGATTTAAATTGGTTGTGTCTTCTGTGGGAGATGATCCTGCAGGAGCTCAGGCTAGCACTTCAGAAAACACAGCAAAAGCTACTTAAGTCTTTGCTGTGCAGAAACTAACCCTGGTTTTGAGTGGAGACTCGGAATTATCTTTTCTGTGAATAAAAAGCAATTTCAACTGTCAATGTAAGTTCCTACACTACTGTAAATTTTAGTTGGAATTATAAAAGTTGAGGTGTTGTGGATCTTTTCCAGTTTTACCATGTTGTCTTATGTCAGAAGTCAAATGTAGCTTGTGTCTGCCAGAAAGTGATATTTGTAGGGAATTGTTTAAGAGATGTGCTGAGTTATGAGCTGAAGCTCGTTCATGTGAAGCAAAATGTGGATCCTTAGCTACTCCCTTAGTTGGCTGTGTAGCAGTAAGAATTCAATGTTGGCAAGTCAGGCTTTTCAGACCAAATTTTCAGATATTGTAGATTAGTTTTTCTGAGTCTCCTACTATAAGCAAGTAGGGTTTTGAATGGATTCAGCATCCTCATCTTTGTGATCAGTTTTTCTGAGACCAAGGAAACATTTTTGTTGCTGGACTCAGCATTCAGTAAAAGTGCAGTGTCCCAGATGGCTTCTTTTAGATGCTGCTATTTACCTGTTTGTGTCTTTTTAATGTGGTTTGGTTTCCCCTCCCAGTGGCCAGGATATGGTGAGCATACTTCAATTAGTTCAGAACCTAATGCATGGAGACGAGGAAGAGGAAACTTCACAGTCCTACAGGTAAGGCCAATATCAGGTATTGTATTTGAAAGACACCTGATTTTGTTATATTCTGATCATTATAGAACTTACTTAATTTTAAGTTCTATGTATGTTTCAGTGTATATAATTTCTCTCTATATTTTAGTATATATACTTATATACGTAAGTATATATATTATATATTTTAAAGTGTAAAATATTGTGCAACCAGGTAACTTCTTAAAGGCACCTTACGTTGTATAGTGAAGCAGAATAATGCATGAGGCTTGGCTTTCTTAAAATTACAAAGCTTTCATTACTAATTACTAAATTGAGGTATACAAGGGAATTGTTTCTGATGTGGCAGCTCATTTTTTTCCACTTTCTGGAAGTTGTTTTAAGTCAGAAAGTCTTAAAGCTTTGAATACCAATAGATTTTTTATCTTGTGTCTATGTAGACTTTAAAATTAAAGGAAATAAAATTTGTTTCCATTTTTCTGCAAAATGGAAATAGTACTAACTGATCTGCAGAAGATTATTGAAAACTAACATTCAAAAAACTTGTTCAAGATTTAAAAAAAACCCAAACAAAACCAACCAAAAAAAAAAAACCAAAACCAAACCAAAACCAACAAACAAACAAACAAAAAACCCATCAAAGAAAAGCTGTGCCTCTAAAAATAGTAAGTGTCCTGAGTTTTCTGTGCATAGGAGAGTTTAACGCACTTTCAAGTCCCAAAGCAGATAAAGTGCTTAGTGCCAGCTCATATTGGCTGGTTCAAAAGCAGGAGCTGTTCCTGTGAGCAGCTGGGCAAAGGGAAGTGCTCTTGTCTGCACTGGCAGCTTAGTGTGTCATACACAATGGCAGGAGGGTAGCTGTGATATATTGCACTTCTCTCTGCTAAATATTTAAATTTCATGTCAACCAATTCCGCCACTCTACATTAAAAACCCACAAACCCTATACTACTGTAATGTCCATGACTTGTATTTAGTTGGCTGCTCCTCTGTTCTGGCTTGCAGGCTTCAAAATGTTGGTGAACAGGGTCACATGGCTCTACTGGGACATAGTTTGGCTGCTTACATATCTGTGCTGGACAGGGAAAGACTGAGAAAACTTACAACAAGGATCCTTTCTGACACTACTCTCTGGCTCTGCAGGCTTTTCAGGTGAGTCCCTGGGAATAACTTGTGTGACAAAGTAGTGATAATGTTTAAAAACGGATGTGACTGGACTGAGGATGTCAACAAAAGAAACCACTGTGCCACAAACTTGGAAGTACTTGGAAGGTCTGAAACACAACCTTAACCTAGCCTAAAGAATGTCAGGTTGCATTATCTTTAAAATTAGCAGTCCAGAATTTACATCTATGTTAAAACCAGAATGAAGCCTTTTGTGTGTTTCCTCCCATGCTCCATTCTCAGTAAGCAAGGTTTTGAACTCTCTAAAGGCAATCTTAAAGGAACCCACATGTGTTTTCTTTCTTACTCTGAGTCTAAATGAAAATACATACTAGGCTTCTCTTGTTGTTAATCTCAGCCTGTCTCATGAAAGTTTTCTTTTAATCTACTTTAACCTGGGAAAATAAAAGGGTTTTTATTATCTTCTCCGCCCTCTGGGAAGCTCCTTTGCTGCTCAGTGTTATTTTAGTCCCTAAACTGACTGTTGGTTTTGTTGATCATATTTACTTGGCTTTTCTTGCAGGTATGAAAATGGATCAGCCTATTATCATGAAGATGATCGTGACGGTCTCCTAAAAATCTGTCGACTTGTGATTCACACCCGCTATGAAGATTATACACTCGAGGGATTTAATGTGCTCTACACTAAGCAGCCTGTCATATACATTAGTTCTGCAGCCAGAACAGGCCTGGGCCAAGCTCTCTGCAATCAGGTAAAGTCAATCCTGGGGGGTTTTAGCTGCAACTAGAACCTACCTGGCTTCATATTGCCTGGATAGCTTTGGTGATTTTGTCAACCTACTTTTCCTCATGGTGGAAATAACAGCAAAGGAAGCAGAGTCCATACTGGGCATAACCTCAGCTGTAGTGGACCATACATTTAAAATAAAACCATTTGTCTGGGAAAAATACTTTGAGTTTTTATCTACAGACTGTGTTTTGCAGCAGTGATACAGTGGGAGGAAGAGAAATTTTCTGAATATTTCCAGTGAAAGGCTCCTGCATGCTAACTTCTTTAAAAATGCGTGATTGTTTCTAGATTGCATTGTGCTTTACATAAGCTGTTGGTCATGTGAAATAGACCTGAGCCCAAACATACACAATTTGTCCTGTGCTTTTTCTTTATTAATTTGATCATCAGTTTTAGCAGAAAACTTAGTTTATAATGTAATATTGAAGTTTCTATTGTCATACTGGTTTTTGTGTCACTCTGTATTTCTGTGAACACATGAAATGAGTATTTCTCAGTTGAAATTCCATCATTTCTATTGCAGTTAGGGTTGCCCCTTTCCTGCATGTGCCGTGTGCCCTGTAACACTATGTTTGGATCTCAGCACCAAATGGTAAGTTTGTCTTCCCTAAGAGCTCTTTCTGTGTTTTGGTTGGTTGGTTTTTAAGCCTCATTAAATGACTATCAAGTATGTTGTTAGGAAAAGCTGTTAGTATATTTACTTTTTCAACCTCTAAGTCTTCTGTGTTAAAGCTGTACAAATCACACATGGAAATTTTCTAAAAGCAGCCTGTATCTTGGTCTTGTCATTTGCAAAATATTTTAATGGCTTTTAAGTAAAGTGCTTTTTAGTGCAAGATTTCTAGAATAGGAGTAGTTGGAGTACTTTCACAAACTATGTGATGTATTTGTGTTTTATTTTTCACAAATACTTTATTTGGCCTTCAGATTATTTTGCCTTTGAGAAGAAGAAACTGCAAGCCACAAACAAAGCCATTGAGAGTGTTTCCTTTCAGAACTTCAGAATGCTGTTCACTTTCAATCTTAATGCATTTTCCCAGTTCAGCAGAAACAATTCAGTGTTTGACTAACATATTGTTTTCTTACTGATACCAGGATGTTGCTTTGTTGGACAGAGTGATTAAAGATGATGTTGAGTCTGGAAAACTGCCTTTGTTGCTTGTGGCCAATGCTGGTAAGTGCTGTGGATAAACAATCACAAAAACCCCCATGCTATTTCATGAATATAATAAATATATATATCTATTTTTTCCTAAATAGCTCAGTAGTTGCGTATCAAGAAATATCAGGAAATATCTTAATGACCACACAATAATTATCTGTCCAGAGGGGATTTTATTTAACTGATTTAAATTTGGATTGTACTGTTACAGTGCTGCTTATGTCAGTTGATATATTAATATAACTTATTTTAGTGAGTGCACATCTCCTGTTAAAAAACAGTTTCGCAGTAACACTTCAGAATTTTTTGATGGATATGCCATCAACTTTAGCTTGAAAAATGATATTTTTCTTCTAGTTCATTAAACGCATGTACAAAATTTGCTTTAAGTACAAATGACGGAAGTGACTGTTACTTGCTTGGGACCTGCAAAATTGTCTGAGATGTTAATCAGTACAAGAGGCTCATTTTGTAGAGCCTTGGTTTGCAGGCTGATCCTTTGTCACTGCCTTTTTCCCGTTCAACCCAGGGACTCCAGGTGCTGGGCACACGGACAAGCTGGGCCGGCTGAAGGAGCTCTGTGAGCAGTACAAGATGTGGCTTCATGTGGAAGGGTATGGAACTGGAGACTTATTTCTCCATAACTCCATTCATTAAAAAGTCTGACTAATAGACACCATCTAATTTGACAGCTCACAGAGAGCCATAGGGCCAACTTTAGTTTTGTCATAGTAAGCATTTTATATGGTTATAATTTTGTTATTGTGAGATAGAAATTGATTTACATACACAGGAAGAATTAATTGGAGAGGTAATTTCAGCACAGATTAGTGATTACTTTTATTCAGATGGTAATCTTATCTGCCCTTGCTTTGAAGAGTTTGAAATATGAATAAAAAGACCTTCTAGGCCAGGGCGGCCTAAAAAGACCTTCTAAATCAGGCAGGACATTATACAGTGGTTATTGAGAATGAGAAGGGAGAGTGAAATGACACTTCAGTGAAGGTTGTCAAAAAGTCTGCAGCAAGAGCAGTGTGCAGCAGGACTGGGAGGGGGATTAAACCAAGAGTTAAAGGAAATTCCAAGAATTTGGACCATGTCAATGAAGACTCCAGCGCTGTAAGGTTATACTTTTTGAGCCTGAAACAGAGACTGTTTCTCCTGGTATTTTGCAGAGTAGGTGTATTTGCGTACTACTTATTTCTGATACCAAATTGATGCTAAATTATGGATAGGACCTTGGGTGATGATTTCACCAAAGGATGGATTGAAAATTTTTAGATCAAAGCAGATTTTTACTTTTGGGTTTTCAATCTTGGAATAACAAGTAGCAACATCTCCTGCATTGTTAATGAAAAATATATGAACAAAAAATTACCTCCCTTTATACATCCATATGAAATATTTAAACTGCAGATTAAAATGCTGTCTCTTAATACATATTTAATACATGCTAAACCCTTTTCTTTTTTCCAGTGTGAATCTGGCAACTTTGGCTTTGGGTTATGTCTCCTCTTCTGTACTGGTATGTTTCACTGTATCTAGAAACTTAATAATGTGCTTGTGTAAGGTTAATCAAAATATATATGGCTTATATTCTGCTTATTGTAATAAACTTCAGGCTGCTACAAAATGTGACAGCATGACTCTGACTCTGGGTTCCTGGCTGGGGCTCCCAGCAGTGCCTGCAGTGACACTCTACAGACATGAGGATCCATCCTTGGTATGTTCAGCTTCCCACTCACCATTCTCAAGATCCTGGAATTTTGATTCTGGTGACAGTGTGCTGCCATGTTCTTCATAAGCATCTAAAGTATAATTTCCAAAGCTGGCAAAAGTGGCAGCATTGAGGAGAGGTTAACAGTGGTTTGTTTGTTTCCCTCCTCAGTCCTTGGCAGCGGGACTAACGTCGAGCCAGCCCGTGGAGAAGCTCCGTGCCCTGCCCCTGTGGCTCTCCTTGCAGTACCTGGGCCACGATGGTATTGTGGAGAGGATAAAACATGCCTCACAACTGGTGAGCAACAGTTCAGCAGTGATTTATGACAGCTCTTGACAGATCTTTCTGGTTATTGTGATGTGCTGTAGAAGACTCAACTAAAATACTGCAGTTGTTGGCAGTATAACATTGGTTCATATTGTTACACACATGCTGAAAGCACAGGGAAGTGTTTGAGGGATGTGCTTTTACTATTGGATTGTATGTATTTTTTTATAAATGAAAAAAAAAAGTCTTTGTTCTTCCTAGACAGTGAAGTAACATAATCACTTCCTTTTTGTCACTTCTCTATTAACTACTTTTTCTTGAAAGCTCTTCAGAGAGACTTTATTTTCCTATTCTACTTGGCATCATATTGATTTAAATAATAGTAAATTACTTTTAGTAAAAAGGACTTCAAAATATTTCTTGAGGTACAAGTGCACTATGTTTGGAATCCTTACTTTAGTAAAAGTTAAGGTCCAATATAATGTGTTAGTTACAAAATACAGTGCTTATATGGAAAGTATTTCTTAAAGGTACGGAAGCTACGGGCATGAAAGACCTAAAAGAGTGTCAGTATCGTTAGTCATTAAGATTTTGTGGCATCTAAGATTGATCTTAGTTCGAAAATAGAGATTATGGTAGTGACTGTTTTGTGTTTTTCAGAATAATTTTCCACTTCTAAAACTGTGTATTTCTCTCCTCCATTTGTTCTCCTTCTGCTCTGGTCTTCTAGAGTCAAAGGCTGCTGGAGAACTTGAAAAACCTGGATTTCATTAAAACTTCGGTACAGTCTACTTCTAGTATTTTGGTTGTATATCTTAGTTTCTGCTTGTTAAATGATAAGAATAACTTTGAGTAGAATAAATTATTTAAAAATATTACTTAAATCATAGTCATTGTTCTGAAGACTCTTAGGATCTTTCTAATTAAGTTCTGGTGTTCAGTGAAATCTCATGGCTTGGTTGTGTGTGACCTCTGGATCGTGTTTGTTCCATTGTTCTGTACTTGTGCACCCAGGGGAGTGCAGAAGAGCATTCAGAAGTTGTGTTCAGAGCTTGATTTAATTGCACTTAGAACATGGATTTGCTCAGTAATACATCTACGAAACCAGTTTCCATAAGTGTCTCTAATATTTTCTGGCTGCATCTTACCCTGTTGTTGAGATCATATTGTGAACCCTGTGAATACACAAAAATTATCCCAGCTGAAGTTTTTACGCCAGAAATAGGTTTAGAAATTACAGCTAATGTATTCATTCCAAATTCAGTTTCTGTGAGATGTCCTGTCCAACAGGGTTTGGTGATTTTACTCACTGACCCCCACCCCTGAATTTTAGTTGATATTTGATATATAGAAAATTTACTCAGCTTACTGAGTAAGCTGTAGAGTATTAATGGCCTTGGGAGTTCAAGTTACTGTATCGCTTACCCTTCTACGTAAATAAATCCTGCATTGTTAGGATTGTGAATGTAGTTTCAGATTGTCTCCAGAAGTAGCCCAGTCTGTTTCTCCAAACTGATCCAAAGCAGGATCAATTGTAATGTTATTTTTCCTGCTGGAACTTTCTTGATGTTTCCCAATGATTGTGGGATGATTTCCAAGAGAACTCAAGCTTTGCTCAGCAGTTTGAGGAATTATACATGGTGTTAAATCTTTAAAAAAACAGGGGAAAATATTTTTTTTCTTTTGAAGGTTGAAGATGAACTGAGTTCACCAGTGGTGGTTTTCAGGTTTTTCCAGGAATATTCAAATAGAGGTATGTGATTTATTTAAAACCAAACAAGAAGAAAAAAACTCCTCTCTATACAGTATTGTAAACTACTAATTCACCAAATGAATTTGGGATAAATGTGATATAGTGCCGTTCACTCGTGTAACATGCTTTTAAAAAGGTGATAAATGCTGGTCAATCTGTGACAAATCATACACGTGATAGCTTCTTTTTTTAGACAGACTGCAGTGTTTTAAATTTTCATAACAAGTAATTTTCTGCCTTCTTGAGTGAGAAGATTTGCATATGATTTTGATCTTGAGAGCAGATGATGGAAGTCTCTTACAAGCTGCAGGCTGGGTTTGAGTGTACTGGTGGGTAGAGATTTTGGTTTGTTTAGGTTTTCTATTCCTTTCAAACATTTTGTAGCTAGTGGCAAGCACCACTGTTACTGTGGCTTACTGATTACAGTTACTGTTGCAGTAATTTTAAAAGCAGCAGAACACATTAGGAACAGCTCTGGAAATGCTGTCACAGGTATTACATATTGCAGCCTACTGTGACAGGATTTTGCTTTGTGAAAATACTGGTTGTATTTCCATTGGGGTATTTTAACCTTAAAACTCAGAATTATTTTATTCTTTTTGTTGTTGTTTGGTTTTCTTTTTTTTAAGCTATTACATTCAACTCTGTTTTACTTCTAGTATTTCTCATGTTCAACATACCTTTTCAAAAACATCCATTTCATCTTCTCCAGGCCCAGTACATGGTGTAGATGTGTTATATTATCTAGGAAATGTAATTGTCTTTATCTAAATTTTAGGTTGCCTTTTGTTTAATTAAGTAAATAAAAATCCACTTCTGTGATTCTTGTGTCTTTGGATTCAGATCAGACCTCACATGCTGCACAGGCCTCAACTATTCAGCACCCCGTAATAAGCAACGAAAGGCACATTTATGACACTTTCAATCAGTGGGTAAGAATGGATGCTTTTCTCTTTAGGTGACAGTGAATGGTTCAGGGGGTCATCAGGAGCAATAAACCCTTTGTTAGTGTAGTTTGAAAAATATTTTTGATCCGATTTCCTTTGCAAAACTTGTGGCTATTTAAAAGATTAATTTGCTCTGAAGCGAAGTTGCTTTCACATTTCTGATCATCTTATACATAATTACTACTGAAATCATTCCTGAATCTTAAGCTGTTGGTTTTCCCCTGGTCTAGTGAGAATATGTGAAAACCAGAATTTTTTTAAATCAGCCAAATGCTCTATTGCCAATGCCACTGTATTCTTGAACAGACAGCTGCCTTTTCCAGCTCTTGAGTTAATTCTAGAAGCCTGTGCTGGCAGAGCTGAGCACATGGCTAGTTTGGATCCATTGTTCAGTAATCATGGCACACCTAATGGCAGTGGCAATTTTGCAGAAAATTCTGACTCATAACACGTGCAGCTTATCCCAAATTTTCATGATTTTAAGCAGCTGTCAAACTCAGTTGTCTCGCCTGCAGGGTGAAGTATTTTGGTGCAAGAACTGATTTTGAGAGAAAATTGTGTACGTGTTGTTCCCAGAGCTGTGGCAGGGCCTGCAGGAGCCATGCTCTGTCCGGTTCCCTAACTGTGCCTTGTCCCTGCAGCTGGGAGAGCAGCTGGCACAGCTGGTTCCTGCCAGTGGAGTCGATGTGGTAGAGCTGGAGGATGAAGGCACCTGTGTGCGCTTCAGCCCCCTGATGACTTCTGCAGGTAACATTCACTCCAGTCAGCCCCTCGTACAAGCTGGGCTTTGCTATGGAATGGTACAACAATCTCCTGGGGTAAAAGCAGGTGTGCTTAAGAAGCTCCTCAGAATATTCTCCTGTGGGGAGAATTTTCTTATAAACAAACTAAAACCACCTCAGCTTTATCATTCTGCTGCATCTCAGCACTGGGTGCATTAGTGGGAGCCCTGCTGTTGTGGGTGACATTGCCTCATTACCTCTGCAGAGAAAGAATTCCTGGTTACTTTTTAAACTCATTAGGAAAAGCAGCTAATTAGGAAAAGCAGTTAAATTCCTTCTCTCGGCTGCTTAACACCAGATGCCTGACCTTTCTACACAGGTGTTTCAACATTGCAATGGTGCTTGTGTTCAAAATACAGCTACTTAGCTAGAATAATTATTTACTAAGCCTCTAGGGTTTTCTATAATTACTGGTGGAGGGGGGGGTATAAAAAAAAAAAAAAAAAAATTTGTTTTTTGGGCGGGTTCTAAATTTCCC
>VZTI01001766.1:3577546-3651582 GCA_013397865.1 Struthidea cinerea
TAGCCCGCGCCGTGCGGCTCTGCGACCTGGGGCTGCTCATGGGCGCAGCCGTCCTGGATAACGTCCTGGCGCGCCTGGTGCGCGCGCTGCAGCCGCACCTGCCCCGCGCGGTGCCGCGCGACGGAGCCCGCGCCGAGGTAGCGCCCGCACCCCTCGCTCCCCTCCTCGCGCCCCGTCCTTCCTCGCGCTCCCCCCCTCGCGCTCCCCCGCTCCCTCCCCCCGCGGCGTCGTGCCGGCTGCTGAGGGGGAACGTCCCTTCCAGAGGGTCCGGCTGGAGCCGCCGCCGCCTCCCGCGGTGCAGCCGGAGGAGATGATTCCGCACCTCCACTGTCCTTCGCTGGAGCACTTCAGAGACAACTACCTCATTCCCCAGCGGCCCGTGGTCCTGGAGGGCGTCATGGACCACTGGCCGTGTATGAAGAAGTGGAGGTGAGAAGTTCCTTCCCTGTCCAAGTAAAGGCACGATCGTTCCCTGTGTTGAGTATCTTGATGCTCGATAGGGCAGCAGAGACCTTCTCCAGAGGATAGATACCGTGGGCAGTGCATTTTGCTAGCAGCACTGTTCAACTGCTCTGTGGAAGTTGCTTCACAGATGAGGGAAGCTCTTCGTAGCATTCAGGGCATCACACAGCAGGTGCTGAACTGTCTTTGGGCAAAGGTGACCCTTTGCCCAGCCTCTGGCTCTTCATGGGTGAAGGCCACCTTCTGCCCATCCTGCAGCCGTCCCAGGAGCCCAATGGCAACACCTGGGAACTCACCAGAAGTGCACATTGCAAAGTGCCAGTGAGCTGCTCACAGCTCAGTGGATCTGTGTCATGCACACATCAGTGGTTTTTACCCCTTGGAACTTGCCGATAATTAGTGCAATGGCAAGTGAATTTTAGAGCCATGAGTAAGCATGATTGACTTTTTCGTTCATTAGTCCAAGCACTGATGTTTGTTCTGTATTGTGCTTGAGTGTTGAGTTTCAGACACCATTGTGCAGGACTAACAGCATTGTGCTGCCTGGGTAATGCAAGCAATGGTGCCCGCATTTCCAATACTGAGCATCAAGTATTTGTGAGGTGAAGGTCGTGATGCCCTAGAAAAGAGGAAAAACTGCTCATGCTTAGTTTGAGTAATTGCTTTAGTTCAACAACCAAAGGTAAAATTAAGTGAACACTTGTTATGTCATAGGGATTTTATTAATTTTTGAGGGAAGTTACTGCACTGGTTAACTTTAGACACTTAAAAAGATTAACTTCTCCATTTAAGTAATACCATTTTCCATGGAGAGATGTATTTCACCATCAAACTAATCCCTCTATAATTGGGATGGGTATTTTTGACACCTGTATAGACACTGACAGAGAGTTGATCTAGTATTACTGACTAAAAGATAAAACATTTTATCAAACGTGGCAGCAGGCAGCAAAAAAATTGGCCAACCCTTGCCAAGAGACAGTAACAGCTTAAATCTTCTTAGTTTGGAAGGAAACAACTGAGGCAAACAGGCTTTTAAACCAAAACAAAACAGACAGTTGTGGGGTCATGTACTGCCTGCTGACTTCCTTGTTGCTTGCACCCTTTTCGTATGCCTTTTTCCTCTGGTTGGTTGGGTTTAGACAGGAGAAGCTCAGGCTTGGGTAATTTTATTACCCAACAAGACTGATTTGCATTGATTGCCTTACATTCAAAATTAGTAAGAGCAGTATAGAAGGTAATGGAACTTTCTTTATTTCAGTGTGGACTATTTCTGTCAAGTCGCAGGGTGCCGCACAGTCCCTGTGGAGTTGGGTGCTCGGTACACAGACGAGGAATGGTCTCAGCAGCTCATGACTGTCAGTGACTTCATCAGCCAGTGTATCATGGATGAGGTCTGTTACACTCGTTTGTTTCATCTCCAAACACAGCAGTGTGGTGCTGGTACAGACAACAGTTCTGCTTACAACAAACAGAGGTGATGTCAAGGGAGGGGGTGTGCTGTAAGCACAACTCTGAATTAAATGGTTTGACATATTTTCAAGACCTGAAGCTAGGAATAATTATTGCAACAATAGGTTTGAATTTTACCTATAATCAAATGTACAGTGGCTGGAATTTGATGAATAAATACATACATACATACATATGCAGCAAAAACTTGACTGGTGCAATCTAAGGATAAGGGATCCTCAGCCAGCAGTGTTGTTCCTCTTTCTATTAAACTGTTTAGTGAGATTTAGGATCAGATCCAAATTTACATGCCATGAGGCAGAAAAATACAAAGTTGATTAGCGTCTGGAATGTCTTTTTGCTTTCACAGATGAGGATCCCAAGCCCCCATTTCTGTTTCCTGGCCTTCTGGCAGGAAGGACCATGTGGCATAGCAAACTGATCTGTGGTGCGCCTTGGAATAGAGTATGGAAGTAGTTCCAGGTGTCAAGGAGAACTGGTCTGTGTGCCAGCAGGGTCTGGCTAGAAAGATGCAGGGCACTGTCAGCTGTCAGACTCAATAGGGAGTCCCAGCTTCCTTCAGTAACTCGAGCTGGATGATTTATTGATTGTGGAGACACACCTACACTCTCACAATTTCAATGGAGCTGTAAGTTGCTATTTCTGAAGACCCTTATACTGTTGAAATAGTTATAGTACTCTGAATAGGCCTTTGGAAATGGTTGTTACCTGTAAGTAAATTCTATTCACCTGTAAGTAAATTAACTCACTGTCTTACCTGTATGTTACTGTGTTTTGTCTTTCTCTGCTGTTATTTCAGAGCAATGTAGGATACCTTGCCCAGCACCAGCTTTTTGATCAGGTAAAACTTAGTGAATGGTTTTATCTTCCTACAGTCATGTGTTCCTTTTGTAGCACAAGTTGTCTCTGAGGCTGTTGACTGTACTAGATCAAAGCGCATATGGAGAATTCACAGTAATTCTTAAGTTTCTATTCCCACGATTTGAAGGAACAGAGGGAGAAGTTTATTGCATTTGGCTGCAAGATGTGGAAACAAAACTCTTTTGGGATGAAGACGTTAAGTCCTAGTGCTGTTTCAGTACAATGTACCATATACTTAGGGGGATATCACCTGGAAAGCCCATTTCCCCAAAGACTATGTAAGTCAGGGAAGAGATTTGGACAGGAAACAGTTTTCAACATTGATATGTTTACCATAATCTGAAATGTCATTCCAGTTTACCAGATCTTAGGTTGGTGGGAGGCATAAAAAGGAATCTCACAGAGAAGCAAGCATAGTATAGAAGAGATCAGCTGCTCCTTTTCCATGAAGAGCAAACATTCTTGTGGGTGTCTCTGGTTTCTGCAAAAGCAAAGGTTCTCTAAAGAATGAGGAAACCCCTTTCTTTCTCCCGCTTCTCCTTCCAACAGAATCTGCTCACTAGAACAGAAAGTTTGAGAACATTTCCTGCAGATTCCTAGCAGGTCAGCTACTTTTCTCCTACCCTTGCTGGACCAGCCAGTCATTTGTTTTCTTTGTGTCCAGCCTTGCTCATCTGTTCTATGAATTACATATTTTGGCAAGTCAGCACATACCCTTTTTAATGTTTCTTTCTTTATGGAAATAGATCCCAGAACTGAAAGAAGATATCAGTATCCCTGACTACTGCTGCTTGGGGGAAGGGGAAGAAGATGACATCACCATTAATGCTTGGTTTGGTCCAGGAGGCACAATCTCACCTCTTCATCAGGATCCCCAGCAAAATTTTTTAGCCCAGGTATGTACTCTAGTTACTCTGCACATGCCATTAATGCAATACTTAGAGAAAATGCTTATGGTGTGTGTTAAGAGACAAGGGGAGCAGAGAACTTGAGGAACAATTGAAGGATAGAGAACATGCAGATACTATTTTGCTATTTTATTGCATTTGTCACTACTGCAACTTAATACTGAATGTAATCTTGTAGACCACAAGTGTTGATCATTGAGAGAGACCATTAGTTACCCTTGTTTTACAGATGATAGAAATCACAAGAAGCAGCTTTTCCAAAGTCACATGGAATTTGTAACGGAGTTGGGAAGAATCTGGATCCTGTCACATTGTACTAAGGAGTTTCTTTTTCTGGTGTCATGGTTTGAGCCCAGCCAATCCCCAAGCCTCATGCAGGCACTTTCTCATCCCCCAACCAGCAGGATCAGAGAGACAACGGGGAGAGTAAAAGCTAGAAAACTTGTGGATTGAGGTTTAATAAGCAAAAACTGTGCATGCAAGCAAAGCAAAACAAAGAATTACTTGACTGCTTCCCATGGGCAGGCAGATGTTCAGTTGTTCCCAGGAGAGCAGAGCCCATCATGCTTAACAATTACTGGGGAGGACAAACACCATCACTCCAAACATCCTCCCTTTCTTCTTCTTCCCCCATATGCAGAGCATGATGTCATATGGTCTGGAATATCCTTTGGTCAGTCAGTTTGGGTCACCTGTCCTGGCTGTGTCTTCTCCCAACTTCCCAGGCACCTCCAACTTCCTTGCCAGCATGGCAGTATGATAAGCAGAAAAGGCTTCAGCAATACTGAAGTTTTTGCAATACTGCAAAAACTGCTCAGCAGTAACAAAAACATCTCTATATTATCAACCCTGTGTACAGTAGAAACCCAAAACATAGTCCTATACCAGCCACTGGGAAGAAAATTAATTCTACCCCAGCCAAAGCCAGCACATCTGGAAAGCAAGATTTTGAGGTGGACTTAGGTGCATACTTAAGTCCATTTCAGGTTACCCAGTAAAATATTCATGCATGCAGCGAGAAAGGAATTAAAACTTGTACTATTACCTCATTTCTGCTGAGTTCCTCTTGGTAGGCTTTTTGATGATGACTTTTAGTGCAGAATAACCCAGTAAAACACTGGGGTCTTTTGTGGTAAGCACTTAACAGGTCCACGGATGTATTCTGGATCCAAGCAGTTGACTACTGTGAATCTTCAAATACTGAGAGGTGTTTTGTTTACTGAAGGAGATCGCTGTCCCATCAAACTCTTTAAAAAAACCTAGGCTTACACTTTCACACTGTTCCAGAAGGACTGTGTCATTACTTTCTATTGATGGTTATTTATGGGTTGAGCCTTAGTTTCTCTGTTCCAGTTGCGTCTTGCTAACCTGTGTTTTCACTTGAAACTGAGGCTTAATTCAGGCCTTCCTAGAATGGTTTTTTACAACTGCTGTGCAACTCTGTATGGATTGTATTCCTCTTCCGTGCTACCTGCTCGGCACACACATACTGCTGCATTCTGAAAGTGAAGTACTGTACTATTCATGCTATGTAAAGCTTGAGGGGAATTTTTCTTGGTGGAAGAAAAATTTATAGGAGCTGTTGAACTGGGAGAAGATTCTTCCGTTAGAAACCTGAGAGCTTGTTTTCTTCTGCCTGAAAAATGGGAGATTATCTGCCAGTGCTGTGAGAGAGTCTTTGTAATTTGAACAGCTGGTGATCAGGCAGCTTTCAAAACTGGCCTGCTTCGTGATGCCATTTAAACTGTGGCTGTGGAGTACAGGAAGGCACAAGCACAAGTAACAAAGTGAAATGATCCCTGCTGGCTGGCTGTTGGCTGCTGCCAAGGTTGTAGTTTTTCCATTAATGAGGAAAGCAGTCTCTGGAGATGCAGGCTATTGCCCATTAACTGGTGTCCCCAGTCTTATAATATACAAGGTCTTAACCTACCCAGTGAGGCAAGTGAAGGAAGGAGCTGTTAACAGGTGATGGCAGTCCCAAAAAAAGTTCAAGCATTCAGAGAACATGCGGTTGGAGCAATAACCAGCATTTTTGTCACTTCCATGGGTCACCAAAAATACCATGTAATACTTGGTTCTTTACAGAGCTAATTAATATCCTTAATCCCTTTGGGGTATGGAAGGCATCCTAAAAACACACGGACAGACAGAGTTATGTAGATCAATGCTCTAGTAGTTTAATCAGTGATAGTGAAGAGTAGGACAGGGCAGGAGTACATTGGTATTTGGCCAGTCTGTAGAATACATTTATGTGCTGTCCTTGAAGCAACAAACTCTAAATAGCCAGTATGACAGCTTCGGTGTTGGTAAGATTTCAGGAAATCCTGTTCTATTATGTGGGAAGGGATGTTAAGGTAGAGGAAAAGCAGATTAGTTAGGAATGGTTGGGTAGCCACTCCAGGGTGCTGGGGTTAGTCAGAGTACCCATAACAGGACAGTTCCCAACAAGTATGATCATGCCTGGCTCTTGAGGCGATCTGGAATGGTGGCACAAGCAGTATGAATCTTCACCTTAAACCTGCTGTTCCACTGGTATCAGTGGAGGAGTCAGCTTTGACTGGTTCATGCTGCCACATCTTGGCACCAAAAACTTGCAGTTCATGTTGTGTTCAGGAAGCCAGGCCACTCACCTTACGAATTCTCATCTCATTTCAGCACTCCAATCAAAGAACTGATTTAATGACAACACAGAAACAAGAGTTTGAGGGGTATCTGGAAGCTTAGCAGTCACTGTGCATGTACCTCTGCCTGTTGATATGAATTGCAATGAAGGTTCAGCCTCCTTATTCTCAGTTCTTATTTCTAGCTATGTAGAGCCCAAATAACGATGTATAAATTGGGTGCCTTAAACTTTGAATTGAAAGCAATTTAGTTAAAGGTATTTCCTTCCCAAAGGTATTTCAAGTTTTTATCTGCTCCAACGGAAGAAGTACTTGAATTCCAATAGCCTGATTTAACTTTTTGTTATAGCAGTGTCTATTACTAACAAAGATAATTATGTTCCTTGTAATCAGGTATACTTCACTGTTAAATGCCAGCTATGGCCCACAGCTTCTAGTAATGTGCCAGTTAACGACCAATGGAAAATATTTATTTTATTATATACAGGTGTTTGGAAGAAAGTATATCCGTCTCTGTTCTCCACAAGATTCAGAAAACCTTTACCCACATGAGAGCCAAATTCTTCACAACACTAGTCAGGTAAATAGTTGCCTGAAATTTTAATACCAGTAGTGTTATCTTATCAAATCATATGTGAGTAAAGACATTCTTCTGATGATTGTTTGGTTTTTTATAGGTCGATGTGGAAGATCCAGACTTGGTCAAGTTTCCAAATTTCACAAAGGCTGCATTTCAGTCCTGCATTCTGATGCCTGGACAGATTCTTTTTATTCCTGTTAAATATTGGCACTACGTGCGGTCGCTTGAGCTCAGCTTCTCTGTTAGTTTCTGGTGGTCATAGCTCTGAAATGTAGTCAGCAGCACTTGAAATGGGAATTAAAAATCAGGGAAGCAGCAACTCTCTCGGGAGAGCTTAAGGGGTGGAGCAAAATCAAAAACCAGCAAACTCTTGCTAAAGCATGGAGGAGGAGTCATGATGGGTAAGTGGAAACATGATGCTGTAGCCACTTCATTTTTGTAGATGTTTCTAGTAGCTCCTAAAGAGCATGTGTTAGGTCATTGTCCTGTGTGTGCATCCCTCAGAAACAGCCTGTGTACAGACACTGCCAGGGCTCTGCCTGAGCCTCTGTCTGAAAAACCAGGTCAGTGTTATCTTCTACTTGGATTTAGAGGTTCAATACATTAAAAAATTAGGCTAACACCAAGCAAGGTACTAGTTTCCTGCATGGAAAAAGTTACTCATATCCTGGTTCTGGCCAGGGCAGAGTTAATTTTTGCAGTATCCAGGAGGGGCATGGCCCAGACCCAGAGGTTATTCTGTACCACCTCAGGCAGCCACTGCTGTGGGCCAGAGGCAGGAAGGGGCTCCTTGGTCTCTTAGTAATTGAGTTACACTTTTGTGTGAATCTTTTGTCTCTCTTGTACACTTTGTTATTGTTGCTATTACTGCTCATTTTCTTGTTCCATTGCTGTTTCCAGTAAATTGTTCTTTTTGCAACTTATGATCTCTATCTTTTGGGCCTCTCAATTCTCTTCTCCATGAGGGGAGAGGTAGGGGGAGGAGGGAGTGAGCAAGCATCTCATGGTTTGGAGTGTTTGGTGGGAACACTAATTTGGGGAGTACCATTCCTAAACCACAATGTCATGTTAAAGCCTAGAACATAACTGAAGTTAATCCATAGTTTAACTGCAGTTAGATAAATTGAAGTTTAATTATACTTTGATTAAGCACCACCTGAACTGCTGACACAGCCTTTCTGCAGTGTCACACACCTCTACCAAGGACAAGAATGCTGCCATTTCAGTCTGGTGTCCGGCAACAGCCAGTCCTTGGCTCCCTTCCAAGTCACTCTTAAAGGAAAAAGCATCCTTACTTAAAACTGGAGACAGAAGTGCCAGGACTAAAAACCTAAAGAATCTCAATATGGTAATTTTTTCAGCACTTTGCAGACATAAGCTAACATTGCCCTAAGTCTGCTCCTACTGCTTCCCAATCATTCTGTGGCAATACTCTCTCCTTACAGAGCACAGCTGCTCGTGACCTGGCCTTATGTCAAGACAAATTCTTCTGCATCTAAAGAAGGGACAAAGCACAACCACAGTGCCTGCTAGAAGTGTTCCAGCTCCAGTCCTAGGTCAGAGACTCAGCCAGCTGCCTTGCACATACTGCACTTATTTTTCACCTGCTTGAGGTGCTACAACAGGTGTCATTTCCACTGTGCGACTGAATTTGTACTGTCCCTGTACAAACAGGGAGCACTTGCTGAGAAAGGCTTCTTTCAAGAGTTCAGCTGCATAAATCAGCTTGCAGGGTCGACTAAAACATTTGCATCTTTCATCCCCAAACATTCACTGAGAGTCCCAACCCAAGAATATGGAGAATTACAAACACAAAACAGGAAGGCAGGTGCTACTATGAACAGAAAAGTCAATGACAGTTTTATTTTAAGATTCTTAGAACTTTAGAAAATAAGTACACTGACCACTGTTACTAATGGATACAATACAGTCTGGCTGTTCTGCCAGAGTGGGGGCAAATAGATGTCACTGACATCAAGTTTTACTGGCATCATCTAGGGCCAAGAATGAAGCTCTGTGGTGAGTCTGGGAGCCCATGCGACTCATCCCTGTAAAGAAAACTAAGGGTTAATGGACAACACACAAAAAAAGAATAATATTGTATAACCTCCCTTTCTTAAATGCTTTGTATATTCCTGTGTTGCTGTTCACAATGTCCCAATTCCCTGGACAAATGGAGGAATTCAAAAGAGATTCTTAGAAGCTTGCTATTTCCAAAAGTTTTAGTGTCATGGGTTGTGTGTGCCTCTATTCCCCCCCACCTCCTAAAGATAGTTATAAAAAAACATGCACAGGGTCTTCTATGCCCCTGTGGCACTCTTTGGGCACTGTGGGGGCTCAGTGCTGCCTGTGTGTGGTTTAGTGTCTGAAACATACTGCTGAAGTCAGAAATAGCTGATACTCACAGTTATAAATAAATAATACAGGCAGTGCCACTGAACATCACAGTCCATTTCCTAGTATTATTACATTCAATTTTTTTAAAAATGGGTTGCTTGGTACCTGGTATGTCACAAGACCAGAATTCATTACACTTGGGACAGCGGGGTTCAGTCTGAGCTCTGAAGTACTTTCTGACACAAGGTAAGTGCATTCCAATTCCACAGGATTCACATACTTGGCTCTGAAATCAGGAGTGTTGATTCAGAAAATCTTTCTAACCTGTTCTTCAATTTAAGAGAAAGTTGTTACAAAGGGCAGCAGATATGTAATGCTTTGTTCCAAAGAATGGTTCCCACAATACAGGTGGTGGACACACTCAACAGTCAAAGGTGGTAAAGGGTAAAAGGAGGTATTTTTCTGTAAACTAGGAAATACTATTTCCCTATATGGACAAAATTTAGCTTCAAAGCCAACAGCCTTAGTGCAATAAAGGAGACCAATTAGGATGGAAAAAGTAACATGGAAGCATGTTAGTTGGGCAGATCAGAAGATGCAGAGCATCTCACAGAGCAACAAAACATAGCACTTTGAAATAGGAATCCAGGCTGCAACTACTTAAGCAAGACTGAACTGGTAACGTCCCAGCTATCAAAACACAGTGCTTTAGCATGCTCTACATAGCACACATGTTCCTTCTGAGGTTCAAACACAAGCAATTCCTGAATTAAAATCCCAGGACCAAGAATGAATGTGTCACACAATGACATCTGTTGGTAAGGCCCGAAGAGGACACTGCTAACACCTCATTGCTAAGCCTCTTTCAGCATCAGGGGTTCATCTCTAATGTGCTGGTTTGGAAAGCCAGACAGCACAACCACGTTCCTCATTGCAGGAGGGCACTTTCCCCAACTTTATACTTGGAGACATTGCTCCAAGACAATTTTATTTCTAAAGACAGAAGATAAAATGCCTAAAATGAAAAAAAAAAAAAAAAAAGTTTTTTTTTCAAAATACATGAGCACCATGACCAGATTACAAGACCAAGATTTTTTAGCGCCTACCTCCTACCCAAGGGAAAGTATCACAAACCTCAGCTATGATGACACAAAGTCCATTGGAGGAGGTGATAAAACATGTTACCTGGATGGCGAGGCTGCGACAGATGTTACATTTCCTTGCCACATCCTGGTAGTTGCTGAGAATGTACTGTTCCATCTCAATTATGCAACGAGTATGCAGAGTATATTCTCCATTTTTCTAAGGAAACAAGTGTTGAGATGAGGAATTTCTTTTAATTCCTTTTACCTTTTTTGATTTTGCTAACCACTTGTTAACAAGCCCCTTTTTTCTACCGTCATGAAACTAATGTACTGGTACAATGCAATGCCAGAACACTTTTGAAATAGCAGAACCCCTTTGTTTAGAGGAGCAGAATAAAGATCCCACACCTTTAACAGAGATCTAGTCCTTGAAAAGCACAGATGAGCAAGCATGTGCTCCTTAACAGAGGCATGCTGTTTTGGGACTCTCCATTTATATGTTAGAGAAAATTCTCCCGGCTTTTGAGAAAATCTAGGCATTTCCTGCTTGAGGTATCTTTGGAAATCTCTGTCAACAAGTAACTGTGTGGCAGCAGGTTGGAGATCTACGATGCAATGACTCCAGCAGACAAGGGATTAAGGTCTCACTTGGCAAGCAATTGCAGTGTCCCACGTGGTGAGCTCATCTCCACTGTTCCCTCATAAAATAAAACAGGTGTAACCATGTGCACAGTGGCCCATGCATTTCTGGTAGAGGAGTTTTCAACATGTCTGGCCTTACTCCTTTTCAGGAAATTCTAAATGTAACTAACAGCACTGATCACTGTGAAGAGCTTTCCCCAGCTCTTGTTCAAGGTTGAAGGATGCTGTGCTGTTGTGTACAAAGGATGTCTGTGTGTCACTGGGCAGGAGGACGTACAAACCCACCTGGCTAAGGTACAAGAAACTGAAACCATATAGTCCTGGACCGACCTACCCAAGGACTTCTTCCTTGTAAGTCTACTTCTTTTTCTGCAAAACTCACTGGAGCAGCAATAAGCATGGGCCCCGTAAGACCATTTTTGCCATCATTCATTCAAGAAGACCTCCAGTTTCAGCTACCACGTCCATAAGAACATGGTAGCTGGACCTACTGAACTACGAACACTTGAATGCAGTTACCTCAGAGAGCCACTTGTCCTCCACAAAAACTTTCAGCACTTGTTCTGCTTCCTTTTTCTTCATTTTCTTTGTCTTAAGTTGGTCAGCCAAGTTTAAAATATCTGTAGATGAGGCAAAGCCATTTTCTGATAAAATTATTAGGTCCATCTATAGGAAGAAACATTACCAAGTATTAGAAACACTGCAATTAGGTAGACATACCTTATAGTAATGTGCTGATGTGCATTTTTATAGCATCCATGTAAGTGAGAGATACTACAGTATATGGCTCGAACCACAATTGTAAAACAAATGCCAAAAGCTGAAACAATCATTGTACCCCTGACAGTTTCCATCTCTGCAAAGAAAGTATTTCCACAAATAGAAGTGCTGCCTAAGTGCATTCAGGGACCCCTGGACACACTCAGTGGTGAGAGATCTGTTCCTTTTTATCTGCTCTTTGTTGAAGTTCTTTTGAGGAAAAACCTCAATAACCATAGACAAATGTTTATATTCAAATCAGCAAATTGATTTTGTATGTTACTAGCATTAAAAACTACTGTGTATTACTAAACTACTGAAGCCAGTGAAAAACTCGGCAATCATGACTGAAAATCCTGAACAAAGTTGTTTGTGTAACTAAAAGCAGGTGTGTCGTGTCCCTAACCCCAAGGAGCCCTTCCCTGGTGCTGATATTGCATTACCCATAACTGACTTAGAAGAGCAAATCATTACTTGCACACACTTTCATCCCTGCCCACCCTACCCATCTAATCTCAGATAAATTTAGGTAGAATGGCAACTACTTCCTCAACCACATCTCCATTCATTTCCATTTTCATTAATTTTAAGATGATAACTTCCCAAATAATATGATTTACTAAGTGATAACTGACATACTTACTGTTTTTCTGAACAATTCTAATTCAATTTCTGTATAGTCAGATGCCATTTTAGTTACTTCAGTTTCTGCCAAATTTACCTACAAAAAAAATAAACCGATATAAAGTGCTGTTGTAGTTTTATACCAGAAATTGTAAAAGACCTCCTGAGGTAAAGAATACATCATCTTACAAATAACATAAATATTAGTTCTTTGAGGGGCACTCGATGGTATTCAAGTTCTTTCTTTACAACCCCTGATCTTCCAGTGACAAATTCTCCACAGCTGCCTCTGCCCAGGCAAAGCCATTCAACAACCCAAGCTCCCAGAACTGACACAGAGTGCTGCAGCAGAGCTGACACTTCACACCAGGCCCGGTGCTAGACAGCAGCAGGAACTATGCTATCAGTCACCTTTTTTTTCACTGTGAAAAACAGTTGCCCATGTTTTCTACTCTTACTGCACATGCTACTACTACTAACTGTTAGCTCAACTTAACTGGCAAAAGGAAAGGTTAAAAGCAGCAGCTAATGTTAGAATACCTCCTGTATAGTCTTTTGAAATTACTAGATAACCTTCCTTCTCTGACATGCACATTGTAGATCATCTGGGGAAACTTCTTATAGGCCACTCCTCAGCAACCCTTTTGAGCTAGGTTGATTTTTGAATGGGAGAAAAAGAAAACTAATGTTGGACAGCTCTCTGTGTTTTCTAGTTTAAAAATCTGTCTCGAGAAAGAAAGTCTCCTGTGGTAAAGGAATCTCACTTCAGCACTTAAGCAATGTTTATGCTAAGTAACTCCAACACTGCTGTTGTCCTTGCTGCCACGTCCTATTCCCACACACCTGGGCTATGGCAGTTTATCCTCCCAGCAGCTCCTGCAGCCACTGCCAGCCCCACACAAACACAGCACAGCAGGTACCTACTACAGCATAATGTGCTCTCCCATCGTCTTCCGACAGTCCTTTCCGGATCTGCATAAACAAAGGCTGCAGGTGGCTATTAATAGCGCTGATGAAATCGTCCAGTTTATCATGTGCATAGTAAACTGAAAATGAATGAGAAAAACCACATACAGAGAAAAGTCAAACAACTACACATCAGGCAGATCTTTTTATGTGAAACATTTTTCCCAAGTAAAAGTGCTAAAACTGTGAGGCAGAATTCAAACAGGAATTCAAACTGTTCTATTCAGCAGACATATCACTTCCTTGTGCTGCTGTCTCGTGGCCCTAAGAGACACTCAGCTCCTTTAAAATCAGTTGACAGAGTCCAGACATTCTGCCTTGTTGCAGGGAACCCATGGCACTAATCCAGTTATTACAGTGCCTTGAACTAAGCTGAATTGAAAATAAAACACAACTGGTAAAAAATATTATGCACAATATAAAAATACACCGACTTGAATTACTTCACACGCAAGGGATTTCTTGTTTATGTGTGCTCTGTTTCACAAATAATTGGCATATAAGTGATCAACTTACGTATCAGAAAACCTAACATTCTAGTGTTGTAGAAACACAAATAACATCTTGAGTCATGTTCTATAAACCAAGTAAATACTAGCAGCAGCAGTTTTCTCACAGACATAATTAAGATGGACTTTGGAGTCATTCTGTGGAAGTGTGTGTGATGGCTCTTGCCTGCACAGCACCAGCACAACCCTCATGTCCATCCAAAACAAGATCCTGTGAGTGGCAACACTCCTGTTGCCTTCATCAGTCTATGGTTTAAAAACCAGAGCTAAGTAACAGCTCATAATTTTAGATAAATGACTCATGTCTCAAAAATACAACCAGTTATCACTAAATTAATCCTGTTCTCAGTCACAGGAGCCCCTCGCTCGCATAACAGCATTGGGCCAAGGTCCCACTCCCAAACCCCACGGCACTGTACAGCACAGTGCCAAACACCACTCATAGGATGCTCCTGCCCAGGAGTTCCTGATTCTGATATATGATTCCTTTAGTGAACAGAGCCAACAAACAGGAAGAACTTTAGTAAAGCAAGTACAATATTTAACTATAATTTTGCCACCTGCTTAGTCTCTGTCAGCAGGAAACACTGCATACAGCAGTCAGGAAGCTTTAGTGACAGATCTCAGAGAGGGTAAAAGATGAAAGATAACAGAATACTCTTTTGTACAACAGCTCTAACATTTTAATGTGAGATGAGTGGCTGTTCCAGTAGATCTTACGTGGTAAAAAAAGGGATAAAAACTCTCCATAAAAAATGAACAGGGATTAGAGCACACCAAAAGTTGCGCTTCACAATTTTAGCATCTAAGAAGTAGGTCAAGTTACAGTTCCTGACTCAAGAGACACACAAATAGACTACTTCATTCTGACCTTACATCTATGGGTAAGTAGGTACAAATTCACAGAAAACCAGAACAGTCCCTGCAGAGTGGGTAGCATGGTGACATGGCACAGGGACACTCCTAAGCCTGGCCAGGAGAACAGCTTCCAGGACTTGGAATGGACAATACAGTGCAGGTGAGGTGGGAAAAAAGCACAGCAATTCACCAGGAAACCTGATCTCATCCTCATCAAAATGTTTCTGCAGTAGTCACTTCTCCCACAACACCTGAGAGAAATAACTGAAGTGCATTTACTTTAAAGCATTCACTATAGTGAAGTACTTCCAGTACTTTTAAAATTTTTTTTAATCATTTATATGTATAACCTATAAACAACAATCCTGATAAAATAAAAAGTACTATATATGAATCTGGCCTGATTAGAAGTTAGTTTACTCACTCCTATGTTATTTTATCTTTCAGGAAAGAGAGGGAACACTCATACAATTACAGTTTTTGAACTTTTTTTACCTGGTCCGTGCCCTTCAGAAATCAAATTATTTGTAAGCTGCACCATGGAAAAAACCCCAGTTCTTTCATCATCAAGACAGACACACCTTTATCAGTTTCACAGCAGTGCTGGTGCAATTTCCTGGCCTCTGATCCTTCTGTTATTCCATTAGACATCAGAACCTGCAAGAACCGTCGATGAGCATTGGTCATCTGAGCTGCCATCACAGTGTTTCACCAGGCTGCAAGAGGTTTAAACTCGAATTAATGCACATATTCATGCAAATTAAGAATACACAGTCCAAGTGTACACAAGATTTCAATTAAACTCTATTACACTGAATGAGAGCAAAAAAAGCTGATCCCAAGGTCATCCTCAGAATGCAGAGGGTGACCAGCTCTGAGGTTCTGGAAGGGTACAAGAGATAAAGTCCAACTAGTTTTAGCTACAGAAAAGAACAACACAGGCATTGTGTTGTTGTCACCCAAAATCGGGAAAAAAACTCCTTAACACCAATGTAGTATTAAGAAGCAAGCAGTATTTGATTGCAGCACTGGATACACAGGGGAATGACTCCTGCTTAACGTGCATAGTTGGCTCAAGGTGATACACACATTAAGTTGCTTGGGTCTGCACAGTTAGTCTCAGACGGTTTTCTTGGAGGGTCTTTAGGCACTCCTGGTTGTCACTGAGCCTCTAAACTTTGATAATGATCTTCTGTACGGCGTGGTTTTCATCGAAGCTGCACAGTATGTTGCTGAGCAAACTGGATTGGGCCGGTTTGACTTGTTACGTACGGTGGGTAGAGAGCTCTCAACGCCCCACTAACCGTTACATAACGTTCCATTAACCGTTACCCTCTCCTACGGTATTTACAACGCTGTCATCCCCCAGACCTGAAAATAACAGTGTTGGGTGACAAACACACCACCATCTGTGATTCTACCCTGGATAAAGCTCCTGCTCCCCACACAACCCGATTTGAACACAGTCAATCAGAGCGGGTGATTTTGGACCAAAAATAATCGTCTACACGTTTCGAAAAACGCGTGAACTAACTAAAGGCAGCTCAGGAAATTCCCTGACCAGCGCACCGACCGACTGCCCGCTTCTGGCTGAGCTCCGGCCCCGCCGCTTCGCCGCCCGCGCGGCCCCGGACCAGCCGCAGCCCATGGAGGCAATGGCCCCGCAAAACCGCCCGGCCTTCGGCCCTGCCGGGACCCACCGGGGGCCACCGGAACCCACCGGGGGCCACCGGAACCCACCGGCGTTTCCCGGAGCTCCCACCACGGCACCACCCGCCTCCAGCCACCCCCGCACCTGCCTGTGCTCGCCAACTCGGCGATGGCTGCGCGCGCCTGCCATCGATGGCCCCGCCCCCCCCGCGCCGGCCCCGCCCCGGACGAGCGGTGTGCGGGGGCGGATGGCGTCGGGCCGGGTCTGGGGCGGCGACGTGTACGGGGTTGGGATCCTCCTGGTTCGGAGCCCGGCGCGGGGGTCGGACGAGACAAGGTACGTCCGGCGGCCCCTTCGTCCCGGCGTCAACACCGGCTCCTTCTCGTTACTTGCGCTTGGCGCGCCGTTTGTGCGGTCTGTGTTTTTCTCCGTGCCGGTTCTGGGAAGGTCGGAAGGTTTGTGCTCCTTCCGGAGCTTGTCCGGGCGGAGATCCCGGGGCCCGTCCTGTGCGGCGGCTCTGGTTGGAGCCCGCGGGCAGAAGCGCTTCTCTTTCCTTGAGGTTGTTTAACTCGGGTGCTCCTTTTACAATATTTTAGACAGAAGTGGTATAATTCTCCGAAGTGTCGTTCTCGCCGGACGTGCTGGGCGGTGGGCGCAGCCTATCGCGGGCCCGCGTTCCCGGCCGGAGCCGTTCCCGGCCGTGCCCAGCGCGGGGCTCGGGCTGCGCCCCCTGTGTGCCCGCAGGCCCGCAGAACTTCGGACCGGTGCTGAGCGCCCGGAAAGGGGCTCAACGCGGCTTCAGAGGGAGCGGTTTCTCATCAGAAGGCATTACACTCTACACGGGTTTTCTTTTCAAGGTTTGATACAGAATCTGTTGGTGAACCTTTTGTTTTGCCATGTACCGCTTGTCTCATTTTATTCAGCGTTTATAGCCAGAGCTTTAAACTAGAGAGTAAGACAAGATGTGCCTCAGTTTTAAAAAGAGTCAGATTTAAACAGGGAGTGATGCTTCAGCTGTATAATTGCAGCAACGGTGCATTAAGCAGTCTTGTGTAATATCTGACCTCTTGGTTTGGACAGGAGTTACTCTTTGCACATAACAGTTTTGCAGATCATACCTGTTAATAAAATATGACCCTAATTTCCTTAAAACACCAGACCAAACGTTAGTACCGTTTTTCTTGAAAGTAAATGAAATAATTTTAATCACATCATATTTTTTTCAAGAAACAGAAAGGTTAAGTGATCAAAGCATGTAGCTTGTACCAGTAATCATGTAGATCTGCTTCTAACCCTGACAGAGATTTCTTTCCTAGTTTTGGGGAAGTCACTGATGTCTTTACAATTTACTTTCCTCAAATATATTGGGATTACTAGGTTTGCTGCAATTTTAGTATTGTCTGTATGTTACATACTTTTTAAAGACTGGTATTTCATTGTCTGGTACAATGAAAAACTTAAGAGGAAACAGGCAGAAGAGCTGTGGATGTTTTAAAATTTTCTCCTTTTGCAGTTTCATTAAAGCTCTGGCTTAACTCAATTTTCGTCCACATGTGCAGATCCATTCTTCCAGGAGATGATGGTTTTGGTCTGCCATCTGCTCATTTGGACATGCTTATGTGGTACAGGATTCTCTGCCAAAGTTTTAAGAGTTCTAAGAGTTTCTTGGAACTCCAGTCATGCAGCAATATTACCTAACAGTGGAGAGGAAATGCTTCCTCTCTTGAGAATTCCAGGAAAAAGGGAAATGAAGGATTTTTTTTATGCTGGAGCAGTTAGCTCTTTTTTTCTGAGCAGCAGCAAAGGCGCTTGTGTTCTTTTAAAAAAATGTATTACTGTCCTTAGTCACATTTCATCTATTCTCAGATTGTGAAAAAGTCAGCTCTTGAGTAATAGTTTTCTCAAGCTCTTATGAGAAATTTGTCTTTCAGGTTTGTCCTTTATTACTAGATGAGTGTAACTGCCCCAGAGAAGGTCACAGAAGAGTCTCCATTCTGATGTTCTATTTTCACTAACAATGTCCTTATCCCTTAACTTCTAAGATGGATTTTTTCAGACAGACAGACAGACTCGCCTCTGTTAAACATGTGAAATGTGGTTCTGCTGCTGTGGTTGGCTTGGGGCAGAGAGTATTGAACTGCCATCCACAAATAGCTTTCAGTGATCTTTTCTACTTCAGAATCTGACCAAGCTTCTGCAGAACACCCAACACAATTCACCTGCTGAAGGAGATCTCTCTTCTCTCTCTTCTCTCTCTTCTCTCTCTTCTCTCTCTTCTCTCTCTTCTCTCTCTTCTCTCTCTTCTCTTCGTCACACTGAGAGAATCATGAAGCTTTGAAATAAAAACTAGTGTACTACCTGGGAGCTCTACAGGTGTAAACAGAGCATCTGAAGCTTGCAGGCAGCAAGAACACTCTGTCCAGACATGGAGGTTAGAAAATTCCAAAAGCATGGGAGGAAGGGACCAAAGGGTTGTGTGTTAACAATGTGCTGCTGAACAAATTTTATCCCTCTTTATACTGAATGCAAAGCCAAAAGCATATTAGTTAGCATGACTTCACCTACAAATTTATCAGAATTTTAAATGCATCACATCCATTTGTAGTGATATGAAAGCTGGTAGCCATATCTTAGGCATTAAGTAGCTACATTGGTAAAAAAATCTTGGGGGCACTTGCTATTTTTAAGTCTGAAATGAATTATTTCATCTGTTTTCAATTTACCTAGACAGTTTTGCTATGCTTAGGGACATAAAAGCTACATTATTTTCCTTCTCCAACGTTGTGCTGGTTATATCATGATTAGGCATGTGTTTTACAACTTCTAATTATTTAAGGCTTTAATGAATCTGCATTCTGTTGGAACAATGCTCAGAGTTCTTTGCTAAATTTTTTTTTTTGTAAGAGGGTGATACTCTTACATGATTTTGATTGTCAAGGTACTGGTGATAGGACTTGGGGAAAATATTTTAGTCAATAGATCAGACACTTCATTCTTAAATTCTTTTAGTTTTCTGAGTGGAATCAAAGGGCTTTGGTGAAAATGTCACTGATTTTGGTCTAGTGCTTACCCTTTTAGTCACTCACATACTAGCAACTTTCCTTTTCTAGTAACCGAAGAGAGTAGGTCCATTGCCAATGTCAGTCCCATATCCTCTGTAATTAAAATTTTGCAGAAAAGTCTTCTAGATCATTTGTATTCTCCTTATTCTTCTACATGCCTCATTGTTCCATGAGCTAATTTTAGGGGGCAGAGGTGGGAAACAGGTACAGCAGGGGATCTGAATTCTAACATCTAGCAGAGTGGTAGAAAAAACTACACCTTTACCTTAACTGAGACAGGGATGTAAGCTTATTATGTTTTCTGTTGGCAGAATTGCAGTACAGTTTTTCCTACTGAACCTGACCAGTGTCAATAATGGCAAGACTCCCAAGTGCTGCACCATATACCCTGTGGATCCTTTTCTTTTCATATACAACAAATAAAGGTATGTTCGTCAGTATTTTAAATTACTATACTGAAGTTTTCATTGACAGCATTTTTCCACAAGCACTAGGTAATGCTGTTACCACTGATTAACTACTATAAAATTTGTAACTTCAAATGTCAGAAATATCCCTGTAGTAGAAAAAATTCTTAGATTTTTTTTCTTTATATTGACCTTTTCTATGTGGGCAAGAAAAATTAGAAATTTGCAGAAAGGAGAAACAGGTTTGGAAAGCCATCTCCTCCTTCCCCACTGTCTGATCTGTACTGGACACCTCACTGTGAACAAGGTCTCAATGTAGCCCAGGCAGCTCTGCAGGGAGCTCCAGTGTCCCCTGGCTGCTGCGCCTTGCTGGTGGGACCACGAGGGAGCTGTGCTCCAGGAACTGCGCCTGCAGAGCTGCTGTCAGTTTTTGCTCTCCAAAGTCTGCAGAGTGACTGAGCTGGAAAACATAATTGCCCAGATTAGAACAGATTTGGCAGGCTCTGTCTGTAGGACATTGCAGCTCTGACTGGCACCTGCACAGGGGCAGACAAGGGACAGGATCTCCAGTGTGTCCCTTGCTGCCGCCGTTCTGTCGGCCTGCAGATGCGTCGAGTCCGAGTGCTGCTGGTTCCTTAAGGGTTATTTCATGATGCTTAGTTGGCAGAAGCTGAATATAAACATGGGTTGTTTTCCTTGCATCTTTTATGATGTTTGATTATAAATACAAATGAGATATATATACTAACGGTTTTCAATAATATGTTTCTATTTTCTGGAAATGAATCTCACACTTTGCTTTCTGTATTTTTTTTAACTAGTCCTACAGTGGTCTATAGTTTCTTAGGTCTCGTTTTGTTTTATGAAGCAAACCAAAATAGTTAAAAGACAATTTAAAATACCCTATCTCTAAAAAAGAAGGTTTATTAGCTACTGTCTTATGTACTATGAAATAGTGCAATTTGAATTAATGAGAATGATCAAGGTTTGCAAGAGCACATTGGCAGGGTTGTCTGATTTAGGTAATCCCACCATTTCATTTCCCTAAATGATCTTTATCAAAGTTTAATTTTATAGTGTTTTCTTTGGATTTGTTTGCCTAATTAACTACATGTTTTAAATTTCTTCATCATCGTGTACTCTTTGAGGATTAAAAAAGAAATTCAGTATTTCAGTTCCCTTTTTTAACTACACAAACTCAAAACAAACCCTGCACTGTATATGGTTTCAAAAGGAAATTCTCAAATATCTGGGCTTTAAAAAAAAGAAAAAAATATGGTGTACCAGAGATGGAAAAGCAAGAAAGTGACAGGAAAAGAGCAGAGAATATAATTCAGAGTTCTGAAAAGACATGAGGGAACTGAATGGCTAGATAAAGTAAAACTGTTAGTCATCATAGCTTAACACAGCAGGAAGAGCTTCATTTAATTGAAATACTCTTGAAAGTGTAAGATGGTTAACACATTGAAAAATAATGTCATTAATTTTTAAGGGCCTTAAATTGATAGTACTTCTGTTAAAAGTACATTTTAAAGTGAAAAAAGGAAACTAGCAATAAAATTACAAATGGCAACCAAACATAAACAACATCAACAGGATAATGATTATTGTAAAATAAAAAGGAGTGTGACTGTTAAAGTGTGGCAGAGGTTTGACTTGCTGGTTTTTTGATGAGTTTTAAAAAATTGGCTCAGAAAAATAGGAACCTAACATGCTACTGCCATCCAGAAAGGACATAATAGCAATAGTTCTTATCTACAAGATAAATATGCAGCCCTAGTAACTAAACCAAAACATTTTCTAAGTATTTGAACACTAATGAAATAATGAATTGCAGTCAGTTCTAGGTTTATAAGCGGTCAATATATCAGAATTAGAATTAGAATCCAAATTTTATAGATCCCATTGTGCTATACATCATGTCCACTAAAAGGTATCTGACCATCACATTTTACACTTGCAGATCCTGTACTGTAACAGAGTATGCAGAAGTTGGATCATAATAAATAACACAAGTGGACTACAGAAAAACAGAAATGTAGGGAAGATAAAATGAAATTAGATACTTTCAGCAAAAAAAGCTTGGGAGGAATAATCTGAAATTTAGGTACCCGTTGGAAGGAATAAGCCTGTGAAGCAGAAGTGGCTGAAGGACAGCGACCTTGCAGGATGTGAATTGTTGGCAACTGAGTCTTGAATTTGCAATGTAAATGACCAGCATGGAGAGTTGGTAATGCACTGGGCCATGTACACAAAATTTGGTCTTGTAAAATTGCCAGAGAAAACCTTCTAGCAGAATCCCTTTGGAAATTCTCAGAAAATCTTAATTAATAGGATTCAAAAAACCAGTCAAAGCTATTTAAAATTTTTTACAGGAAATTGACATGTAAAGCAGAAAAGGATTTATATTTGTACAGCTTGTGCAAGAAAAGGGAGATACTGTTATTATTTACCTGTGAAAGAGAAGTCAAACATCAGAAAAGGCAAATAATTGTCTTGGATGATAAAAGTATTAGCTGTTTCTGACTGCTTTGCTGAGAAATGATCACATTCCAGGGTCCACTGTTAGTCCAAATAACAGCATGACCTTACTGTCACCTAGCTTCTCCTCTTCTGTTCTATGTATCACTCATGTGGAGCACATTGAAATAAAGGAGGCTGGAAGGGGTACTGAGGATTGTGTATTCTATTTCCGCTTCCAGTTCTAACAAAGATATTTTTACCAGTATATTCTATTTTTTGCTTAAATACTGCCAGTGAAAATAGTTATAAATTTGGAGTGCGGAGACTTTGGGCTTTCGTGTACCTCCTCAGTGCCTGGCTCAGTGTGACTCTTAATCTCTCCTGGGTCTTGAATGCTCTCATAACAATGACAAGTAGAAGACAGAACAAGAAGTACTGAGTGAAATGTAGTAAAGATATATACTAGAAGAAAGACTGTGGCAGGATGATCTTCTAAGCACTGGGGAGCTGCTCTGGGGAGGCAGAAGTTGTGCATTTGGGAAGCTTAGAACCATTGTAGGTAAAGCATGAGTCGTGACTGTAAGCAGTGATCCTGGTCTGACTGTTAATTATCTGCATTTTGGGTTTTGAACCTTTTGTATTTAATAGGTGGGATGATGCTGTTTTGTAATTTAATGTTGATGTATTTTAAATAGAGCTGTTGGGATCAGATTTTCTGTTCTTGGAAGTCTGCTTTGGCTGAGATGTGCCTTTCTATCTCAATATTACTACTGCAGACTCTTCCTCTCCAAGACCGTAGACATTGTCCCCAGAAAGGTGGACACAGTCTGAGTGCCACTCTTTAGATTTACCCAGACACCAAAAATAACAATGTTTTCACTTAATTTGTAGGGGTGTGGCAGGTCTGTTCAGATGGAAAAGTTAATGTTTCTGCTTAGTCTAATACTCTTCTGATTCTCTTGCCTTCTCATTGTATGCTGCTTTTCTCTAGTTATGACGGCAGGACATGTACAAGAATTTGCATGCTTCACTGACTATGACAAAGAGCTGGTTTGTCACTGGAAGGTGCCTGCACAAACTAATTGCTCCAAAGAATTCCTGCTCTGCTACAGCAAGGAAACTTCTTCTGTGTTGTAAGTGTTTAATAAGATGTTACACTGTCATTGTTAGAGCTTCATATATCCTGTAGCCACTATTTGCTTTAATTCCCTCCCTCTACTGTGGGTGTCTGGGACAAAATGTAGTTCAGTTTATTCCTCTTAAAGTAAAATGGATTATTTTCCTTTTATGTAAAATGGGTTTCTGCAATTAACAGCACTCTCTGTTTGGTGGTCTACTCTTCTGTAGAACTTTCTGCACTCTTAGTACAGAGGAGGGATCAAGTCCTACTGGTAGGAGTGTTAGGGCTCTTAGTTTACAAAACCTTAACTTCATGCAAAATGTTACCTTCTTAATGAGAAATATTAGGTGATTCACTGGTCTGTAGCCTGTGTGAAAGATACTCTCTGCTGGAGCGTGGGTGATTTTCTCTGCATACAGTCTAACTCCATGTTCAGGCACAGACTGTTGTCCCTGTTCCGAGCAGGGCCAGTCATCATCTCTTACAAAAGAAGATGCATCTGGGTTCTCCTGTTCCTCACTGTATGATTTCACCACACTGACGTTCAAATAACCTCGCTCATACACTGCAATAAGCCTGTTCCTATACTAACAAGCTGTTAGTATGTTCCTTTAGAGGCTGAAGTGTGACAAAGGGTGGTATTTGGGATCACTCCTTAGCCTTTCTGTCAAGTTTTTAATTTGTGCGATACAGATATCCAGGGGTTGTCTAGGGAGGGCGGGTTGTTTGGGGATCTCAGTTTTGCTTTGGAAACATTTCTGGGAACTGACTTGTCTCAGCTTTGATTAGTTCTGCATGTTGGGAAACTTGATTTCACCTTTTCAAGGAATAGTGTGTCACATTGTCTTAAACATCCCATAATTCTGCGCCTGTTTTTCAGAAACGTGTGTGTTCCTGAGAATGAAAAAGACAGTTTAAGGTGCACTTGCACAATATATCCAGATTATTTTGTATCAGGCCTCACATATATTCTAGCCCTACAATTCAATGGGACTGATATGTGGAATTACAATGTTACACCAGCCCTTGTTGGTAAGAACTTGTTTACTTTGTCACTGGCACATCTGGTTCCAGGCTTTGCAATCCTAGCTAACTTCTCATTCACGTCACCAGAACAGTTTTTGTTTATCAGAGGTGGAAAGTGTCGTGGTAGCTTAAATGCAAAATCAATTTGTCTTAGCAACCTGATTCTGGATTAGACTCTTAAGGAATTAATATAATGGGGAAAGCAGAGAGTGATTATTCCTCTAGCTGTACCCTCTCAGCTGTGAGCCAGCAGGAGTTTGGGGGTTTAGATTATCTTCAGTGCATTTTGTGGTTTACAGGATGAAGAGGAATCATGCTGCTTTCAGTTTCTAGAAAGAAACTAGGTTATCCCTACTGAAATCCCTCCCATTCCTGTCTCTGTCATACTCCGATTTTTCATGCTAGTTGAATCATGCTACATGAGCAGAAGGTTTTTTACAGTAATTGCTGTTGGATTTTAACAGCCAGTGATAAAAAGTTAAAGAGACTGCTCCTAAACAGGACAGAGTTTAGACACAATTCACGTCTCTGCCTAGGCCCCCAGTTTGGTCAGAACAGTATGCTTGTTGGTTATGCCTGTCACATTTTGAACACTTAGAGAAACCATTTGAATACCTTAGGCAGGCCGAGGAGCTGGTTCTCTTCAGAATACTTGATTGATACTGCTGCTTATCTGCCAAATAAGCAGAAGCCCACATTGATTTCCAAGAGACAGGGAGCCAGGACATCTTGGCTGCGACATTGGAGCTCTGTGCCCACCCTGCCACACAGCTGCTACTGCTACTGTCAGGGTGCAGGTTGTTCCCATTTCTCCAGGGTGAAAGCTGCATCCAGTGCACCAAAAGGCCATGCCTGCAGTTTGTTCAGCCAGCTTGAAGAATCAGTGCTTGCTAATGAATACCCTGAAGTTGCTCTGGTTTGGCCTCTCTATCCTTGTGCTACAGCATAGTGAAAAGGGCTAAGTGCATAGACTGTGATGATATTCTGGTCTCTGGTGAATACTTCTCTCTCTACTTCTCTCTATCAGTACTCTCCCATTACCCTGTTCTGTATTTTTTAACATACAGTTAAGCCGAGGGCCCCCAAAAATCTTGCCATTGAGAAAGCTGAAAATGGTAACTTCAATCTGAGTTGGGAGGAGAGCTACTCTCCTCCATCCTTGCTCTCTGGACAGCCAGTCATCTATGAAGTGAAATACTGGAGGAAGCAGCATCCGACAGAGGTAGGAGACACCCAGTCTCTTCATTTTCTGTCTCCAGCGCTTTCAGGTTTAAAAAGTCCTCTAAAAAGTCACTTCATGAATAATAGTGTAAGGGCCAGCAGGAGCAAGTCCCACAGTGTTCCTGATTACACACTTGCCACAGTTCACTTTGCCCCCAGGATGGTTCAGCTGGATGTCAGAGGATTGAAACTCCTCTGACTGCCACCCCAAAATAGTCTGCTGCTTGCAGTAGACAGGGCAGAGATTGAAAATACAATGCTTCTGTTCCCTGAACTTCATTTGATCCTTAGACATTAGGAAGCTGGATGTTGGTGGCTTTGTGGGGCAGGTGAGGCACTTCAAACACCCTTCTGAATAATCCAGCATTTCTGAGCTGGGCCTCTTCTGGTAGAGGAAGAACATGCATGGGGGCATGTAACAAATACCACCCGCTGATGACATGAACTGCAATATCATACACAGTCGTTCATTTGTTCATTTGTGTAAGGTCACTGAAACACATTACACTATTGATACTTAGTTGCTGTCACTAACCCTTCACCTTACAAAGAAATCAAAGTGAACTTTCTCACTTTCTTTTCAGATTTCTGTAAAAGCAATTAACTACCAGACAAAAAGCTTTGAGATTACTGCAAGCTCCTTGAAGAGAGGCTATGATTACATTGCAAGTCTCAGGTGTAACTACACAGACTACCCAGCCTACTGGAGTGAATGGAGTGAAGAAGTTGAATTTCACTATGGTAATAGTGTCAGAAGTAGCAGCTTGGTAAAAGGATGGTACAGTCTTACATACTCTGCTGCTCTCTTGGAGGAGAGCTATGGACTCATCATCTTCATAATTTTGAATGTAATGTGAATACATCTGTAAAGGCTTCCAAAGACACTAAACATAGATAGGCAACTCCTTTGGAAACTAAGGAAGAGAAGACCAAGGGAGGTTGGATTGCTTAGCCTTGTGAAAAAAAGGCTGAAAGGGATGTGTTTATTCTCTATAAATATTTCATGAAGTAGACAACAGGGAACTAGAAGAGATACTTGAACTAAAAAGCAACATTGATGTGAGAGCAAGTGGGTATAAATGAACAATATATATATATATATAGGCTGCAAATTAAGCAGTATTTTAACCATCAGAGGTCTGAGGGTTTATAAAAACCCCTGAAGAGCAACAGAGAGAACAAGAAACATAGCTGCAGTACAGTGACAATGATAATGCCATTTTAGGCACTGTGTGATAGGCTTTGTCCCTGAGAGCTGACAGTGGCCTCGCAGTACACATTGACTCTCCCAGCTCCTGACATGCCCAGTAGCTGACCGCAGTACCTGTGCCAGACAGTCTCTGACACACCACACACCATTGCTACTGGCAGCTGTGGGGGTCTGTTGTTTATGTGCTGGAAGCTTTATTTCACATCCTCTAAAAGAGCATTTTTTTAAGCTGCAGCCGAGCAGCAATGAATTTGGTATTGCCAGTGCTTGCATTTAGAGGCACGTTCACATGTAAATATTTGCTTGTTTAACAGATTACCAGGTGAACGCTGAAGACATTCTGCAGATGGCTGTGCCCACATCCTGCATACTGATCATGGCAGGATCTGTCATTTGTTACTTCTGTTTTACCAAGTAGGTATCCTGCTTCTTGCAGAGTTTATAGAGTAACAGTTTATATGGATATCAGTATTGCTATTGATTGGCCAAATGTCTGGTAGCACAGAAATCTAATATTTTGGGTTTTCTCAGCACCTTTATCTAGCTGTCTGTGAGCAGAGATTTTATAAACACAAGTCAGTTGCACTCTGTCATTTTCTGAATAGTCTTTATTAATCTTACTTGAATAGGCTTGTTATTGTAGGGGGGTGTCAGTTTTGGACCCTGGTCTTTGCTGGAGTTCAAGTAATGATGGCTAAATATCTTTATTCCTTTTAAATTTTTTTAAATGGTAATGTGAAAGTGAGATCCTGTCTGTTTCACGCATCATTTTAAACATGCTTAGAAGAACAGGTGACTGTCATTGTGCAGAGCAGTCACATACCAAACATATAAACATCTTTGCAGTGGTTTAATGAAAAGCAGGAGATGCACAAAATGAACACTTTCTGTTGCTGCAATGCAGATGCCTAAGAGGGAAAGGAGAACAGAAGAGAGAAATGTACACCGATTAAGCCCAAGTGCAGTCAAAACAAATAATTTTCGTTCTTCTCTTGCAGAGTGAAGAAAGAATGGTGGGATCAAATCCCAAATCCAGCAAAGAGTCATTTGGTTGTGAAAAATGTCAAGGTAATTAAAAATCTTTGCAAAAAATACTTTTTCCTGATCATCAGAAGTAGAGTATGTAATAAATTCTATTGTCTGTCTAGTGCAAGGGATACTAAATACAATTCATACGAGTCCTAAATCTCATTGTATCTTTATTAGTTTTCAGTTATGTGCTACTTTGATGAAATGAAGTTCCCTTTCCATGACATAAAGCAGAGTCATATGGATCAACAAATGTAAGTAAGATTAAAAAAAAAATCCTTCTGCTTTACAGCATAAAATTGTTTCCTGTAACATAAACATTAACTGTCCTTTCCTTTTGACTTCCAAAAACAGAAGTTGCAAGAACTGTCTGGCTCAAAGTTTGTCAAGCCAAAACTTCAAGGGAAAAGATAACATCAGAAATGTTGAGAAATCTTGCAGTTGCCACAGCAAGTCTAGAGAGTGGTTGCCAAAAGGCAGCAGTGCAGTTTTATCCCCTGATACAATACCAGTTGAAGAGTCTATAGAAATCTGTGTATGTTTAACAGACAGTGAAACTGAGAGCCAAGAAGAAACTGGCAACCAGATCACCACGTTTGAGCCTTGTGAGAGCAGCATCGGTGCTTTCAGAGAGCAGCCTGAACACAATGAGTTACTAGCTAACATGTTTGATGCGCTCCTGGCAGATGAAAATAACATGCAAGACAATAAAGGCCCAAACAACCCCACAGCTGAGAGGAAAGCCTTAGACAACGTTGGGTCAGAAAATCCATCACAGCAAAATCCAAAAGAAAGTGCAACTCAGGGTCAGCAACCATGTGATATTTCTCATACAGCTCCCCTTTTCACCAAAGCCTCTCAAGATGACTACAATTGTAGTACAGCCAGCAAAGAGTCAGAACTATCAGAAGAATCTTTTGAATCTGGCTATCGGAGCTCCAGCATAAATTCTGCTACTCTGGATGCAAGAGACCTTCAACAAATGGTTCATCAAAGTCTTTTTCTATGTAGTTCTGAAAATGAGCTTGACTCTTGCGTCCTGATCCAGGAATCTACAAATAAATCCTTGTTTGGGACCAAAACAGACGGGATAAACAGCCCTGCAGACAAGAGTTTTGATACCCTTGTGTCTGCATCCATGGGGTTGTGGGGTTCTGCCTACAAGAGCTGTGACACCCTTTTGTCTCCATCCCTGGAGCCCTGTGGCTCTGCCTACAGGAGCTTTAATATGCTTGTATCTGCATGTCAGGAACCAAGCAGCTCTGCATACAAGAGCTTCAATGCCCTCATGTCTCAGTCGATGGCTAACAGTAGCCTGACTCCGTGCTTTGAAAGCGTGCATCCCTCACCGCCTTTGAGACAGTTGTCAGAGACGCCGGAACACAGCTGCAGAGATCAAAGTGCTCAGCCTGCTAGCAATCAGACATGTTATAACAACTACAGATCTCCCAGCACTGAGCTTGATTTTCCAAACACCTGTTCAGAACATACTGATTTTCTGTCTTTCTCCACACATGCAAATGAAGGTGCTTCAGCTTTTCTATCAGAGGAAGAAATACATAAGCAAGTAATATATAAAAATGTTCAAAAGAAAGCCAATGTAATTTCTTGCCCCATTGCACCTCGGCCATCTGGTTATCAGCCTTTTGGTAGTGCAGGTAAATGTAATGGTCTATACTGTGACAGTGACAATGAGGTTATCTCTACGTCACCAAATGAATCCTTCATTAGTGTCAGCAACAACCTGAGTGCAGCACCTCCAGATACTGCAATCTATGAACCTGACCCAAGGATAAAGGACTGCGTGTCTTTGACTGTTCAGGGTTCTGACTGCAGCATTTTCCCAGGTTTAGCATCTAGTGAGAATGACACACAGACTAGCGAAGGGAGCCCTTGGATCAACAGCGCTAATGGGCTGTCTGGTGATAGCAATGATGAAAATACCAGCAGAGATGAACAGCTGTTGCATTTGTTAGAGATGAAATGTCAAGATTTAAACAGCAGAGAAAGAGCTACAAAGGGGACAAAATGGAAAAACTTTAACCCTACTGGTAAAGTAATGCAAGAGGGTGGTGATAACAGACTAAATACTGGCTTCCACTTCCACTCGCACAACCACTTGAGGGAACTCAGAGATGCAGGGGGAAACAAAGAGGTGCTGAAGCATGCAAAAGGGGGAAGTTGTGGCTCAGCAGCTAGCTTACCAGCATCACTGGACAGTATTGGGCTAAACTTAGACAGAAAAACTGCAGAGGCCCTGGAGCTCCATGTCTCAGACAAGACGTTACCTTGTCATCTTGCGAGTAACTCCTATCCTTCTGATTCTCACACCATTCACAGTGAGGACTCCAGACTGGCACTTGCAGTTAAAAAAAGACCAATAGAACTGTTAAGGGAAAACAGCAGGAAGAATGAGAATAAAATGAAACTTGTGCAAACCCTTGCCCAAGAGGACAACTGCTATATGGAGGTAGCCTAGCCACATTTGCCTAGACTGAACTAGTCTTTGGAAATAAACTGTATGGCAAATTGACTTGTTGCTTGTTATTTCAATCTTGACTTAAGTGAGGGCTGCTATAGGTCACCTATGATTCAGTGGGTTGTAGCACTCATGCCTGCCTGGGACTGGCAGCCGGGACATGATGCAGACCCCTGGGGACAGTTGGGGTTAGCACCCAGCAATGGCAGCCACAGCTCTACAGAGATGAAGTCAGAGCTGGTGTCTCCAGCTGTGAGCAATCTCTAAAAGGGAGCAGCAGCTGCAGGAAGCAGGAGTTCTTGTACAGCTCCTGTGGTTATCGCCGTGGCTGTGTGTTGCTTGGGAAGCACACAAAGGTGATGTGGAACATGCTGACTCGCTTGAAAGTGGGACATAGGTGCAGGTCCAATGGGGAGGTGATTGACTTATCACACAGCTTCCATAACTTACTTCTTTTGGGGTGGGGGATGTTGTCCTGTGTGCTTAGCCCTGGCATGGGGCGTATGTTTCTATAGCTGCTCAATCAAGACCTGAAATAAAGATTACCATCATTTGCACTTACACAGTGCTATTATTGGTGATTAGTTTCTTATCTTGTAGAAACAAGCAGAGCTAGTTCTGCAGCTGTAAAAGGAATCAGACATTTCTAAGCAGTGTTTCTTCCCAGAAAAATTATCCAGTGTGGTCTGACACTCTACCTTTGTGGAATTTTTTTTTTTTTTTTTGGCTTCTTGTTCATGTCCAGTGAGAATGGAATGTAGCCTGCGCCTTAAAGGCCGTATGTACTTCTTGTTGGATAATTATTCAAGAAGTTTTACTGACAACTTCTCTACAGCATAATTATGTATTTTGGTATGGTAAATTCCACCCTAGTATGTTGGCAGTGGCATAAAACAGTTAAGAGCCATTAAGTAACGGGGGTTTTCTATTGAAATGTATACATTTATTCTCCTTTAGAAAACTCTGCATTGTCATTCATAGGGAAGGAAACCATAATGCTAAGCACAGCCACTGGTACTGCAAATCTCTCTTCAAAGTTGACAAAGTAGTAGAGGTATCCATGTAAGGACACCAGTGGTGCTTTCTTTCCCTTCTACTCCTGTGCTCTCTCTCTTGCACTCTTTGTGAAATCTTCCACGAAGGCTTGTGCTTGGCTGGAGAGGTCTGCTCAGGCCACAATTGGAAAACTTTGCTGCAGCACTTGCTTCTCTGCTGAGCCCCAGCTCCATTCTGCCTTTCCCTGGCTTTTTTCTTTCACATAGCTATGCCCTCCAGTCTGCACAGTTCCATAAGATGGCTTTCTGTGTGGGGTTATTCTTCCCTTTCTCTCCCTTCAGTGTTTCTCTGGTGAACTGGAACGTAACTCTCAGAGAAGGGGATCCCTGTTCCTGTATCTTTGTATGACTCAGAACTGGAGGCAGACAGCAGGGCTGAGGGGGGCAGCTGTCTGGCTCATCCTCTCCCTGCAACAGGCATGGTGCCTGGCTGTAGTGCGAGCTGAGTTCCATTTTCCATCCTCCATCCCTGCCACTTTTGCCATCCATAGCTATTACCAGGCTATGAAACCCAGGTGGGTCTCAAATGACAGGTTTCTAGCCCAAGCTGGTGATCTGCCCCTTGGGCGGTGAGTGGGAGATGTGACTTTGAGCTGGCAGTGAGGGGTCTGGGCTGAGGTCACCACCTGGGGACCAGCCTGTGCCTGTGTGCTCATACAGAGAGAGGCAGCTCGCCCTCCCAAGAGAGGAGCTTTGGTACCCTCCAGGCATGTCCTTTTTGCTAGTGGAGGGCTCCTGCCAGGACAGAGAATTACTTATCACAGTAAGTGTATTTTCAGTGGTTTTCAGTTTGTTTTGAAAGATTGCCGTGCAAGTGAAGGCTTGTGTCAAGTTTTAGCCTAGTTATAGTGCCATTTATTACTTGCTCACAATCACTCCACCTCCACCTCTTTCTCACCTGGCTGTCTACCAAATACTAGCAACCTGACTCACCATCAGTGAAATATGTTCCTGAGAAAAAACGCTGGTGTATTCACAGTTCAGGAGAAACTAGTTCAGATACACTCTTTTTTCATTGCAGAAATGCCACAGGCTTGGCTTGTTTTCATTTCTTTTCTGAACAGAGTTGGCTCCTTGGAAATACACACCTGTAAGGATCAGCTGTTGGCCAATTCCCATCAGTCAGAAGGTTTGTCATTGCCTGTAGAAAACTAACAATAACCACACAACAAGGGTGATACTAGCATGGAGCAGGAGCTTGAGGATGTGGAGCCAGGTTCTTGGGGGTAGGGACAAGTTTATTTCAGGTGAAGGAGGGGTCAATTTTTTAAATAACTTGCCTCTTGTTGAGGCAGGGTGCAAGGATGTCCAAGTGTTCACCCACCACAAGCTACAAACTTTATATCAGAAAACCAGTTCTTTTAAGTGTTGTAGTGATAGGGCCAAAGGAACAAAGGGTTAGAGAACTAAATGAGGGGGTTGTAACTCCCAAAACCCTGCTCCCTAAGGTTTACCTCTGACCATGGAATTATGTGACAAAACTCCTTAATGAAGAGAGGCTGAGAGAACAGTTTGTTTTTTCCTAAACATGTCTTTTCTGTAGAAAACCTCTTAGGGAGCATGATTCATGCAGTTTGTGTTCTAGCCCTGACGGAGATGCTTCCAAAGTGTGTTCTTTTGTATGTAGTTGCTTTTACAAAAAATAGGTAATTTTTATGAATTGTTGGGAGGACTATGCCTGTCCAATACCCAGGCATGTGTGCCCATGTGTGCACACAAACACACAGATCATTTCCCACCTCTCCAGATTGCTGAGTACAAGGTCTGTCCCAGGCTCCTACGTGATGATGTATCATGATCTCGCATTACCCGGAATTTTAGTTTTTTTCACCATGCTTCTGTGACTGAGACCTCGCAGTCACGGCCACAGCCCTCAAGGCCTCTCCTACTGCACCACAGTCACAAGGTCAGAAGCCAAGCAACGGCTCAGCAGGAACTTCCTGGTAAAAAGAGCAGGGACACCAGTGAACTGGTCTGGTTTCAGCTGCAGGACTGTTGTCTCTCTAAGCAGATTGCTCCAAAGCAAAGGAAAAATACAGAAGTGAGGAAGAGGGCACTTTCCAGATACCTCATTAACACAATCGAAGTTAAAGATTGTCATATCCCAGCCTGTTTTCCCAGGGTGCCTAATAATAGCTGTCAGCAGCACTGCTGGATTGCTAAATCCTGAGTGTTTTCACTGCTTGTGACAAGCGTGTTGAGAGGAACTTTACATCTCTGCTGAACTCTGGCCAAAGGTGCTTCGCTCTATTTGTCCGTTTTGCTGTCCTACTTCCAACCTGCCCCTTCTGTGGCTTTCTATAACATTGAAATGTCCATACTGCCCCTTCAGTAAGACTGCAAGATGAAAAAGAAGAAAAACTGGCAGCAGCCCTAATTGAACAGAATGGGAAACTGGCTGCTGTGGCACATTTAGCTGCATGAGGGGAGGAGCAGCTGTTTTCTTATTTTTTTGCTCTTACCCAGAATGCTCTCTATGAAACTGACCATCTGTGCATGAGACCTAAGATTCAATATTCTGAATGCAGAGAAGCAATTGTCATGGCAAGAATTGTTACAGTACAACATGTGAGCCACAGCCTATCTTTGTTAGAGGGATTACTGTGCTAGACCTGCCCCAGTCCATGGAGTGCGGCAGTCGTCTTAAGGAGCTCCTGTCCCAGTTTAGTGATGGATCAGCCATTTCCTTCATCCTTTCTCTACCCAATTGTAAAGAGCAGGGCATTCATAACAGTGTGGTGTTTGTCCTCTGATTGAAGGCTACCAAGTTGGTGACTAACACGTAGCACTGGGATTTTCCTACTTGGTGCTGTTTCCCCAGCTCTTAGAAATGGGGAAATTTGCTATAAGCTGAAGAGTTTGAGGTTGACTGCTTCTCCCCAGCTCAGCTACTGCTGGTTTCACTTGCAATGAGCCACCCACACAGCAACAAGAATTATAATGAGGTGAGATAGCACTGGACTGCATTCTGGGGGTAGAATTTCCACACCTGGGTCAGACTTATAACCAGTCCCCAGTTCTCGTCTTGATGCCCTAGAGAGTTTTTATGAGAACCAGGTGTGCATTGGCCATGGCAGGCCATGGAGCCAGTGCCTGTGGTAAGTAGCCAGCTGAGTCTGGAGGAACTGGCTTGTACTGTGCTGCAAGTGCTGACCAGTGTGCATGTCTGGCAGGCCCTGAGCTTGAAGGTTGTGCAGGGCAGTTCACTGCTGGGTGGTCTTCCCCCTCTACTGCCTGGCTGAGGTGCTTCAGAAACTCATAGCATGCTCCTCCACACCATGGGAGGAGAGGGGGCAATGAAGCCATGAAATGCCTTGTTTCCTCCACTACAGCAGGAATTAGGATACACAGTTTGGCATGTGCTGCCTATTTCATGGCCTCATTCTGAGCTTTGCTGGGCCCCTGCAACAGACACTCTTGTTCAGAAGTATTAGGAATTCTTCCCAGTTCTGGTCAAGCTTCCTTTGCTGTTCCTACAACTTAAAAACCTCCAGCTGTGCTCCTATATTGGTTTTGCATACCAAGATTTTATAGTGGAGGGGGGCTACAAGGGTGGCTTTTCTGAGAAGCCACTCCCTTCCTGCCTTTTCTCCTAAAGACACAGTACCTTGCTGCCAGTGACATGAGAAGTCACTAAATGTGTTAGGACTATATGTTCTGTGGTTTACAGATGCAACTGGCCACCCTCCTGCAGCTTGCTGTGTGAGCCCTTTGCTTTGCTTGGCACATGCTGCCACAGCCAGAGGTTGCAGACAGCTGGCGTGTTTTTCACCCTATGACAGGTGCTGGAAGCTGCCTAAGGCACACTCCATTGCTGCACCCAGCCCCAGGTGTGGAAGAGCTGCAACCAGGCAGGATAGGTGGGACATGCTGATTTTTGACAGCTGTGGTAAAACAAAGCTCCATGAGATGCAGATGAGGCTCTTGCCATAAATAGCTGTGTGCCAGCAGCAGAGTTCTGGTCATGGTGCATCCCCACTTGCAGAGATCTGGGGACAAGCTGATTGATGTTGCCTCTAAGGGGCAACCTGCATGAAAGGAGCAGGGAGTTCTGCCAGCACTGCCAATTCAGGTGAGCACTGTGGGAATGTGTGACAGTCTTGCTGACCTCGTGCAGAGATGCTCTGGGCATGTTTTGCATGGTGCAGCTGAGGATGTTGGGTTTGAGCCTGAGCAGAGCTGTAGGTTTCTGTTCCAGATGGTCAGGGTGAGTTCACTAGCACAGTCATTCCTGTTTCTCTTTACCAGCATGCGTCTGGTGATTTCCTAAGAGAAGATACGAGCCTCTGTGCAACCTCCTCCATGCAAGCAAGACATACATAGTCACAGCTCTGTGAAGGTAAGCCCTTTTCCTCTGGTAGGAGCCAGAGTGATGTCCTCTTACTACGGCATTCATGCAGTATGAGTTCAGACTTGATAGATATTGGGGAAAACAAGAGGCAGAGCCCAGTGTTGGTGGCTACAGATAACTGGCAAAGGCGGAACGGAGGCAGGCTATTGGGGTCTGTGCAGGTGACACTAGCATTCCCCAGACTGAAAACAATGCACTCCTTCCTCCCCTGCAGCATCCTGTGTCAGCTCACAGCCACCACCTGTGGAGCTTCGGTGTTTTTCAACCTGCTGCTTTGCTGACTAACACCTCCTCTTTCTGCCTGGCTCATTCATATTTTAACCCATTTCCTGAGCTTTGAGGTGGTTTCTTCTATTGCTTTCCCTTCCAGCAGAACACTTACTAATGTCTCAACAGTTCTCCTGCCATTTTTCCTTATCGTAATGTATGATTAGCTTCCTCCTAAATGTCACCAGCCACTAATGGTGCCTTTGGCCCTAAAGTTACGCCAGGTCTGTATCTTTGATGCTGTTGGGGATATTGGCTTAATTCTGTTATGACAGGAAGAAAGTACAGAGGTAGTACTGTTTCTGTGGAGTTTTTCCTCCTTTTCTCCAAATCATGAACCTGATAACTCCAAGTGTGACTAGTTTTATCTCCTAGAGAAAGGAATTGTCAGCTCCGTTTGTTGTTTTTTTGATGTGTATTCTTGCTGATAAATACATACAGATGTTGTGCTTCTTCCAGTGATAGCAAAATGGTTTTGGGTCATGAATAGCAGAATCTAACAAGCTTTTCCTTGTGTGTCCTTCATGCCTGCTTCTTGGTGAATATTGCTGCTGCAGGCTGGGCTGAAATTACACTTTTTATGAGTTACGTTTGAGGAAAACAGGCCTTTTGGTGCAATATGTTTAAATTTATAATGCTGTTGGTCTTACAGTGTTCTTGTTTTAAAAATTATCTCTGTAATATCAAATGCATATTACTGCATGGTTTAAAAGTAGTGTGGCTTGTGCCTGCCAGACTGTCAGTCTTTGGACTGATTGCACATGCTGCCCTTTTCCTCCTTCCTCAGCACAAATAACAGTATTGGCACACCTTGGAGAGTCCTGTGTAATCAGGGGGCAAAAGCTACACCACTGTCCTGGTGTGCTAGCCTCACAACAGAAAGATATTACTAAGAGCCTGGGAAATTTCTAACTTAGCTGCTCAGCCTCATTGATCCTGTACTGTCCCACACTGCACCCAAGAGTGGTGACAATCTCCACAAACCACAGGCACCATCAGCTGAGACAAGTCTTTTCCAAAAGCTTGGGCCTGACATTGTGCCTGTAAGTGATCCACAAAGCATGTGGAAGGCAGAGCTGGTCTTTCACAGAGGCTGCTCCAAACACCATGAGGAGTAGCTTCTGGACTAAGTCATGTGACTGTCTCCCTGCATGTTCTAACAGTGTACAACCAACTCAGTTACCAACAACTACCTGGCAAGCATGGTCAGGAGCCACCTGTGCTGGCCTGAACATTCCAAAACATCTTTTTCACACAGTGAGTCAGAGGCATGGAGGGCTGAACATGGAGCTTCCTCATCCTGTGCCCTGCTGCTTTGTGCCAGCTTCACTGCTGCAGTCTTCTTGGGTTATTACAGCTCCTTGTTCTTTACCCTCCTACCTCCACACTGTGCTATGTGTGCCAAATCCCTCCACAGCGCTGCTTGTTTCCCTCTTGTCCAAGGATACAGTGAGTGTGCATGGGCTCCTTGCAGCCCCTTTAAAGGCAGGATTAGGTGAGTTGACGGACCGTCCCTCAATGTCAACCTTGCAATCTAAAGAGACCTGGCCCAGACACAAGTTACAGGCATGAGATATGACAGGCATGAGCACCTCACCTGTGCAGGAGCCAGACAACCTCCCTGCCTGTGGTCTGAGGATTGGTGCTATTGCCCTGATGCTGGGACTGTTTGGGGGATGGATGGAAGGTGAACACAGTGGTGCTTGACTGTCTCCAATGTGGCACGTGCTGTACCATGCAGTTTGGCTTAGCCCGTTAATACCTTGACACTGATGCCTCCTCACTGCACAAGTCTAAGTCCACCAGCCCCACTATGACCTTTTAGATATGAGGCTTGTGAGTTTTTATCAGCTCTCCCACCCTTTTCTCATGTAAGAGAGCAGAGCAGTACAGTAATAAATGTTGTGTGGGTGTTTGGACCTGAATTCATCACCTCCTCTCACCACATCCTTCTGTCGGCACAGTAATACTGATACAGTGGTGACGTCAATCTCCATTTATCGCTGTGTATTCCAATACACCACGGCCCTTGGTTGTGCACAAGTAGGCTTTGTTCTTACTCAGTGCTGAGGAGACCCACCTGCTCCCCAACTCCCCAGGCGGGGTCTGCAGTTGCAGTAATGATTTAGCCAGGCCGGTCATGGAAGTGTTGGAGGGCTGAAATGCACAGAACAGGGCAGGTAATGTCCATGTTTCCACCAATTTTCCCTGCTGCCAGTTTGTTCCTGCTTGATATTGCAACTTCACTGTAAATCTTTCTTATAGCTGATATGGCCCTTGTGCCCCAGCTGTCATTGCTGTTGGCCTCTGGACGGTCAGAGCACCCCTTTGTCTCCCTGTTGCTTCAGCTTTGTGATTAGATGGCAGTGTACATCAATAATGATTTTTTTTCAAGAAGAAAGCTTGTTTGGGCGTATAACTGGTGGACTGTGTCTTCCTTTCTTTTTTTGCTTGGGTGTAACAAAATCCATTTTCTCATGCTTGGAAATACCTTTTTTTTTTTTTTTTTTCCCCCTTTCTTTTTTTTACTTAAAATGAGTTCTTAATTAGTTTTGTTTGGGGTTTTTGTTTTGTTGGTTTTTTGTTTTTGGTTTTGGTTTTTTTTTTTGGTTGGTGTTTTTTGTTGTTGTTTTGGGGGTGTTTTTTTTTTTTTTTTTGTTTTTTTGTGGAAGTTTTTTAAGTACATAAATTTCCTGGAAACACTTCAAATTGTGAGCTTAGACTGAATCCATGTTTGGCGGCTTCTAGCATTGTATTTCCAGATCCTTAACAAAAATAGTCTTCATAAATGTCTGTGTCTGTATTGGTCCTATTTCCCATTCTCTGGTGTATTAAAGACTGGTAGCATCATTTACATGTGCATATTATGAATGGCTAATCAGCTTTATTGCTGTGGTCTCATAAGGATACTACAGAGTTTGCAGCAGTGGTACTCGGCAGCTGTACAATGCTTGACATTTTATAAGAATTAAGTGTCTGTGTCGCAAGGATGCGTGAAGCTGATTCAGAGTCCCCATTTCACAGACAGAAAATGAAATGAGGTGGTAGAAAGGACTTTCCTAATGCCAGACTGGGAGTAAGTTCCTGCCTCTGCTCATTGCCCACTGTCATTCTTTCCTCCAGGTGAACAATCACATGCTGACAGATGGAAGCAAAATAGGAAGGATGTAACAAACGGAGGGATGTAGGAAAGGTGGGGGTTCCAATCATTGACTGGGGCTGAAGCTTGCAGAGGGCCTAACTGGAGCATGCTTCAGAATTAGGGCTGCTATACATCTCCATTGAAGTCATGAGGTCTTTGGCATCAAAGACCACAAAGACGCTGCTGCGGAGCTGCAGCTTTCCCAGCTCTCCTGCACATGTCTTGCCTATCCATGTCTTGTCATAACAATCTGGAGCACAGCCAGGAGGTTAAACAGTTTCAGCAGCACTGAAAGTGTCTATGGTGCTCTTAGAAGTCTCAGTCCTTTCCTACCACACTGAGGTAGGGAAAGAGAAGGAGATAAATGTTGGACTAATCTGTGGGCACTGGCAAGGGTAAGAGATGGGACAGTGGCGTCCCAGCCGAGGAAGTATTGTCTCTTTGTTTCACCTATTTCAGCAGATCCTACTGGTTTTATTATTTTTGCTACTGTGCTCTTCTTCAGGAATCTTCCTTCTGGATTACAAGGCTATATGGTAACCTCTCCCCATTGTGTAATGGCAGCCTGTGGTAACTCTGTTAAGACATCTTCCCAATGAGCTACTTGGGCTTCTTGCTTTGACTTTTTCCTGTTCAGTCTCACCCGTCCCTTTGGGTTGATGGTACCATTCTCTGAGCAGAGGAAGGAAAGCAGGGGAGGCCCTTGAAAGAAACCATAGTCCAATAAGTAAAAGCAGCAAAGACTTTCCTTGCATTGATCTGTTCATTTAGGCAGGAATGAGCATAGAAGCAGGGAGCTACCACAATATCATGAACACGAAGCATCAGAGGCCCTGCCAGTTGGATTCTGAAATAAGCGGTGGGTCTGCAGACCTATCTGGGGACCCAGCCCTTCTGTCCTTCCTTCCTCTCTCCCTCCCTTCCTCCCTTCCTTCTTTCCTTCCTTGCTGAAGAAGAGGCAGCAATTGCCTTTCTTTGCTTTCCATGGTGGCTGAGAGTGTGGACTGTGACAGTCATCATACAAAGTGATGTTGAGATGGGCTCATGGTGCAGCCAGCCAGTCTGAGCATGAAGTCGAGTGAGCAGGTTTCAGAAGGCAGGATAACAGCAGGCCTTCCTCAAAGGAATGAGGATTTGGAGAAGAGCAGTGGAAGATGGGTGAGATCACAAGGAGGGGTTAGACAGTGGACTGTATCTGAGTGACCAGGGACTGCACCACCAGAAGTACTGGTAATGACAGGAGTTATTACACAGAGAAAACTTGGAGAGCTGGGACCAGAGGGGTCAAGAAAAGGTGTTTACTCAAGGCAATGTGTGATGCAGAAAGAAGGGCACGAGTATGGAGGTAGAGAGTCTGCCCTGCCACCGGCAACAGGTGAGGGTGGATGGCAGGGTGCCTGGGGCTCCTTGCTGAGCTGGAACAGTGCTTCATGGGCAGGGGTTTTTTTGGCAGGAAAGAAGGGGCAGCAGCTGCACCATTGCTCACACCGCAGGGTGTGACACTGAGTGTCTGTGGCACCTCCGGAGCAAGCCTCACTGGTCTCGCCTAGGCACTGACACCCTGAGAGCACGTCTGTGAGCTCACATGAGGCTGCAGGGGCTTTCTGGAGGCTGCTAAACTTACTTTGCTTTCATTATTTGAGTAAACCTGGGAAATTTTTAAACGCCACAAATGTTCCCCAAATCTTAGAAGCCTCATGAGCTTCTCTCTGCTGAGTGATTGCCTGGGTATTTGTTGCTTTGGGGTTGATGCAGCACAGGGCACCCCAGGACCTGGATACCTGCAACCCCCAAATCAATACAGGCTGAGGGACAAGCAGATTGAGACCAGCCCTGCTGATGAAGACCTGGGGGCAGTGGTGGATAAAAAGCTGGCCATAAGCTGGCCATGTGTGCTGGTAGCCCAGAAGCCCCTGTGTCCTGGGGTTCTTCCCCAGCAGTGTGGGCAGCACGGGGAATTCTCCCCCTCTATTCTGCTCTCTGGAGAGCCCACCTGGAGTTCTGCCTTCAGGTCTGGGACCCCGCAATGTGACAAGCACGTGCAGCTGCTGTAGTGAATCCAGAGGAGGCCACAGAGGTGCTTCAAGAGCTGGAGGCTATGTATGACAGGCTGAGAGAGTTGGGCTTGTTAAGCCTGAAGAAGAGCAGGCTTTGAGGACACCTAACTGCAACCTTTCAGCATTTAAAGGGAGCCGGTAAGAAAGACAAGGACAGACTTTTTAGCAGTCTGTTGTAACAGGACACGGGGTGATGGTTTTTTAAATTAAAAGCGTAGATCAGACTATGTGGCATGGCATGTGCGCCCTTCCTGATGTCTGTGCATCCTTGCAACTTGCTTTCAAGGAAACTATGTCCCCAAAATAATACAGGCTGCTTCTCCAAAATCTTGTCCCATTTAAGAATAGCTTGAGAAAACAGTGTTGAAGTCTGTACCAGGTATCAACAGCCAATACTCTGCAGGAAGCTTATTTTAAGTCTTTCTGTATGCATCCATGTGTTTCTATAAATGTTTAAATGCTGTGAAAACACAGCCTTAATGTGTTATATGACTTGAGGGGCCATGGGTTGAACAGTCATTTGTATGTGATGCCATTTCCTCTGTTTTAAACATCCTGCTGTCATCTTCTCTGAAGCCTTTCTTGTAGGTTCTCTTCACTAAACCATCAGGGAAGCCCCTCCCTGCAGTCAGTGCTGTACATTGTTTTCTTGGATGCTACATGGGAGGCTGGGTTCTTTTCTTTTTTTTTTTCTTCTGGTCCGTCTTCCTGGAGTCCCTTAATTAGATATTTCATGCTTATTTAACTATGGGTAGGCCAAATCAATGAGTTCTCACTAGCTTTGCTCACAGAGACCTACAATGATATTCAGCCTCCATTTGGCTAAATCACTGCACAGCTGTTTAATCTGCAGTAATATCACTTCTAGTGGCAAGCCGTTCCTAGTTGCAAGATACTAATGAAGTAAAAAAGGGTTAGCACTTAACCCAAGAGTCTTTCTTGTTGCCTGGATAGCCTGAGCTGCAGTCACTTTGCTGCTTTCTCTGTGCACATGCTGGCAAGGAGCGAAGATTTCACTGACCTCACTTATGGCAAGTTGGCAGACTGTTGGTCATCCCCCCGCTTAGCCCATGGAGTAGATACATACAGGAGAGCTGAAATTAATTATCTAAATAAGGTACTTTACTTTTAGACATTTAAATGAAAGCAAGATTAATTCCACCTCAACCTTAATCAAGTAGATGTCTGAGCAGAGCTTTAAATTGGTTGTGGGAGTCTTGTTTGTGGTTGTTTTGTTTTGTTTTTTTTCTTCCCCAGGACACTCAGTGAGAACCACCATGAGGAACAAACAGTGGCTCCAGAATATTTTCTTCTGCCTTTTATTCCAGTACAGTAAGTCCTCAGATATTTCTTTGAGGTTGTACACCCACAGGATTTATCTTAGTGACCATATATGCCGGCTCTGATCAGATGTGCATGGCACAAGGTTGCCATGGGACAGCAAGCACAAGATAAGGTCCCAGGGGAGAGAGTTCCATGGGGTAATGAGTGGAGGACAGGCACAGGAAGGTGCACAGCTGGGCAGAGTTCAGCCAGGCTGTATACTGCTTCGGGGAGCAGCACCAGTGGAGAGCCTGCAGAGGTAGTGCCTGCCCTGCATTGAAATGTCTCCTAGTGACATTAGAGTAGGATTTCCCCCATCAAAAATACCCTTTGCTGTAGAAAATGTTCTGGTGGCCAAGACCAGGATATCCCCAGGGTTGCTGTTAGCTGGTCAGCCAGGGTCAGGGGAGTGAACCGCTCCTAGTCTGAGGCCCTTTGCTTAGGACTGGACTGTGCATACAGTCACCCCCCCTTTTTTTGCTGTTTCCTACCTACACTGCAAACTCCAGCTGACTTTCTGAACAGATCAGCTGGACAGAAAATGGCAGTGACAACCACGTCTGCAGGGAACCATGCAAGTTTAGTATCTTGCGTGCTGCTTGTAGGCAGAGCATGGGACCTGCTCCAGACCTAAATTAGGAGAAAAAACGCATTCAAAATTATTTCTTCCTGTCATAGGGGACCACTGCGACGTCTGGTCTGAATTTTGTGTGATGCAAGCCAGGGAATTACCATGTACTAATTTCAGTTTGGATCAATCTAGACCTTACTGTTAGAAGTATTTGAGTTTTGTTTCCGAAGCTGCCAAGGACAGACATTTTATCCTAGATCTAACTAACTGTGTTTAGGACACTTAATTAGTCCTTTCCCAGTAAAAAGCTGTCCTCTTAATTTTGTTAACAAGTTCTTGCCCACAGATGCACTTGCAACGTACCAGTTACCTAGGAATAGTAGTCTGTTTGACTGACTAACATAATAGCATAGAAGAATGCTAATTGCCACTGCTTAATAGCTTATTAGTACTTGCTGCCCTCTCTAAAGGTATACAAGAGATTTCTAACCCTGTTTTTCTAGGAGAAAAAAGTTAGGCTAAAGGAGAAAATGTATGTTGCTCAGGATTCTGAACTGAACAGTGCTTGGTCCAGGACCCTCAGAAGAGTCTATTGAGGGTTCAAAATAGAGAGTGAAAACTTAATGAAAATTTTAGAACAGAATTCTGAAGTTGGTGCAAAATTAAAAAGTCAAAATGAAGGTTTAAAAAAAATCATATGTCCATCCTTGGGACCAATCTGTTGCAAACATCCCCAAATTTCTTCTGCCACCATCCTAACTCTTTGGAGTAAGGAGGATCTTGTATGCAAGTCTGAGTGCTGCCCAGAGCTCCTGTAGGGAGAGTAGTGCGTGCTCTGATATGTGAGGACTAGGAAGTAAATGTTGTGATGGGTGGGTTCAACCAGGAAAAGTGGGACTTTGTTTTCCTTTGAACTTACCCCAAGGAGGCTGCACCCTCCGCTGGACACACCTGCTGTGCACTGTGACTGTAAATGCAGACATCTTGCTTGTGTGGACAGCCATTTGATCCGGAGGGTGGAACAGATGTTTCTGGTCCATCATTGCCCACACTATCTGCATTCCATGGTGGTCCTCTCCATACAGCTTCAACTGTAAGACTGGGCACTGGGATTGTTGAGCATATCGCATCAGCAAACAACACTCTGGACACAAAGCATGTTGCAACAGGGAAGGAGGAAGCAGGGAGTGCAGCTTCTCTAACCAAGAAAGCAGCAGAACGACAAAGGGAAGTGAGCTTGCAGCATGGTTAGCATCAAAGGGTTTGGTTGACTGATGGCTGCAAAGTAGTGTGTTCCCAGGAGCCTGGGAGCAGCCCTTATGGTAGGGGAGGACCCATGCTTCATTTAAGCATGGATGTAACAGTCTTGAGTCTTTTCCTAGATGATGACAATTTTATTCCCATTGAAAAGGGGTGGTACTGTACATGTCAGAAATGAATGGTCACTGCAGTAGACATGGTTCAAACCAGCATGGCATGCTGCATCTCCTGCAGGCTTTTCCTTATCCAGCCATTCCTAGTGTAATGGTGGTGGTTCTTGTCAGCCCAGGGAGCTGTCAGGATGGGACTCGTCAATGCAGACATTTCTCACTGTGCTACTATCTTACCTGCCTTGAAATCCAGGGAGATAAGTGTGTTATGCACAGGACAATGGTACTTTTATACAACGCATACTGGATACTGCTCTGTGAGCAGAGCTCCTGCAGAACAAGTGCAAGAATATACATGCTGCTTTGTGACCACCTTTAAAAAATTACCTGATTTTCCTAATGACCAGTGTAAGTTCTACAATTGCTTCTCAAGGTCTCTTGAGAAGTCTGTAATTAATAAATTGTGCTTATCAGAATGTTTAATAGAAATTAAAGTAACTACAAATTTGCAATATTTTTTATTCCTAAATTCCATGAAAAACATACTTCAAGCCTCTGGAGCTGGACATAAAAAGTATTGATGTGGCAGATACCAAGCTTTAGAAAACAGAAAAGAGAAGGGTAAACAAAAAATTACTGAAAGAGCACTTTAAAAAAAAAAATGTGCAAAGTGATATATAGATGTAAAATGAAAACTAGACTAGCAAAGAACAGTACTCAATTTAGAAAGTGGTATCATTAAAATGTTTGAATATGCTACTGTTTCTTATTGGGTAATCATGCCTCTTCTATGTGCTCTATAAGCTAAGACTCTTGCAGAAAAATATGTGACTCTGCTGTAGTGATTGTATGAGAGGGGACAGGGATAAGTCTGAAAATTCAGTCACAATTTTGGCATTTCCTGATTTTGGCTGCCATGGCGTTTTTAATAGGTTTTTGTTTGACACTTATCTTGCTGTCAGTGACTTGTCACCCTGTAGAGTTGAAATGCATCTTATGCCCCAAAACTGGAGACTTTCAGTGGGAGGGAGGAGACTGGTCTGTTCCCTTCAGATGTAGTGGGAACCCTGAGGGGTGCGTATACTGGTACAAAGTTCTGCTTGCTTTATCATGGAAGTTGATATTGTGTTTTCTCTTTCCAAACCTACAGCTACGTGTTGTGAAAACCTCACTTGTTTTGTGGACTATGTACAGACCCTGTCCTGTATCCTGCGAAATGAGTTGGGTGTCGGTTCATACAATCTCACTGCAACATGGTATGTCTTGGTAGGATGAGGAAAGTCCAGTTAGCAGGAGCCTCTACATGGCCGTAGCACAGTGGTGACCTCCCGTCCTCCTTGTTAGGTAGAAATCCTATTCTTGCTGCCATGCTGGTTTTTCACTCGGTATTTTGCACTCCAGTTACGAACTGACTTCTTCTCTAGAGAAGGACCCCTGGTTCCTGTCTCTGCCGACTGTGCTTCTTGCTGCTAGGCTGACTCCAGTTTCCTTAGCATTGCCTTCTCTGCTGCCACGGGACTACCTTGCCCTTTGCTGCTGTTAAAAGTGAACTTTTACCCATGTGCACTGGCCGGGCTCATGCAGATTGTCCAGTCCTCTACGGCTGCTGTTCTGCCCCTGCAAGGAAGTGGATGCAGTCTTGGGCTGTGTAGCCCTGAGGAGCACCTTTCCTTTCCAGAAACACTTTCCTATTTCTCTCAAAGATGCTAACCTGAGCAAGTGGAAGGGAAAAAAGGAATCTGTTGAAATTCAAAGTTAATTTTTTTTATTTGAACATGTTGATTTTTCATTTTAATCATTTCCTGTGCCTGGTGGTTCAACAACAAATTAATCCAACTACAGCATGCAATACATGTGGACTTGTTTGTTTTGGCTTTTTTAGGGTTCCTGAGGAAGATCCAGAAAATACTGTGGCTGCCTGCAGTCTCCTGCAATTGTCAAGGAACACCAGTCACACACAGTACATGTGCACTGTGGACATGACTGAACTCCTGGCAGATACCAAAGTCCAGGTGGATGTTACAGAGATAGCTGATAGGCAGCGTGTGCTTTCCAAAGACTTTTATTTGTCAGACAACAGTAAGTACAAAAATTATGAATTTGATAAATACTGTCTGACTTTATGTGCTAGGATAGTCTGGGCAAGGAGTGAGAGTTGCAGCAAGCAGTGTGGGGCTATGTTCGCTGTACACTCATCTACATAAAGCACTGTGCTCTTATTGTTGCTATTATGCTTGAAGCTGGGCTTAGAGCTTGCTTGGCCCATGCTTTTCACGGGGAAATTCCTTTTCCCCGTGAAGCAGTAGGTGATAAGTATCTACCTCAGACCAGTCTCATACCTAGACTATGCAAGATTTTGTTCTTGGCTGTATTCTAAAGGACAGGAGGAATTGCTTAATTACAAATGTCACAAATCACAGAATCCTTAGAATGGTTTGGGTTGAAAGGGACCTTAAAGATCATTAAGCTCCAATCCCCTGCCATGGGCAGGGCCATCTTCCACTAGACCAGGTTGCTCCAAACCCCATTCAACCTGGCCTTGGACACTTCCAGAGAGGGGGCATCCACAGTTTCTTTGGGCAACCTGTGCTAGTTCCTTACCACCCTCACAGCCAAGAATTTCTCCCTGATATCCCATCTAACCCTGTCCTCTGTCAGTGTGAAGCCATTTCCCCTTGTCCTATCACTACATGCCCTTGTCAGAAGTCTTTCTCCAGCTCCCTTCTAATATCCAAGGAGCTGGAGGCTCCCCAAAAGCTTTTGCAGTGGATGCCTGAACCAACATGACATTATTTTGGGTGGCACAAGGTGTCCCAGATATACTGGATGTGGCAGTTCCGCTTTCTGGGGCAATTCCTAATAATTTCTCCTGCATGACATGAAGACTGAATGCAGTCCTGTAGATGACTTGGTAGAATGTTGGTATGTTCTGGGTTGTGTAGCAAACTGTGAAAAGGAGTGGTTAGCCAGGCAGATGGGTACTACACAGACATAGGATTTTTCTTTTTGGCTTCTTCTGAAATTAAACTTTACTTGAGAAGTGTCATCTTTTTGACAAATGCCATAACATTTCAGGAAGCCTCCTTGCTCCCACTGACAGACTAGAGATTGGGTAGGGATGCATATCTCCTAGATGTCCTCATCCAAAGGCATCATAGCTCAGTGGTGGGCCCTGCAGACTGCTGGAGTTTTGCATTACTGCTTTTCAATACACAAGCACTCCCTGCAGGGATACAAAAGCTTGCTTTTTGGACACTTGGGACACGGGATTACAGTGGGTTTATGCAGTGTCCCCTAGCCTCAGCTTTTCCTCATGACTCTGTTACATTGAGGGGTGTTTCCCCAATTTTGTGAGTGATGATGACTACACAGAGTTCTTTTATGTCATGAGAAGAACAAGGTGCTCTACATTTTACATCTCCCAGGAGTTTATTAGCACTGTGTACTATCTTTCCTGCTCCTTAGGCAATGAGGAGGTTCAGAGACAAGCAGAAATATTCAGAGAAACATGGTCCTGACTTCATTACGCTGCTCACATGTGAGGTTCTGTGCATGGCTGAGGGCAGGAAGGCTGTGGATGTTCTCTGGTGTAGGAAGGCCCACCACTGCCAGGGCAGCTTTGTTCCCTACTCACTCTGCATTGCTGATACCATGCTGGGCCATCTCTTAACTGTAGTAATCTTATGAAAGGTAACACCATCCTGTCTTCCAGTCAAACCACAGCCTCCATTCAACCTGACCGCTTTGTTCTCAGAGGGTTACAATATTTCTTGGGAAACCATCTACCAGAACTCTTCCTACTACTTTTTGAATGAGGAGCTGGAATATCAGCTGCGTTACAAAAGAAGAACTGACACCTGGGAGGTAAGTGAGATGTCAGTTTACCATCAAGTAGGATGTACCAGAAAAGAGGAAGCCAGCACAACCAGGACAGTAGCACTGGTGTGGAACAAGGGTTTTCATGGCTCAGAAAAAGTGTCTCTCTGCTCGACAGGACTGAAAACAGGCAAACGCAAAAATTAATTGAGAAACAGAAGCTGTGTGAGAAGTATTAGATCCTGTGAGAAAGGCTGATAATTCATTTGATTCTCATGCTGTCCTGCATGGAAGGATCTCCCAGGACTGCATGTAGCTGCTGGCCAGTCAGAGCGTGGCCTTGCAGAAACAACATGAAAGCAGAAGAGGCTACTTTGCAGGCATCCTCACTGTGCAGCAGGGAGAGCAAAGTAAGAGCAGTCACTCTAGTGTTTGGTGTTTAATCATTCACAGACTCAGAAGACTAAAGCTGTTCATGAAGATAAGCGGACATTGGTGCTCCTGCCATGGGAACTACAGGCGAACACTGAATACGAGTTCCAAGTGAGAGCTAGACCCCGGGAAGACAGTGGCTATGGTGGTTTTTGGAGTGAATGGAGTTCTCCGCTGTCATTGAAAACCAGCCCTGCCGGTACATGCTGCCAGATCTCCTTGCCCTTTCAATTAGTCCCGTGTCAGAGAATGCTTTCAGAAATTTAATAAAATCTAATTAATTAGAACAAATTTTAAACAGTCCAGTAAAGACAGGTATGGTTAGCTTCCTTACCGGTTATGTGAACCCGAGGCCTGGGCTGTCAGTACTGACATTCTCACTGTGTGACAAAAGAAGAATGTTTGGTGGGGTTGGCTGTACATATGGGTGCCACTTGCAGGAGTACAGCCTCTAGCTTCCTTTTCAGTGTCAAATGTCCAGGGTCCTGCTTGCAGCTTTCAGAAATGGGGGAGATCTCCTCTACTGGGTTTTAGTGTTGTCTTCAGCTGAGGGGAGGGGGATCCTGCTCTCAAACCTGAGTTCTGTGTCTGGACTCTGATGTTTGATCATGCTGGGCATGGGTGTTTTGTTTGGTAGCCTCCACTCTGCAGGGAGTTCACAGTACTTTATACTCAGAAGTACACTCATGCTTGTCATGGTGGAACAGAGGCTACGAAAATAAGGAGCCTTTGCTCCAATAGAGCAGGTGCAAAATGACTGGTCAATGCCAGCAGCATGTGCTGAGCTTCCCTGCTTTCACTCATCTGCAGCTCAAACTGAATATTACAGGGTTTACGTGGTGCTGTGGCAGCAGGGCCAGGCTCCATTTGCTAAGGGATATCTGAGTTCTGGATCTTAAAGGTGCCCCTTTTCATCACAGGTGGAGAGCAGCCACCAAGCAGTCATCTAGTCAACACCGGTCTCTAATCAGCTGCAGTCTTTCACTTCACAGATTATCTGTGGAGGTGTCCCTAAACCAGGAGTCAGAAACAACAGGGAGGAGCTGTCCTGCCCTAAGTATGTTGGCTGTCTATCTGTGGTGCAGCCAGGTCATAGGGCAGTTGATGTACTGCTCCTTTCATTGATGCAGTCTTCTCTGAGCATCCTCAACCAGACCTGTCTGGAGTACTGGGGCCCAGGTGATAGCCTCAATATCTCTGTGAGAGAATCTGGGATAGAAATTAAGGGTGTCTCATAGAATCATTTAGGTTGGAAAATACCTTCAAGATCATGTGGTCCAACCTTTGACCGATCATTACTTTATCAACTAGATCATAATACTAAGTGCCATGTCCAGTCTCCTGAACGCCTTCAAGGATAGCGACTCCACCACCTCCTTGGGCAGCCCATTCCAATGCTTGACAACTCTTTCTCTTCCAAAAACCTTTTTTCTCCTTGCCATCTCCTGTTTATTGACCAGGGCATAAATACAAGGTGAGCCTGCATGACTTTGTCTCTTTCTTCAGCAGTGACACAGACAACAGGCATGGAATGGCTGTTGCTGTTTGGTATTGTTGTGGCAATCATGGCCTCAATCACAACCTTTCTGGCCAAACAGCAGAGGTAAGAATGCTTCAGGAAGTGGGAGTTAATGCTTTTATTCTATCTTGATAAAGATGGGGTGTTCACATACAGCCTTCCTTGAACCTTGTATACCCATGAGTGGGCGGCTATGGGCCTATGACGGACAGCCAAGTATAGTCTCTAGCTGATGTACTGCCAGGAGTGACCAGCTTTTCTCTGGGACTCTGCTGCCATTCATCTGGTTGGGACAAGATGGTGGCACATGGGGATGAAGCAAGGGCCACACAGTCTCCTGTGCTGTTCTCCTGGTCTTGTCTGTGCTCTGCAGTTGCCAGATAGAGTAGTAGCCAGAGCTAGCCTGGCCCTTTCCAAAGCTGACATAGGTCCCTCAATGCTGGCTGGAGGCCTCTGTCCCTCTCAGAGGCTTCTCATGCCCTTGAAGAGATATGGGGTGCTGACATGGAGGAGGGCTGGTGCAGCACTAGGGCTGGCACAGCCCAGGTCCACAGCAGAATTGCAGAGGGCAGGGTTCTGGCCTGCAGAGCACAAACCAGCCTCAGTGGAAAATGCATTTCTAGCATTTGGTGCTTTTCCAGGAAGGAGAAAACTGGAACCTCTTTCCTTCGTGTGAATATTTGTGTGCAAGTGCTGAGGCCTCACCTCCAGTGAGGTTCACAAGAAAGGCCCTTAGATGGCTCTGGCAGCACAAGACATCCTTGGAACCTTAGCCACCTGCTAACTCACAAGGCTGGGCAGGTGATTCCAGTTCCTTGAAATGGATCTGGAGATGCCTTGCTTTGCATCTGTAATGTGTGCTTAACCCCAAAGCCTTTCTCTTTTCTCTTCCAGCTTGTGGAAGAAGATGGCTTGCATCCCAGACCCTGCTCCCTTTTTCAAACCTCTTTACGTGGCTCATAACGGAGATTTTAAGGTATAAATGGGCTACACAAGCGAGTGGAGCACATGACAGACTAAAAGGCCACCATGCTATCCTGGGCAAGGGATTCTCATTAGGGCAGTAGAAGGGGAAATCTGTCTCAAAGGAATGCCAAACATCTCCAGATATAAGAACCATAGCTTTCCAGTATCTGTTTGGTGCCATGAAGACCTTTATGTTACATCTCTACTCCTTATTCTCTGTAAGTGCTGCCTCAATGTGTGAGCGGAGTTCATGTGGTTTGTGAAGCCTGGGATCCTGACAGGAGTGTCAGAGAAAACTGCAAAGCCATGCAAACCTCTCAGAGCTAATTATTTTCGATTACTTCAGTTAGCTCTCCTGCAGTTGCCTGTGTCTCACAATAACAGTATCTCCTACACTGTTATATTGGAGGAGTCAGTGACTTTAGAGTTTGATTTTTTCCTCTAAAAGCCTAAGAACTTTGGTTATTTCTGTGGAACCTAAAACCTAGTGATGCTAACCTCTCTCTCCCTGTGTGTCCTTTTCTGCAGAAGTGGGTTGGTGCATCCCATATGAAAATGACCTTTGATTTCTTTGAATGGGGAATAGTCCTTCCAGAAGTCCTAGAAGTTTACACCATGCACCCTTCCAACAGCACCCCACAGGAAGAGCTGCATGAGCTGAGAAAGAATCTGCCTTGCAAGCCCTGTGTGTCTTGCCTGACTGCCCCAGGTCAAGATAGCCAGTCCCTGTGGTGTAGTGTAAACAGTAGTGGTGGGACTGAGGACCAGTCATATGGGCACTTGTCAATCGATACAGTGACTGTGGCTGATGAATTTACATCTTGTAACTGCCAGTGCAGCTGTAACCATGTGTACAGGGAACATGAGCATACCAACAAGGAAGATGATAGTGCTGGAGAACCTGCTTACCCCAAGGTTAACATTGATGAGGAAGACAGAAAGATATCCAGTGACTTGCATTTGACCGATCTGAGCACACAGGACAAAATACTTGCTTCAGGCTCTGTGTCCACAGACCACCTGAGGAGCACAAGTGTCCCAGTCAACCAACAAGGAGAAAGGGGAGTGGAAGGAGGGGTGGGGAGCATCCTAGAAGCCCTTTGCTTGCAGCCTCATCAGTGGGATTTGGAAAATTCAGGTTCTCTACCTTCTCCTGATGGTGAAAGTGTTTCTTACAGCGAAAGTTCCTATGACTTTTTCCCTCACAATACAAGGCCTGGTGACAGTTATCCTTTGATCTGTGTAGATTTGGACACTATTGACAGTGGCTTTGTGGACTCAGACTGTGGAAGTCCAGTTGACTGTGAATTTGGGCAAAACAGTCAGACCATTTGTGGTCCCATCCCTCTTGAGCAGGAGGGGCAAGACTTTCCACGGAGCTACGTCAAGCAGTGGGTCTCCTGTCGCTCTGACAGCCCTGTCAGTGGGACACAGACAAACTAAGGCCTTTGGTGTTGCCTGGATGAGTGTGGAGCCTTTTCCATAGCATGCCAGGAGCAAAGTGTTCGCAAAATTCGGTAGAGAAACAAAGCTTACTTTGTGTAATCTCTATTGCACAAACTGAAACCTGTTAGGTCCACAGAAATATGCCTATTTCTATTGCCACTTATCCTATTAATGTCTCAAATTTGTTGTGATTGATTGCTCCTGGGTTTTGTTGGGGTTTGGGGTTTTTTTTAGATTCATAGATCACAACCCTCCTTTATAATGTCAGAAAAAACCAACTGTACCTTGAAAATTATCCTCTGGCTTATGTAGATGTGCAAAATTTTTTGCAGTAACCTTATAAAGAGTACAGAACTTTAAGTTATTTTCCCTGGTATTCTCACATGACTTGAGAGTTTGTCTGTACGCGGAACCTTAGAAACATAACCCATGGCAAGCATGTTTGCTACAATAAAGTTCCTCTACCCTTTCCAAGCAACATGTGATGTTACTTTTCCTTCTACTGTCTTTGGCTCTTTAAACTCAGCTGTAGTAGTTTGTTAATTACAGAGGGTTCCAGACCTGTCCATGGGGATCAAAACCAGTTCTTATGTAATCATCACAGAAATGTGTGTACTAGAGACCAAGCACAACTCAGGTTTCAGAGACTTTGCCTTTCTAGGTGGAGTCTGCAAATGAAAAGTCTTCAAAACACAAAAAATTCTAAACAAACTCTCGCTGTTAGGCTTTTCTATTGAGTCAGATTCTCTCCCTGCACTTCTCAAGCATATTAATTGAGCAGCTTTTAGAATTATGCCAAAATTATTGAAATGTTGTCCTACCTAGATATGCCTGCCACTTCTGCCTTGGACTTGCTCTGCTGCAGTTAACAGGTCAGTAACACAAGTTTTGAGCAATTTCTGCTAGCTAATAAAGCCAAATATGAAACTGCACTGTAACCTTGAATCTGTTTTTCTCTGACATCTCTATATCTCTGATTTGTTCAGGATAATTGTCTTAAAAAGTCACTGTAATACTGAAATTGAATGCGAAGATCTTCATCTTGCATAGGCATGGTGCTACTAACCCACAGGCTGCTTGGTCCGGAAGGTCATATCTTGAGAGAACCTTTGTGGTGAATGATGCATGTTTCCAGTGTAGTAATAATCTGTTGTTGCTGTGATATCAATAAACTCTCCTCCCTCACGTCCTTCTCTTACCTGAGACTATGGACAACCCCACAGCTCCCTAAACAGAAGAGAGCACTGTAGTAAAGAGAAGCTGTTTCTTTCACAGGTGAGTGCTGGGACAGTATTGCATTGCATCCACATCCTCTGGTTTGATTGTTCAGATCTGCCATGGTATCTGCTATGTTGATTTTGGGCCTACATGACTTAGTTTTGCCCATGTTGTTATTATTCCCTCAATACATCCCTTGCTCAGCAGCTTCCTGGGTACTGCTCTGTGATAAATTAGCTTCTTTGGTTTCTTCTCTCCTTGTTTTCCATTTTTCTTGTCATCTGCTGTGATAAGCCATGGGAGGTGGTGTCTTCATGTGCTGGTGCATCTTCCCTGCTGCTCTACTGGTCCCTCATATGCCCTCCGCAAGGCAGCAGAGGATCGCCCCAACTTCACCGCCCTGACGAGCTGACTGCCCCACACTGTCCTACAAGAGCTGCTTGCATGGTGATCGTGTTGATGCAAATGTGTACTGGGCAGAAGCATTTCTGATGGTCTCAACACAGTCTTCTGCATCTTCATCTCACAGCTATTTTCACTTCAGAAACTACAGTGTGGTAACTGACCCCAGGCTGCTTAAGGGACAAACTAGCTTGTTTTTCTGGGGCCCTTTATGTCTCAGTTCTGTGTGCTATTTTTTTCTGTTTGTATTGATGGCCTCAGAACTGCTGAAGGAGCTGTTTCTGTTATTGGAACGCTCTCTGGCTGTACATCTGATAGAAGTAGTGGTTTGGTGTTATGTTGGGCTGGAAGTTATCTCTGTTTACCCTAGGAGGCAGACTTCGTGAACAAGTGTGCAGCACAAGGGTATTAAAATAAGGGAAGTTGTTCCCTTTGAAGCAAGCTGTAACAATTAAGCTTTTGGTCAGTGAGTTGTCACGGTGTTTGTGGAGGGGTTTGAGATGGGGGGGTTTTCAGTGCCTCTTATGAGCAAACTGCAAACGTCCCTGATCTAGCAGTTCTAATTTGGAAATTTTTTTTCCCCCAGGAATGATAGGGTCAAAAAGCAGGTACTGGGAGAAGCACCACAATCCATTCTGATGTACCAATTTGGAAATGTCCATCTCCATTTCTGCATGGCCCCTGTCTCTTGGCCCCAGAAGCTGATATCGACAGACTGTTATTCAGTCTGTTCTTTGACTGCTTCTCTCTGTTCTCTGGCACTTAGACCCATGTACAGGACTGACTTGATGCCTCCTGGCTGTAACACTGCCATTGCATCATTGCAGCTGGACATGGGAAAATCTGTTCCTTATACACACTAGGACCAGGACAAGGAAGCACTACAATGCTTGTTTGCCTTTGCTTCCAGAGCTGCCCTTTGAGCACAGTGCAGCAATCGGCTGTGGAAGAAGTACAGGACAGGGCAGCTCAGGGGTGCTGCAGGGGTCTGAGCACAGCTGGGCACAGGTCTTGGGTGAAAGCAGTTTTGCGCCACATCCAGACAGGGCTAGGAAATGGCTTTAGGTCACTTAGAAAGCTCTTTTGTTGGCCTATTTATATAAAAGTTGCGAGCAGATACTTTTCTATTCAGCAAATTACTTGGCCTTTTAAATGTTAACCCTTTAGCAGAAATTCCTGTTTCTCCATGACTAATGAGAAATTACATATATAGTTACTTTAACTCAATCTGATAATCGGAGTCGTTTTTCATTGGTTCTTGAGATTATCTTTAAAATCAGGCACAGTAAGCTCTGCTTTATTATGCCACTGCTGCTACTGCCTGATCATCAAACCACACTATCAAGGGACAGAAGCAGTGTGAAAAGTGACATTTCTTTTGCGCCGGTAAGACAGTTTAACATATTTCTGTTCTATGCATCCCAGTATGTAATGTTAGGGGACATCTACTGAGCTAAAATATTGAAAAATATTTTCTTTATCTAAATGTGGAATTCTATATTGTTTCTTGAACTAGGAGCCTAGAACAAAAGAATGACCAGAAGTGTCTTTGCACTTTTGTTCTGATAGTTTGCTGAGCACAAAATAACACTATTTCATTAATTCTGATGGATTGTGCTTGAAAGAAGGACCATCTCGAGCAAGGTACTCCCCTCTGACTGCAAGAGATGAATGTAAAGGAATCCAGCCAAAATAGTCCTCAGTGTTTGGAACTTTGCAGATATAAATAAACTTTTAAAATGTATGCGTGTATATATATGTGTGTGTATGAATATTGCTTTGTTGCAGTCATCCTTTGTAGCAGCTTTTTTTCTGGGATCCATGTATATCTAATCTAGAAGTACATGGCTGTTTGTGGGCATCAAATTGTTGGGAAAATGGCTTTCCAAAGATGAAGAGAGAAAAAGGCTGGTTATATGGGGTTCTCTCTGATAATCTACGCAGATAAGAAAATCCAACTACTTTTTCTTTATTCCCCAGGATAAGTCTCATGTGAGCCTGTTATGCGCATTTGATGTGCTTCTGTCAGACGTGCTTAGAGGCCTAGGTATTCAGAAGGTAGATAATGTATCACTAATTTTTCTTAAAGGACCTACAAAAATCTTTTCTTATAGGCAGGGGTGATTGTTTACAATGGGTATCCCTCCAACTACATGTAGTAGCATAACAGATTGCTCTGGAGACTCTGCACTTTGGTTAATCTTAATGGATGATGGGGTGTACCTGTTGGTACAGACATGCTATTGCCTGTCACTGTTTTACTTTGTAGGTGCCAGTCAGTGTCCTGCCTTTCTGTAGTGCCTGTTGGTGCTGCCTCTGGAAGAGATGTAAGCAAAGGAAGGGATTATGGCCAAGGGAGAGCAGGTCATTTATGACTAGTTGCTAAGTCGTAAGGAACAGAAACTGAGTGTTCAAGGGTCCAGGTCTGCTGTGTCTGCTCCCACTGTGCACCGCTTGTTGTATCATAGAATGGCTTTGGTTGGAAGGGATTTTCAAACCCTCTGCCATGGACCTCAACACCTTCCACTAGACCAGGTTGCTCCAAGCCCCATCCAACCTGGCCTGGAACACCTCCAGGGATGGGGTAGGGATGTCTTTTCTGGACAGCCTATGCCAGTGTCTCATCGCCCTCACAGGGAAAAATTTCTGCCTAGTACCCCATGTATCCCTGCCCTCTGCTTGTTGGAAGCCATTCCCCCTTGCCCATCACTACATGCTCATCTCCAGCTTTCTCATAGCTCTTTTATATACTGGAAGGGGCTCTAAATTCTCCCTGGAGCCTTCTCTTCTCCAAACTCTCTCATCCTATTTCCATGGCAGAGGGGCTCCAGTTCTCTGATCATCTTTGTGGCTTCCTCCGGACTTGCTCTCCATGTCCTTCTTATGTTGAAGATCCCAGAACTGGACACAGTACTGCAAGTGGGGGTCTCACAAGTGCAGTGTAGAGAGGTGGAATCCCCTCCCTTAACCTGCTGGTCATGCTGCTTTTGATGCAGCCCAGGATATGACAGGCTTCCTGGGCTGCAAACATGCATTGCTAGATCATGTTGAGTGTCTTGTCAACATCAGTATCTTGCTCTGGGAGTGAGAACAAGCAAAATACATTTTGAAAGAGTCCAGAGCCACTGCCAAATCAGAGCCTGAAGCTTCTGACTTCCTCTAAGATTTAGGTGAGCAGAAAAAACCATGTGAATGAGCTGCAACAAGAAAAAATTACACTGATTAAGCAATATACTTTATATAAAAGTTGATGTCAGAAGTGGAATAAAACCTAGGACTCCTGGCTGTCTGCTGTGGTCTGGCATACAATATCACATGTATCAAAGGATACCCAAGCACGTTGAAGAATCTTATGCACACATCTCCACGTGAAATCCTTTCTTATGCTCTTATAGGATACTTCATGTTTTATCAGGCCTTTGTAAAGCTGATCTTACTTGTAGTCATCCAAAAGTCAGAGACACAAAGATCTTTTTTGTGTCCATCCCTTTGAGCCCATTATGTTTATCTATACAATTTTTCTATCTCTCTTTTTCTATCTCATCAAGCATAAGCTTCTTGTCCCCACTTTTAAAGTCACTGACAGCCTCTTCTTGTCCTCCTGTCATCTTTCACTTCCCCATCTAGAAGATAACTCTATGATGTCAGCTCCCACCTCCCACTTGATCATTAAATCTACTTTTCCTAATCATCCTCCATGCTACCACTTACACATTGAAGGCACTGCTTACAATTCTCTTGGGCTACATCAACCTCATTCTTCAAGTCTCCCTCGTAAAGCTCTGCTTTACAGAGTTTCTAAAACCTAGATGATATCTAGGCTACCCACATGCTGACACTGTGTTGTCAACTGCTTGTACTACTTCCCCTCTCAGTGGTATCTATCAAATAATTTATTTTACCTTACAAATTCTTACAAGAAAATGTTTTTTTATTGTGTGTTCAACTGGGCCCCAAATCTGGGGGTTAACAGATTTAGCAATAACAGTCAATCATCTGTCTTTCTGTTAATAAGCAGTTGAGAGCATTTGGAAAATGTGTTGTACAAATTCTGGTTAAAATTACTTAAAATTGCTTTTGGGAAGTAGAGGCAGGAACCACAGGAGGGGAAGGGAAAGGCACAGCTGCAAGGCCTCATTTCCTCGAGCAGAAAACAGGCAGAATTCTGCCCTGGAAACATACAGAAAGGGCGGAAACACCATTGCAACCAGCTTGAGACCACCTTGGAAACCAAGGTCACTACCACCTCCTGGTGCTGATAGACTGCTTGGCAGCATACCTGGTGCATCATTTCAGGGCATCATCTCAGACATTTTGTCTCTTTCCTGCAGAGTGAAGGTGGTTCTCCCTTCTTGACACTAGTTCTCATACGGCTTTTCTGCCTTCACCCACAACTTTGCAGTGTTGCAGAAACTGGACATTAGAACACAAGAAAGCAGCAGCAGCCTGGTCCCCAAGATATCTGGCTAAGAAGTTGATTTGTCTTCCACTGCTAGCAGCTGCTGTAATTGCACCCGTGCTGCTAGAACTGGGCTACCATCTGAGCTAATAGGATTTTTAAATTCTTTTTACGATACCTAACCAAGATTTATAGACTACATATGTTTAGGCAAGAGGTTTCAGCAATAAAGATAGATCCCTTCTGTACAAATTCTTCACTTTGTTTCTGCCTGATTGTATCTACCTTCAGTGCCCAGCTACTGGATTCTTTCCATTTCTCTCTTGTAGATTTAAAAAAGAAAAAAAGAAAAGAAAATACTTTTCTCCTACCTGAAATAATCTTCTCATGTAAGATACTTATGGCTGGTGTGAAATGACTACTTAGCCTTTCCTTCGCTTAAGTTAAAGAGATTCGCTTGGTCTTTAATTGTTGATTTCTGAGTAAAGTTCTCCAGGACTAAATTGTTCTTATAGCCCTTTTCAGAACCACTTTCATATTGACAGCAATTTTTGTTTAAAGTGTTGATTCCAACAGAAGAAACTAAGTAATGGTGTTAAAAATACTACGTGTAGCTGCAATAACTTTTCTTTTAATTGATATGTATGCACAGTCTGTATGTTAGCTCCTCTAATTGCATTAATGTACTGCAGAATCTCATTCAGCTGGTTATGTGCTATTTCCTGAAATTATTTTCTGATAAGTCTTTCACAACTCAGTGTTCCACGACCTACTTACAACTAACGTTTAAGGCTTCTAACACAAAAATTTGCATTTTAACATGCTGCATTTGTTTCCAGGTGAGCTAGAGAGCTAGAAATATCTGACACATTTCAAACATTGCAGAACTGAACAAAGAACTTCTTGCGTAGGAGTGGGGGGAGTTTATCAAATTAGTAGCAGCTACCTGGAAACATTCTGTCCTGGTTTACTTATCTTGACCTAAGTTTGTTTATTTGTTTGTTTGCCTGAACAAGTTCTTGTAAGCACATGTATAATTCTACTTAATGCAGCTCTCTCTATTTCATATTTAGTCAGTATTACTGTATTTATCACAGGGATCATAAGCAAACCTGATTAGAATGATAAGCAGGAGAGGCTTCATGCCTCCCAGCTTCCCTCAGCTAAAATCAGCTAATGGTGACGCTTCCGCTCGACAACCCCCACTCTGAAGAAAGTCTGCAGCAAAACAGGATATTTATGAAAAACCCGTAAATGAAGAGGTGGTGAAGTAAAAGCCAGAAATATTCCTTTTCTCTTGATCAGTTCCTGAAACATCATAATTATTTTACAATTTAATTCAGACAAGGGACACTATAGGCAGACATAATCACATGCAATAAGTTATATGTGGATGCTGCTGTCTACCTTTGTGAAATTCATGACTGGAAGGATATTCTTGGTCATAGATCAGATCATTTAATCTCTTCAGTAAAACAATCCTAATGATTATTATTAATCCTAATGATTATATCACAGTCCTTGCTAAGCATAGGCTTTTTCTCGCTCACCTCTATTCAAGACTTCTTCAGACTCTTTGTTGGTTAGAAGCCACGATCTTATTCTATAGCCAGGCTATATCCGCTTGGTCCTGTGCTAAGGCTGTACTTATTGTTTCTCCTATCTTGACACTCTTTCCCTTTTCCCCAGGTTCTTCTGAAAGAGAGATCATAATCTCTGGCAAGTTTTGTTTGGTATTTTTTTCTTTTTTCTTTTTTTTCTGATAATAACTAACCCAGGCTCTTTTGATACAGAACATTCCTCCACCCTCTTGTTACCCCAGCTATAAAGCTCAGTTCAGTGCCCGTGCTAGTCAAGTTGTGCAAACATTGTTCCTTCAATATTTTTTTAATTTTTCAAGAAACTGTTTTTGTTTATACTGATTAGTGGTCTCTGTCTACAAACTCACTCCAAGTTTTCTGGGTTTCAGGCTCCTTGGAGCAGCACTCTCCTTGCAGTGGTGCTGGGCTCATTTGCTGTGTTCAGGTAACAGCAAATAATGCAAACTGGAAACATCTTTTTAAAACACCACATATTGCTGAATAGATCAGGTCCATATTCTTCATATTAAATGTTGACATAAGATCATCAAAACAGAAACTTTTAATGAAAAAGTATAATTTTAAATTAAAACTTCATCAGGAGACAATTCAGAGAACAGAATTTTTGGTTAAAAAGAAAGAGAGTAAGCCCAGCATAACCTTGTAGAGATGTAGTGTTCCATATTGCAGAAGATACACTTCAAACATCCTCACGTAACCCTTCAGTGAATTGGGGTAATGACAAGGCCCTAAGTATTCTGTATCTCCCGATGAGTGCTTTGATCAGGATCACATCAGTTATTCTTTGTGTCTATTTTCTGAATATGTAGAAATAACATTGCTCCAGGGGGCCCCCGAGCTGAAAATGTCTGGAAGCTTAGAATGCTCAGAGACAAACATGCTCTATTGCTATGATTCTCTCTAAGCATCTGGTTTTGACTATGGTCAGAAACAGGATCTGGGGAAGCATGAACATCGGTTCCAACCCACTGCGACTCTCTGCTGCTCTTAAATTGTCATAAACCAGATGACAAAAATGCAGGAAAAAGGAAAGATAGAACACCCACACCTTCTCCCACCCTCAATCAAATTGCAGGAACTGTAGATTTCCTTTCAGGCAGCTGGTGCTTTAGAGCAAAGTACTATTTACTGCCATGAGAAGAACAGTTCCTATAGAAGAAATGATATAGCTGAGTTGGTGCCCTCTCTGACAGATTCAGGATCAGCTTTTGTCAGGCTGGCAGAAGCATGCAGCTAACGCTTCAACCCGCTGGTAGAAATACTGACAAAACTGCTCTTAACGATTATTCTGTTTTAGATACTATCTGGAATGGGAGGAGCTGTGTGGCAGTTGGGCCTCCAGCTGTGCATTGCTGCTGCACTGGTCTTTGGTGGAAGAAGAAGGAGAGGTAAGAGGAGATCTGGAATGGGTCCACTGTACAAAGACAGGTACATGCCTGTGCTCATTTTCCATTCACAGACCCTTCAGTATGCAACCCAAGATCTTGTGACTGCCCTTTCCCAGGTCCCAGGAACCAGTACAGCTGGCTGGCAATGCCAGGCTTAGGGGACTGAGCACATACTGGACAAGCTGGGCACCAGAAAAAGTGTAGCCACTGCCCAAGGTCCCTGCTCTAAGATCTTACATTCATCTCATGCAGTGAAGTGTGTCACAACAAGAGTAAGAACATGATGAGGAAGATTAGATGCAGTGTCAGCAAAGGAAGTAGTAGCAAGTAATGCATTTATTTGATGTATTGAGCAAGGCATCATCCAGTGATACATGAATCCAGTTCTGGTCTCCTTCCTCTGCAGAGCTCTCTGGCAGCCTGAGCTGCCTGAATAACTACGTGACTACTGTGAGCTGTGTGTGGGTAACGAAGAAGCCCGTGGGTGATGGACCTTTCCACCTGCATTTCACCAAGTAAGAGCTGCACACCAAGAGCTGTCTGTGGCAGCCCCAGCCCTGCATGGGCAGGACAGCACTGAGAAGCAGAGATGGAGCCCAGCTGTGGGCTTTGCTCCCTCCACAGCAGGAGACCTGTGGCACAGCTAGTTCTGCCACCCCATCACTCCAGACCTGGGCTGCCTCAGAAGCTGCTCTCTTTTGTGGTCCTGCAGCCTCAGGGGCTGCTGCAAAGGTCCAGTGCATATGGCTGCATGATCTCCTGTCAGCTGTGGGCTCTCCATCTGTTCAGTGAACCCTTCTGGCAGGCATCTCAGTGCAGAGAACCTTCCCTCTCCAGCCTCTGGTCCCCATGACCTGGGAACTTCCAGAGGCCATCCTACATAAAGCTGCCTAATCAACTTCTAATAATTTCTTTCCTTTTTGCCTAGAAATTAAACACTTAATGGTTTAATCTGTGTTAGTAAATATATAAATACAAGTCCAGTGAGTTATAAGCTTTAATAAGAGATTTAGAATATTATCTGAATAGTTTTTCCTCTAATAGAAGAAACCGGGTAAATAGTTTGCTAACTGATAGGATAATTTAAGATGAATATGTTTAGGTTATGTAGTAACCTTGTCTTGACCACCAGTAACTATTACATGAGGGTAAGCCACTCTGACATTAGATGCCTCACATTCTGCTGCAATTAAGTAAAAAATAGCCTAACTCTTATTAATACTGGATTTTATACTCTTATTAATAATACTCTTATTAATACAGAAAGATGGGCAAGCTGATAAACTGTGATCTTCCAGTTTCTTGCGGGATCACATGCAATGTGAAAAAATTACTATTAAATGGCTAAACCACAAAAAGACAAACCAACTTCCAATACGTTTTGCTGTCAGTACTGGTTTGTTTGTAGTGAAAGGGGACTCAATGTGCAGCTTATTGTTACCTCTGCGCTATGCACTTGTAACCAACTGTCCATCCACTCCTTCCCCCCTACCCACCTGCTTTCCTGCAGTGACAGCAGCCCTCCCACTTTCAGAGAGAGCAGGGAACGGCTACTGGATGCTGTGTGCAACTCCTGTGAGATCTGATGCTCTCAGCAGCAAGGTTATGAAGGTGCCTCCTTCCTCCCTATCCGGCCCTGCCATCCCGCCAGCTTTTGGGTTACTGGTTTGCTTGCTGTCTGCACTAAAGAGGTTCATGGTCTTCCAGAGTGTTGTGGTGTGCTAAGCTGCCACACATCCATAAACTGAAAAGCACTTAATCGTATGACTTAAAAGAAACTTTCAGCCTTTTTGTTCTTCTAGCCTCTGGTCAAAGGGCCACAACGCCAGCTGCAAACTAAATGCCACAGAGAGCATGCAGAATCAGTACCACTGCACAATTCATTTAGCCAGCCAGATCTTGGAAACAGATGGATATAGAGTCTCTCTCCAAGGAAACTTCTTTGGATGTAATCACACATACACGACCTTTCCAGAGTACAATCCCCGCAAACACAGTAAGTATGAACCAGGGCAGCTGTGAGCTCAGGCTCTGCCCAGAAGCTTCAGGATAGGTCTGATATGCTGTCTAACAAAGGATGTCTCAAAGATAGCAAGTGAAAACAGTGAAAACAAACAAGACTGACAACCCCAGAGAGTGCACTGTGTGAACTGCACCAGTAAGGATGCAGTCACTGAGTCTCTCCATCCTGACTTTTCCCAGACTTCAGAGAGGGCTGGCTCTGGAGCACCATTCAAGAATACGTCTCATCTGCATCATGTTTTCTTGCGCCCTGGGTAATTTGCAATTGGATTGCCTCAATTATTTGTTTGTTTTGTTGTTTTATTTTTCCCTAAGAAGTCATGTAATGAGGAGTCATGGATTTAACTGAATGTCCCATGCCCTGGTACTAGAGAGAAATGCTCAAAACCTGCTCACATTAGTGGTATTGTTGTAAGGGCAGAATGTGATATCCAGAGGGGTTCTTTGCTTGCAAGATTAACCCTAGGGACTACTGGAGTTATCATCAATTTACGCCACATCTGTAGCTGTTCTGATCCTGTAAGCTAACTTGGTCTACTGCTAGTGTTAGTATCCCTCTTTAGACCTAGATTTATCTTCCATGACTTCAGTCACCCTATTAGCATGCATTTTCTTTTGTGGTGTCCCAAATAAAACTCCTCCTCCTCTATTTGCAGTAAAACTTGATCCACCTTTGAACATCCAGAGCAATGCCACTGCCAGAAAGTGCCAGATATGGTGGAGTGTGTGGAATGTGCCTTGGTACCTCGCTGAAATTCTCCAATATGAGTTGCAGTATAAGGAGTACAGCATGTCCTGGGAGGTAACTGAATGAGGCATACAGTGATCCTGCCTTGTTCTTTGGGTACAATGGCCTTGCCACTCAGCTTAGGGCTCTCCACCAGCTGACTTAAGCTGGCTTTTCTAGTTTCCTATATTAAGGCTGAGAGATTTTACATAAAACATCAATACTGAAGTTCAATAACTCTTCTTCTCATGAACCTGGCAGAAGTCATCCATCATCATGCTGGCCCTCTTCTTGCATCTAAGAAAAGAAAATCTGGAAAAGAAAAGAGAAGGGAAAAAAAAACAAAAAAAAAGAGTATTTAAAAGACCATCCTTTTGCCCAGTCTCATTAACAGCAATGCTTTGTAATACTTTGCAGGTTGCATTGAACAAGACGCTACCCAGTTCACTGCCACAGGTAGAAATTGAAGCCACAGAGCTCCGCAGTGGCATTGCTTATGCTGCAAGAGTTCGCTGCAAAGTTTCTGAAAATGAGAATTCGTACCACAGTCAGTGGAGTGAGTGGAGCCAGATAAGTGTGTTTCAAAGAGCAGGTACAAAGAACGTTGTTTTCATCTTATTTCATTTCTTTTCATGTCCATGTTCCAAAAAAAAGAAGATACATGGTAAAATGAAGCGTTTCAAATCGGAACTAGCTTTCTTCAAATATTCATAGCCAAATTACTTTCCTTAAGGCCTTTAGCTACAAATGAAAGGCTGTTTCATTTGTAGTGCTTGGTTATTTGGGGTTCTATCTTGACTTCCAGAATTTTTATTAAAAATTTTTGTGCTGATTCTTTTCCTAGATGTCCCAAAAGTCTCTGAAAATATTCTAACTACCAAAACTATGCAGTTCTTATTCATTCCTCTGAGTTTTGGCACTCTACTGTATTTATTCTGGAACTGCAAGCTTTCCTCAAGGTATGTGATTTTCATTACGTTCCCCTTGATCTTTATGGCCTGAAAAGGGTAAATCAAGAATGATTATATCCCTTTTCCTTCCTGTTTCTGCTGCACAAACTCAGTCATTTCCAAAAGGTCTTCTGACAATCTTGGAACATGACACGTTCCTTGGCTGGTGATAGTTAATGACCCACTATACCGTTAAGGAGACCAAAGTACCTTTGGGACTCCCAAATTCGGCTACAGCCCAAGGATGATGGTCTCTTGGAGTTAAAAAAATTTAAGCCCACGGAAATTTTTGAAGTTTCATGTAGATAAATTAGAGGTGCAAGTACACAGCAATCCATAAAGGTGGTTAAACTGATGTCAATGTTAAGCTACGTGTGACATTCCTGGCAGGAGTCAGTAGGTAAAATACCAATATAGGCAAACTAAACTGACTCCGATTCATTTGAGACCAAGTTGTACAGAGAAAAAAGTGGTTTTAGAACCTTGGTTCAACCATTCTCTGCAATTTTTTATGCTGGCAGAGCATAGGTAAATCTCCTACCACTTTCTTTTTTGCCTTGACATACATTACTATGCTCCATATACACATCATTCTTAGAGAAACAGAATACATGATGTCCATGTGATAAAATATTTTTACAGGATAGACTCTAATAAAGCGGCAAGGATGTCTGCAAGAATTTCTCTCTTTAAATGTAATGGAACTAGAACTCTTTAAAACACTTTCAGAAACAGTGGTTTAGATCAAGTAAGATGATAAACAAATGCTTAAACAGCTCAGTGCATATAATGAGTAATAGACCAGTATATTAAGTTTGTGGCATATTCCTAAGAAACTTATGAAACTGTGCTCCAGCTTAGAAACATTAAATGCATACACAGGTGGCAGACAAGCAGTTGCATGAGAAGTCAGAAATTATGATGAGTGGGCTTCTTGTGCAATCTTACTAACATAAGTGTGGGGGGGTTCCTCTAACCAGTATCATGGAGACAAAACGCAGAAAAACTGTCCCTTTTTTTTAAGTGTTGTTTTCTCACTTTAGGGCAAAAAGCCTCACCTGCTTTAACATTCCCACGCCAGCTGCTTTCTTTCAGCCACTCTATAGTTTGCACAATGGGAATTTTAAGGTAAGAAACACATTTCACTTCTTTCTTATGACCCTCAGTGCATGACAAGAGGATTTTTTTTTCCTGGGATTAATCATTCTAGCTCCTGAGCAGAATTACTGACACGTGGTTCTGATCTTCCTGAGAGTTTATAGTTTCACAGTTTCCTGCTTCCACATACCAGCTAGCCACCAGAGCTTCTGTCCAGCTTCTTGCTCCTTAGAACTCCTCCAGCAACTCCCAACTCAGACTGAATGCAAAAGGTGCACCCTTTCAAAACCAAAGCAATATCAGCAGCTTGCATTATATTCTGGTGGTGTAATCTTGTAAAAATTCTTGTAAAATTTTGTGAAATTAGCAGCTAGGTTTTTTACCCTATTACTCTAACTTAGCCTGTTGGATTTACACAAAACATTTGGGTTATTGTGCTAAAGCCATGAAGTTATTTTGGAATAACTATGCAAAATGACCCCAACTTATTGACGTTTTCATTAGGACTGGGTTGGACCAAATGAGGCTTGTAGCCAACTTGAAAGAGAAGAGGCCAGCAACTCAAGCAAAGTGAATGCAGATAGAATTTCTGATCCAAACACCCAAGAACTGATTTCCCAAATCTCATTGGAACCTACAGGAAGCACAGATCTGGTTACTGCAGAAGAGAACTTTGAATTTGCCTCAGGTCCAAGCCGGCAGTATGTCCCCAGCAGGTACATAAGAGCAGAAGAGATTGAGTTGAGGCTGGGACTATTGTTCGCACCAAGCCATGCTGATGATACCGTCAGCCTGAAAATCTCTGAAATAATTAAAGACAACCTTGAGAGCCCTAGTGTTGGAAGGAATTATCCCTCTCACTCAGAGCATGGAAAGGATGACTTTCTTACGCTTCAAGAATCTTTGGGGATAGCAGATGTGTCCTTCAGTGGTAGTGACTATTGTACTTTGTGTGACAATGATACCACAGGAGGTTTGATTTCTGCTGAACTACTGAAGCTTTCTAATGGCAATAGTTGTATTAAACATCAGAAAGATCAGTGACCTTCCCTGAGGAATACTGCCTATGAAGTTCCTTGTGCTCTCACATCACCTCCCAACACTGTCCTTCCAAGCAGCTTAAATGGTGACTGTGCAAACAGTTTCAAACATGTATAATTTTAAAATAAATCCTCAACCTGTGTACTTCAGAAGAAGATTGTGACTAAGTCCTCCGTCTAGCAAATACTACCCCTACAGGCATGGCAAAGCCAGACTCCAGCATCATCTGCAGTCCCAGAGACACACGACTATGCCCTTCCCGAAATTAACTCCCTGGCTGCAAGATCCAGTAACCCTCTTGTCTAAGGAGGAAGCAGCAGACCTGCTGTTTGCCTCAGGAAGAACTATTGGAATTGTGTGCCTCTTGGAAGCAGAAATCTTTGCAATGTGATGAACCATGTTTTAAACTCCATCATTTTGTAAAAACTATGCATGATTTTTCATAAAATCATGAGAAACTATTTTTGCTTAAGAAGGAAATTCTGCTTCTTAATATGACATTGATGTGTAGGTGCTAAAAAGCTAGGAGCAGAGAAATTCTTCAGCCTCTTCTCAATATTCTGTGAGAAGACTGTCTTTCCTATGTAAACTATTTTAAACAAGGTCACAGTTTCATAAACTTCTTGCACTCGCAAGTTGTTTTGCAAGACTGTTATGGCTTTGACTTTGAAAATATTATGGAATAGGTCTCTTAAGACTTGGCCAATCCTCTCAAGGAGTGGATGACCGAGGAACCAATTACCTATTTCCACTCAACACACTTTTTGCGATCTATCCTACATAGTAGTCAGAAAATTATTTAAAAAAAGCTTCGGCTTCCACTTGTTCATGAGCCTGGACTCTATGTCGTTTTCTTTATGCACCTCGGACGTAACAGCGACAATTGATGAGTTAAAGGGATTCCTGATTTGATCAGAATTTGTAATTGCTCTATTTAAAGATAATCAGACAGTAGGCCTTGTTCTTTATTATCTTGAATGGTTGTAACTTTTTATTTTGCAATAAGTAAGCCTCATTTACTGCTTTAACAAAAATTTATTTCAAGGTTAAGTGGCTGGGCTGATCTAATGGCAAAAGGTGAAAAACAAGAACACCACAAATGACCTTTACTTAATCACAGAACAGGCCAGGCCCACTGCCTCTCCAGGGCTTCTATTATTTCTCCAGAATTGATGAGTCCTTTGCCTATCTGCACAACAGGTACAGCCTTTCTGAACTGAATCTCTGGAGGTTTACTTTCTGCCCTAGACACAGAAAATCCTATACATGATTAATCATATACCAAGCAGATTTCTGGAGTCTTAGTTGCATCTCTTAGATTTAATGGGCTCAACAGTTTTATCAAGCATACTGAGATATGTACACATGCATGTGAACTAGCTGACACACGCATATACACAGTCACACACATTCATTCCTTCCTCTTTGGAGTGCTTTCCTTGTCTCTCTGGTGACAGCACAAATTAGTTTTGACAAGGCATTTAGAAGAAACAAAGTAGGTTGAGACATCCTTCCAAAAAAGCGTGCTAAGCCAGAGAACTGTTGTGAGGTGTCTTCATCTGTGAGAAAAACAGGAACAGACGGAGGAGTTAACATCCGATTTGTGTAACAGCCATAGGAGGTGACAGCAGTGATTTGTTTTCAGTGTTGTAAGCAAAGGGCTTTTCTGATACCCGAAAAAAATATCCCATTTCTGGTCCTTGGTGCTTTTTAACTTGCAAAAACTATATTCAAGGGTGCTTCTTTTATTCTGCCACAATCTAATGGCAAGAGGAGAACATGATGTTGCTGTCATTAACAGTCGCTGTAATTTCCCCAGGATGAGAAAATCAGAAAAACAATGCCACATACCTGGAGGATTTTGGTGATCCCAAACTTTTAGACCCCATAGTGTAGTTTGATGTAGTGTCCCAAAGTTCAAATCTTCAGAATCTGAGGGATGCTTTCTGAAACTGTCAGATCAATTGTATCTTAAATTAATCAGATCTTGACAGCCCTTACTTAAGAACATGTCTGCACAGAAATTGAACCATTTTCATAAAATCTTGTTCTGTTAATAAGGTATTCTGTACCAGTTGTATTAGCAAAATGAGAGTGGGAACGATTTTATTCAGATGTAAGAAGAAGCAGGTCAGGCTATGGAAGGGAGAGTGTAAAACTTCATTAACAGAGAAGCAAAAGAAAACTGAGAGATTGAATGTAGTCAGAAATTACTTGAGAGAAATGAAAAGTCAAAGATGCTGCTGCTTGTGTCCATTAGGGCAAGATAGGAAGACTATAAGAACTGAGTCTGCAGATGATGACAGGCTGATGGTTAAAAGGCTGAAATGATATTCCAGCATCAGGAGTTCTCCAGGTGAAACTCTTAAAAACTTTTAGCTGCTTCTGCTTTTACGGAGTTGCTTAAAAATATTAATTGCTGTAGCTAAAACCAAAATGCCTCTGCTTCACAATTACGTCTTTGGAACAATAAAAGCCTCATTTTCATTCAGCCACTGAAATACTACAAATTTTCTAAAAAAGCAGGCTATAAACTCCCCCCCCCCCCTTTTTTTTTCCCCTGTCCTTTTGCTTTGCGTTTTTTTTTCTTTTTAGTTTTTTTTGTTCTTTTCTTTGGTGTCATGTTTGAGACTGGTATTAGGTTCAAGCTATGGTTTTTCACAGCTTGTTCCAGAATCTCTGAACTATTCTAAGGCTGACTTTTGCCTCTAAGAGTGATATACATCCTTCAAGTGGAAGATAGAGAACTACAGTCTAATAAGGAGACATAATATTGGCTCTGATCAAACCTATGAAGCCTTTCATATCCTGGGACTACCGAGTGCATGCTATGCATATCACCTGCAACCAGAACAAAGTAGACAGCATGCTTCCCTTTTTCTTCTGTTGACTTTTGCCAAAAGAAACTATTTTGGAAAATATTGAAGTAGTGCTTGTAAGCCACTAAGGAGCTGAAAATGTTCTGTGACAAAGATTTGGTTTAGTTGTGGGTTTGTTTTTTGGTGGTGTGTTTGGGGGTTGTTTGTTTTGTTTTGTTTGTTTTGTTTCGTTTTGTTTGTCTCACCTGGGACTTCTACTCACCTATATTGCCCAGGGCATGGGAACTTTATTTAGCCTCCACCTAGGTCTGAGGGACACAGCTCGTCTTCAGTTGTCTTTGTGTCGCTTCCTGTGTGGCCTCTGGGCCCGGGCTTCAGGCATGCTATATTTGGATAGCCCCCTTGGGTGGATGTGGCAGTGTCTCCTCCTCCCCGGGGCAGCGTCCTTCCCCTCCGGGGCAGTGTCTCCGCTCCTCGGCCCAGCGGATGCCCCTCGGCGCAGGCCGCCCCCTACTGGCAGACCCCGCCCGCCGGACGCCGCGGGCGGTTTCTCCCACGTCCCCTACCACAGACAGTGTTTGCTTCCCCCGATTCTCTCCAGCTGATTCACAGCTTCCTGAAGGCATCATGCCTAGACTTGGATATACTATTCAACTGCATCCTCACTTGTTACATGAAGAATGAAGTAAGTACTAGCTGCCGTTCTCAAATTCTGTATGTCATTATGTGCTAAAATAGTATTTATTTGCAGTGACATCTCACTATTAATTCATTACTTAAATTCTAGTACTCACATCCTATTTCAATATATTGCTAGTAACCTACTATTATTTCAGAGTTTATGTTAATACATTTGCTTCCTTTTTTGAAGTGCAATACTTTGCATTTTATGTAATTTCATATTATTTAGAGTGTATTTAAAATACGTCAAAATATTTTTTTCTCCTCATTTTTGTCTCCCCGAGTGAATAAAATCTTTCCCAGAATAATATCACAAATCTTGTCTACATACTTTCATTACCAAAACTGATGAAAATATTGAATCAGACCAAGTTTGAGCCTGGAATGCCCCTTGAAATGCCATTTCACTTTAACAGGGGACTGCTAATGATTAGATGCATTATCAAAAAATTTAATAATTTATTAACAAGACTAGGTGCTAGCATTTAGGTCAACTAGCTTCCTCAGTATTTCTCTAAAATTGAACTGTGTCAAAAATCTTAGCAAAGTTAAATTATGTACTATCTACCCTGTTAGCAGCAAGTAAACTTTCTTGTCAAAGATGGAAGTTGAATCAAGTTATATTGTTTCTCTGTTTAATCACTCCCTTGGTTTACCATTATTTTCGGCCTTACTTTTCCTACATTCGAAGATGAGACCATCATTCCGAAGTCCTCTAGGCTTCTTGAATGGCTTCTCAGAAATAACTTTCAACATTGCAGAGACTGCTTCAGTTCTTTATGGTTCTTTGCTAGGTTGTTTTGTTTTGGTTTGGGTTGGTTTGGTTGGTTGGTTTGTTTTGGGGTTGTTTATTTGTTTGGTTTTGGTGGTTTTGTTTTGTTTCATTTTCCAAAAGAAAATACTTTGGGGCAAATTTCATCTGTCCCTGCAGAGTTTAACACGCTAAGGATTTTAACTCAATTTTTTTGTGTGCTATTATTATCTTGTCAAAATGAATATTATCATCTTCATTGTTAAACTAGATTGTTTTAGTGGAAGAAAAAGGGCATGCTCTATTCTTCAATCCATTACACATCATCTATTATTTACTCCCTTTCCTGAACAATAACAGGCCTTTACTCTCCCTTTTTCCCAAGACTGATGACAAACTTGTAGATTTTGTGGTTGTCCCCTTTTCTAATTAATTTTAGTTTCTCAGTTTGTTTTCAACTGAACAGGAGAGAAAAATTTCTACTGTCCGAGTTTTCCAGCAGGTTTGGTACTCTAAACTCTGCCAGATTAAGCCACTGGACTCTACAGCATTGTCGTCTCTAAGGATTACATACAATATACTGGTATTTCGTGGCTTTAAATGCTACTGTGTGCTTTATTACCTCTGTTCTAAAGGCACCATTTGCTTTTCTAGAAAGGAAAATGTTACAGTTTGCTGATATTAAGCAGCAGAACCTAGCAAATTGCCTATAGTGATGCTGTTGCCTGATTTGTGTTTGCTTTGGCTCATACATACTGGAATACACATGTAGCCTGTACAGCTGATCCACAGCCCAGAGAAGCTGAATCAGAGTATCACATGTGCCCAAGTAAGCCCTACTGGAACAGGATGTGAGTCTGCACAGAACTGTCTTGACACATACAGCTTAACTGAGTAGTCATGTAACACTATTACAAGTCTGCCCTTTTTGGTTTCTTCCTTTTCTTTGTGTTCACAACTCTCGGTTGTATAATGTTTGGAATAGCTGTAAACTTGCTGTGCACAATCCACAAATTTTACTAGTTTTGTGGCAGTTTTTGAGCCTTAAAACAACTAGCTAATTTTTTTGAGCCTTATGAAAGTATCCAAGGACATAAACATAAATGCAGCTGGTCAAGCAGCTGTGTGGACCATTATGATACTGTCTAGTTAGACCCAAAACTGTAAACTGAGGAGAAAAAATTTTTACCAGATCACATGGAAAAGAATCTGCCTTTTGGCCAGGATGATCTCTTTCAATTCACGTATGTGAAAACCATCACAGTATCGTTCAGTAACCACAAACACAGTTAACAGCACTACTGGCCTAAGTTACACAGAAGTTTTTTCCTGCTTGGCAGAGTTTCTCTGAGAGACCTAAAATACGGATACAGTCAGAAGAGTGCAGGTAAGCTTCCAACAAAAAAACGCACACATACACGTCCACTGACCCATGCATCCAACGTACTACAAGATTATGATCAATTGTTCTACTAATCTGCAGAAGGATGAAAAAATTATCATACAGGAAAGTTGATTCAGGCTGGCTATTTTAAAAACCTTTCTGAAAAAACTGGATCAACCCCGGGACACTGCAGTTGCCCTGGCCCTCCACGCCACCCCCACTTGAAGCTAAATATATGTATCTTGCACATTCTGATGCAGGTCAGTAAACTAGATGGTCTTTTCCTGCCTCATCCTCTTGAGTAATCCCTCACAATTCCAGGAATTTCTTGACAAACTCAATTCGTTCGCTGCAGTGTCGTGCACTGCTGGCCCGCCTCCTGGCGTCTGTGGCCGGCGGGCTCGCACACGGACTGACAGGACGCCGTTAACGGGCACCGCGGGCTCGTACGGAAAACAGGGAAAACGGCCTGTCAGAACCGGCGAGGGAGCGCGGGTGGCACGCACACGAGGCAAGTTCTCAGGAGCGAACAAGCGCACTCGAATTCCGAGCAGTGCGGAGGGCGCGGCTCTCCCGGCAGTCCCGCCCGCTGCGCTGGCGCCACCATCCGGCCCTCCCACGGCACGTCGCCGTCGTGGCGCAAACCCGGATGTGAGTGTCCGGGGGAGGTGCTGCCCGGCGGCTCCGCCCTTTTCCGCCCTTACTTGACGCAGCTTCCTGGGGGCGCCATGCCCTCAACTGCGCATCCTCTTCTCGGCTTGGACGCTGAGGCTGACGGGGGACGCTCTGTTCTGGCTTGCGTGTGAGTAACAGTTACCGCCACCAGTAAGCGAGCGCAGTGCGCGGAAGACCCGCCTACGGCGGGGGGGATTGTTGTGGTGACGTCG
>VZTI01001766.1:3651643-3684789 GCA_013397865.1 Struthidea cinerea
CTCAGGCTGGCCCGAGCGCCTGGCGCGGAACGGGGGGGGAGCGGCCCCGGTCCGGGCGGGCCATGGCCAGCACCGGCAGCCCCCTGGTGAGTCCGGGCGCGGGGGGTGGCCCGCGGGCCAGGCGGGCCATGGCCAGCACCGGCAGCCCCCTGGTGAGTCCGGGCGCGGGGGGTGGCCCGCGGGCCAGGCGGGCCATGGCCAGCACCGGCAGCCCCGTGGTGAGTCCGGCGGGGGCCGCGGCCCGCCGGGTGCTGGGGTAATAAGTAGGCCCGGGCGCCGGGGCCAGCCCGTGAGAGGTGGCCGCCCGTGCCCAGCGCTCTGCCGGCGGCGGGATCGCGGTGGGCTTTCGCGAACGGCCCCGCCTCCTGCGCCCGCTCGAACAGGGCGGGTGAACGGGCGCTGCCGTCCGCGGGGCCAGTCTTGTCGCTGCTGCTCGCGGTCCTTCTTCCCTCCCCCCGCTCCTGAGTCGCCGCGGGCCTCGCGGGAGGGCCCCGTTCTCCCCTGAGCGTAGCCCGTTCGTGGGAGGAGGTGAGGCCGATGGTGAAGGGGCCGCACCGCGGCCTCTCGCGGACCTCCGTTTTCGATTCCGGGTACGGGGCGTTGGCATGGCTGTCCCAGGCCGTCTCCCGCCGGCCGAACAGGCGTTGTTGCCCTGTGGGAGCTGCCTGTCACTCTGTAATCGATTTCTTTTGTAGTAGGAGCAAACGCGTGAGGAAGATTGTGAGGGTCACAGTAGAACGCCGTTTCAAACGCAGTTGTTTACTGCGTCTGACAGCGTAAAACTCGTTTTGTGTGCACTGACATATCTCGAAGATGGAGTTGTAGCTGGTATACAGACGTGGTAATGGTAAATCTTCTTTTGTGTTGTGAGTTATACAGTTTAGTTAGTGTAGACATTCTCTCATGAAAAGAAAAAATAATCAACAGCTTTCAGTCGTGCTGGCAAAACTACCTGCCCCTGCTACGTTCCTTATCCTCGTGTGCATGCTGCTGTGCTTTTGGGTCTTGTGCTCTGTCAGTTGCAAGCTGTCAAGCTTCACTCTGCAGCACTTGATACCTTTTCATCAATTGGAATTGGCTAAGGAGGGTTTTCTGTGGAGACTGATACAGCCGTGTTGATTCTTGACATCCTGTTTCAGTGTGCTCTCCTCTCCATGCTCAGTGATTTTTTTTTTCATCAGGTTGTTACACAGAATCATATTTATTGACTGAAGATGAGAAGTACTATGTGGAATAGCCCTACAGAGCACATGAAATGCTACATCAAGGTCTATGAAATAAACCAATTTTTGATTATTAAAGGGATTAGTTTTGCTTTCTTGCTAGTTGATACAGCTCTATGAAGCTGCTTCTTAGCATCAGAGATGACTTCTGTTTACTTGGACTCTTTAACAGAGAGAGTATGCTTCCCTTTGTGCTTCTGCTCTTGCTTATTGCCCATCTTTTTCAGGTGTTTTTTTTTTCCGAAATACTTGCATTTCCATTCCTTTTCTGTATACAGTTTAGGTCCCTGCCCATAAGAAAAACATGCAAAGAGAGGAAAAATTCAGAATGCAACTGTTGACCATTTTTGTGAAAATTAAGATATTTTGTCAGGGTAATTTTTTTTAAAATTCCTTCTCTTCCATTCTATTTAATATTTTCCTGGTCAGGTGAGTGTACTGACAGGCAGTACCAGATAGAGGCGGCCTGATTCACCTAACCTTTTTGTAATTCAGATGATATCAAATACGGGAAATCCAATATTTCTGAGACTGAGCAAATTTCTGCTAATGTTTATGTGATGGAGTTAATGAGTTCTGTGATTATTGAATTGTAAATGCATGAGATGGGATTGGGGAGGGGAGGTGTGACTAGAGCACAGCTTTGAAAGGAGTGTTCTAGCAATTTTCTGCCAAACCAGTTGATTTCTTTATTTTTGTACTCAGGGACAGTTCCTAAAATGTTCCATTATTTTCTGAAGATGTGGCATAAGGAGGGAGTTGTACTTCTAAGAAGGAAACTATTTTAGTGCAGCTTTAGTTGCAGATGCCAGTGTGGTCTTAGTTATTTGCTGTTAATGCTAATGTGAGTATATTGGGTTTCAAACCAAGAAGTGCCCTTCCTCTCAAAATGAGAAGTCTGGAAGTATGGTAATTAACATCTTCATTTGCAGCAACATCTTCATTTAGATTCAATTACTAGATTCCACCAGTGTTTCTGACCTGATAAAACCTATAGTGTAGTCATGGATCTGGCTGAGCAAAATTGCTAGCTTCTTTTACTTCCCCCAGTGGAACTAATATGAACTACACTTTTCGAAGAACTGGGCTCTTAGAGCTTACATGGAGTAAGTTTCGCATCTATGTTAAGAGTTAGATTAGGGTATGTTAAGATTTCTGTTTGTAATTGTTCGTAGGTGTAAAGCTTCCAGATTCGTATGTAGGGGAAACCCTTCAAGCCTATCTATTTAATATTCTCTTCTCTTGGGTTTTCATCATGAAACCATGACTAGACTTTATCACTCACGCATAGGCTTTTAACTGGGATGAATTTTCAGTAAATCCCTTACCAAAGCAGGCTGCAGGAATAGAAAATAGCAGAAGACACGGATGTTGAAAAGGTGCTCAAAGGTGGAAAAACCGGGAGTTTTAAGAGGAGCAGTTTTATATGCATTCATATTTCTAACATTAAAAGTGCTTAGAGCTGGGTGAAGGGATATGATCCACAGAATAATCTGAGTATAATAGCGATGGTCTACTAAACAATGATTCCACTGTGTGGGTAGGCTTTTTTTTAAAACAAATTTTTCTTTGGGTTATTGATCTATTACAGTGCCAGAAGTAAAGTCTGTTTCATTTAGCTCTTGAAACTCTACCGGTAGATTACTGTAGCTGGATGTTGTAAGAAACCCTGCAGGCTCAGACTCATTGCACTTGCCTAAAGGAGATCAGTTGGAAGGCAGCATTGCTGGAAAAACTTGGAAAGGGATGATGACTACTAAAGTACTTGCAGGAGTTTTTGTACAGAAGGCATGAAACCAGGAGCACAATCACTTTGTTAGACTGAAAAATGTAGTAAACTGGCAAAGTAATAAAAATGAATTTGGTCAATGAAGATGTGAAATATTTTAGTAATGCCTGTTTTTTAACAGTAAACTTGTATTTTTTATATATATATTTGTCTAGAAAAGCTATACGGATTGCTGTAGAACTAACACATTTATGCCATTCAGAAAATACGACCTTAATTTAGAAAACACTGTGTTTGAAAGATAAAATCCAAGTTCCTCATATCGGAGCTTTCCAAAGAATATATATGATGCCAAGGAATTATTGTTTCTGGTGTTTCAAATGGAAAAAAACTTTCTTTGCAAGTGGCCAGGTTAGATTGTGTATGCATAATAAAGAAGGAAACAAGGGGAAGAAGCAGATTCTCCTCCCTTCCCACTTCCCTTTCTGACATCTTATTTGCAGGTAAGCTTGTGGAGGCTTACTACAGTCTAAAGTGTCTGAAAGGACTGGATACAAAATGCACAAAGCTAGCTATTTGGTCTAGAACCTTATTTTTCATGCCACATGAATTCTACTCAAAATTGCTGTAGGAAATAAGTGGTTTGATGTATGAGTGAATATTGAACTTGAGAGTTGCTTTCTGCTTTAAAAGACAAGCTGTAAATACTTCACCTGCAAATATTTTATAATTCTTTATGGTGAAAAATTGCAAGGATTAACTTGCTTAGCGCATTCTTCTGAAAAGAAAATACTAAATTCAATGTTTGGTTCTTTAGTAATCCTGCAGGAATTTACAGTTCTTGACTGTGCCATGTACGTACACTCCATCTATATACTGCCACTTTGGTGTGTCTGCTTCTCTGTTCTTCAACCCAAGCTGTTCTCTTTGCCTCCTAGAGCTGCTAGCAAGGAACCTGGCATAGGAGGTCCTTTTGTGTTTGCTAGCTTGAGCCCCCATATATGCTGCGTGGCACCTGATTATCAGTGTGCCTTGTGAGGTAGCTGGTGGTGTAGACTGGGATACGGACTATTGCGATCACAGATGGCTTTTGTTTTCTTGTGAGCTAGCCTAGATCTGTTTGTGTTAAATGAATTCTCAATGACTTGTTTACGTTATAGCTATATGGGCCATAGGCTGACTTTAGGTTCTTGGAGATTTGTGTGGTTTCCTGTTTCTAATTTGTTTTGAAGCACTAGGCAGTGGAAGGACGCCTTAAATAGTCTGCCTCTGAAGATGCGTGGAACTTAAGTGCTTTGCTTAGCAGTAGAGGAGGTTAGAGGGTAACTGGCTGATATGCAGGTTCTTATAAATCCTTTCATTAGCTTTAATCCCTACCTGATTTTGGAATTAGAATCCTGGAAATCAGTGGCAAGAAATACCACTGTATGTAAGATGGTCAACTTTATAGAAAGGCATTTGCATAAACTAAAATTTTGGATCAGCATTGCTTGGTATGTGAAAAGTTAATTTCTCTAGAAATGCAACCAGTCTTGTGGATAAAATACTTTTATTCCTAAAGGTCAAAACAGTCTAAGAACATAGAGGTGTTCTCTGTGCTTCCAAAGCATTGAGCCTCTTGGCTATATTTTTGCTGATATAATATGAAGCTGATATCCTCATTACTCACTTATGGATGGACCGTGTTATGGATTTACTGCACAAAGGAAGAAATGTCAGTAGACAGACAGTACTTCTGTTTCCCACTACTGCAGAGGGACCAGCCATTTTAGGTAAAATAGTATGTTTGAACAGGGGAAAGCTTCAAGCTTCCATTAATTTGTACAGTCTTTAATCTTGAAATGTATTACCAGGACATGATTTTTAAAGATCTTTTGTTGTCTTTTAAATTATGGTTATTTCTATCAAGATATTTTGTTAAGAGATTTTTTGGGAGGAATGGTTTTATGCAGTGCTTCAATGAGTGCTTACCTTTCAGCATTAGGTTTCAAATGACACTGGGCGTGAAGGTGAGCGTAGTTGTTTTGCTGGGTTAGAGCCTAGACTTCTTTAATCAGCATAGCAGTCTGTTTGGACAACAACAACAAAAAACCCCTCCTTTTATGAAGCCAAATGCTTTTGAAATTTACGTGGTTAATTCATAAAAATGGTCTTTAAAAACAGTTTTTTCGTGTGGCAACTTCTGAGATCAAAAAACTTCACTCTAGATAGATGTACGACTTCAGATGCTCTTGCAAAATGAATTTGTGTTAAAACAGTTTTTATAGTTGAACTATGAGATTTTAATATGTTCATTTAAATGTAGTAGTTGGTAACCATTTATGAACCTTGATCAAAGTATAGATTTTGACAAATTGTTTGGCTTCAGACTGTTTTACTGACTGTGAGGGTCAGCTTGTTCAAGATATGTGGTGTTAAAGGGGCAGTTTGTTGGCTTATGAGCTAAATTTTAAGTTCTCTACAGTAATCTTTTGCATACAATTTGATGATGAGGTTTGAAAGAGTGCTGATGCAGCTCTACACAACATAAATGCAAACCCCTGCTACACAAGATCACAAGATTAATGTTTGATGTTAATGCTTTTTAAATATCTACAAATAACTAATACTTGGAGTAGGGTTTGTTTGCTGCAGTTTGAAGAAAATGGCTTACTATTGTCTTCAAAGAACTCTGTAGAAAAGAGCATCCTGTTGTTTAGGGAAAATATTTTTGCAACCTAGTATTTTTTTTAATAAATGCTTTTCTTTTTCTTTTTTTTCTTTTTTTTTTTTTTTGGAGACGGTTCTTTGCTCTTAGAAATCATGTTGAACTTCTGTCAAGCTGAAAGCGTGAGCAGAGTACATATCTTTAAATACCTCCCGATTACTATGATGTTTTAGTATGGCTGTATGTATTTTAGTGTCAAAGTCAACCTGTTAAGTGGGTGAACAGTTAAATGGCTGTGTGATGCATTCAGAAGTACTTCTGAGGCTTGGCTTACTGTGAGTTTTGTCCCGTTCATTACATGCTTGATTTTGTGTTGTAGTCAAAAGGCAGTCTGATAGCAGCTAGTGGCCTTTTTAAATAACGTTTTTTCTCTTTAGGCAAGTATTTTAATTACTTAAAGTTAATAATAATGTTGGCAGATAGATGTATTGTTAAATTCTTGAGATTATCTGACAAACTTCTAGGCTATTCGAAGTGTATATGAAGAGAAACTGGCATCCAATGGAGTTTGATTAATCATTATATCGTTTCTCTCTATACAGATACATGTACAATTGGTTAATAGAAAGAGGATGCTGTTGATCACTTAGCAGAAAGTCTGACAATCCATTTTTAGGCAGACATCCAGAGCATAAATAGACATGAGCATATAAGGTCTTAGAAGTGATGTTTACTGCAGTTTATGAAAGCACGCCATCTATTATTGTCTTCATTCAGGGCGTTTCACTCTAATGCAGCAACGGACAGAATTTATGAAAGGAAAATTGGTGTTAAATATTGATAGGGTTCACACAATAATCATTGCACTTCCTGCAAACAGCTACCGTATGGGATTGGTATTTATTCGTGCAAACCGTACTGTGCTTTCTGCACTGAAAGGTGAGGCCTTTAGTTGGATTTTTGTTACTCTGAATCAGTGGGTTTGTGTCTTCAGTTTCTTGTACCTGAACTACACTGCTTTTGCCTGCATTCTCATTTTAGTAGCAGTTTGAAGACATGTATTCAGGCCCATCTAAGTATCTGATCTGATCAGTTGCTTTTTTCTTTTGGAACACGCTGGAACTCCCAGGGTGTGTTACACTATAACCTTTGAAGTGGAGATTCTCACAACTAGGTATTGGGGAACATAGAGAAGGTTAACATTTTAATTGTGGGATATGAGGGGGGAGGAGGCCAGTGGAAAAGCCATGTGTAATATCTGTTAATTACTGCTTCTGATGCTCTTTTTCAGATACGAGATGTGTGTCACATGCAGTTGGTGCATCTTTGTCAACCCTCTGAAACACCAGTGTGCCATGAAAAGAATATATTAAATATAACTGCTTATCTTTTAATTTTTTCATTTTAAAACCCCAGGTTTTCAATGTTTAAACTGTAAGCAATACAAAACAAATTTCAGTTTGAGAGCTTTTGGCTTATATGATGATGTCAAAACAGTTTACAAAACAGCTCAGGCCAAACCTGTCTAACTTAAACTGCCTTTAGCAGAATCTTGGGTTGTGCCAATCTTCTATCTTATAGTCTCATTAGCAGTATGTATAATCAAAACAAATGTACCAGCTGAGGTTTAGAGGTCATGTTGCTTTGTGTAAAAAATACGTTCTGTTACCGTGGTCTGCTTCCAAAAAGATTAGCCTTAGAAGTAGTTAGGTGGAAGAGCTTTTGTGATCATGTCTGCCCTATGTCTTAATGCAGCTTGAGATTCAGTAATAGTCAGCAGTCAGACTCAGTGTTATCAGACAGCTGAGAGATCAGGACCCTGTTCATAGTGATTTGCTTTGTAATAGATCTTGCTAGTAGAAATTCAGCAATAGCAAAGATGTTCTCGGTCATCTTCAGGGTTCAACATCCTGTCAGTCAGTACAGAAGTAAAGGATACTGGAAGTTTTAGAAGCCCAGTCTCGAAAAGTGTTTTTTGCTGCTGTCAGTGTTGATAGAATAGTCTCAGCAAAGTACTGTTGCAGATTTTGTGGTGGGAAAAAGCTAGTGGAGATGCAGTTGTTGTGGCTGTACTTGCTTTAGAGAAGTGTGGTATGTGTTTGAGGCATATAAATACATTAACAGTTGTAGTGATAGTGCAGTTGTCAAAATGCTGAATTGAAAAGGGAAAAAGTATGAGTCCTTCTAGGTGGCGGGGCGGAAAGGAAAAACGTAGTGCTATCTAGTGGGCTTTTTGCATTGATTCCAGTTTACTTAAAGTTTATTTTTACTCTTCACAGACAAGTGGGGAAAAGAACAGTATTAGAACTTATTTCACGTATAAATAAAAGGAATCCTGTTTCTAGTGATTTAGTGAAAATTACTTGGTGAAGATTTTGAAATGACTGTTGATCTATGATGCCACATGCATTCAGCAGGTTTGTTATTTTTTTCCATGAAAGGCTTTCAAACTCAGAGTATGTTGCACTAAGAATGAAACAATTTCTATATGAAAGTAAATGAAAATGAGAACCCTTAAGGGTTTGGGAAAGTAGTGTTAGAGACTACTTTTTAAAGAGATAGAATTACTAGATCAGTGGTAATCAGTGTGGTCTGTGGTGATCCATGACATGCAATAGGTAAGTCCGTTGTTACTCTGTGAGGATCTGTGCTTTCACTGGCTTGCCAGCTGAGAAATGTTGATAATTGCTAGAAGGAGAGCATCCTCAAGCTTCTGAGAATTGCGGATGCAGTTAACATTTTAAAACTCTGCTGTGATTGACTTCATCTCTCACTAGAAAGTGTCTGCATCTGGCAGAAGAAGGATCTTAAGTCTGATTTTTGCAAAAGAGTGATGGTACAGGGTTAGATCAGATAAGCTGGCCTGTATTCTATCTCTGGCATGTATGAAGATATATATGTAGAGACATTTATGGTTTCTGCGGACATGTTTTTTGGAGCCTTTCAAAATAAAACTGAGAAGGTAAATAATGCAGGACAAAATACTAAAGAAGAATATATGGAGTGTGGAAAGGCAAGTGCAGGAATTACCTTTTTCTGTAAATGTTGAGGTGCAACATAACAGACCTAGTTGCATAGTTCTGTCATTTCTTAGGTAACTGATCCTTTTAAATCTACTACATGTTCCTCTGTCCTCCTTGTACCTAATCTTGACTTTCCTTTGAGAAAGTCGGGACTAATTGATGTTACACCCTGGCTGAAAATAACCTTCTCTTCCTACAAAGTCCTTTTACTTCTGTCTCTTCCCTTAGGATTTTTCTATACTTGATATTCATTGTGACTTAGTTTCAGCTACTATGTAATGAAATACACTGCATCCAGCACCTTCCCCCCCCCTTTCTAACAATGCTGTCTGATGCTTTTGTGGTGGATTTTTTTCTTGCTTGTTTGCTTTTTCAAGGTGATTTTGCTAGCTGCATAATCTAATCAGACCCCCCCCTGCAATGCTACTGCTTTATTAACCTGTAAAACCTCATTTGCTCATTTGTGACTAGAGCCAGTTCATCATTTAGATCCTGATATTTAGTCTGTGTGTATGCGTGTTTTATTTACTGTATTTCAATTAATGGGATGTTTTTTATCCTGGCATCACTGCAGTTGCTGAGCACTCATGCTTGTGTCAGTCTTGCTGCAGTCTTGATGGGAAAGGGTACAATCTGTTTTTAATTCTAGCTAGTGTGTATCTTTAGGCACACTGCTGTTTGAGTAGCTGTCTGAAGGAGAGGTGATTCATCTGGGATATGGAAATGCTGGGGACAATAGTTAGTCTGTGGAAGGTACCAGCTAAAATATATCTATATAAGGCATAAAAGGAACTGTGACCTACAGCACATACACTTTAATGTGTATATGCTGTTTTCATAATAATAGCGTCAATTTTAGCAGTAAATAAAGGTAGCTTTTCCCTACTGCACAGAGCACAGCCATGCGAGCAATCGCTTATTTGGGAGCTAGGTTCTTTAAGATCACGTGCATGATTGAATGCCAGTCCAATTCCCTTCTAAGGTGGTTTCTGACAAAAATGCAGAAAATTGTTTCAAATTGAAATTCATGAGGTAAAAAAAATTCTTTTTGTCAGAAGTAATTTTTAATTTGGTTACATGATATGTGTTACAGACTATCTGACAAGCTTGTACATTACGTCTGTTTTGAGATTAGGTAATTTTCATTAAGTCAAAGTTTCATTCTGCTGGATGTATGTTAGAATACTGAGATTAAAAAATAATGTTCAGCCATGGTGTTAACTTTCTTAAATATTTCCTCTTGAGTTTTTTTGGTGGTTTGGTTTGGTTTTTTTTTGTCAGCAGTAGTTTAGCAGAGGTATTTTCTGGCCAGTTTCAAGTAAAACATCAGACGCAGTCCCTGACAGACTAATCGAGGTGTATTACCAAAAGGGGCAGAAAGCAACTTGACGAGGTTCCTTGGTCTTACTTAGGGAAAATTGATAAAAGGGTACCAAATGATGATTTGCTTTGTATATTACATTAATCAGTTGTAGGAGTGTGTCTTCCTGTACTTGCTGTTTTCTGGGCGCTATCTGTTCTTTTTGTTTCGCAGTTGGGTTGTCTTTATGTGGCCACATGTACAATTTAAATAGTGCGATCTCCCTTGTTTTAAAAGGCCATGAACCAGAGCGTTCTTCAAAAAAAGTTTTAGGTGTTGCTGATTATTAAACCCCCTATCTCATGTGCCTTTTTTATGTTATCTCTTTTCTTCTTGTCCTTCCCCAATGTGAATTTAAGAGAAATACTACCAGAGAAAGTGAAATTCCAAATAAAAAATTGTGTCCTTTGCCTCCATTAAAGTTTTCATGTGTTCATCTAGAGTTCATTGTAACTTGGCTCTCTGAACTAATATTACTGGTAAATACAGGTGTTCATTGTATAACTAGAAATTTAAGGTCATGTTATTTGTAGGAGAAGATACCATGAAATTTGGTGTTAGGGGCATTTTGTTGGGTTTAAGAAAAGCATTCTTGAATTAAAGTGTTCAGATGTTTGACCTATGGCTATATGACAGCATGACCTAAACAGAGTTATTTATCAAATTGAAGCTGCTGTTTCCAAAATAGATACTAATATTCCCTCCTAAAGAGCTTTTTAATGATGACCCCCAAGACACTTTCAAAGAAGAATTTATATGATTCTTGTATGGAAATAAAGTGCTGTTGTGCATGGTGGTTATGTCAGGTATGGGAATAATAGTTTTATTTCTCTTTTCAGTATGATGCTGTTCCAATCCAGTCAAGCGTGGTGTTATGCTCCTGTTCATCCCCATCAATGGTGAGAAGCCAAGCAGATTCCAGCACTCCATCTGTCATTTCCACTTGTGGCAGCATACAGGGATCTAACATGGAGGGCACAGCACCTGAATCAAGATCTAATTCAAGCTCCTTGCAGCAACATACAGGACAGCAGCCTCCACAGCCTCGAAAGAAACGACCTGATGACTTCAAATTTGGGAAAATTCTGGGTGAAGGATCTTTTTCAACGGTAACTTTACTTTTTATAAGAAGTGCCAGATATCTTAAACAAACTTGAAAATTTGTTGTATAAGATTGGTGAGGTTGAAATGTGGAGAGAACAGCTTGAAGAGTAAATGAATTGACTATAGTGGATTTAAGCTTACCTATTAAGTGTCACCCTAAACATGGGTGGTGATGGGTTTTTTTTTTTAAGCTCCTTTTAAATTGATCAAAAGTTCCGTTGTATCCTAATGCCTTGATGCTTGGATGTTCAGTCAACATTGCTTTCTAATGTAAGTGTGGTAGCCGTAATAGGTTATGTGAAAAGTTTGATAGAAAGGATTGGAACTGGTCTAGGAGCTAGTGGTGAGAACTGTGCAATGTCCTGTCTATGTCAGGAGGTACTGCCAGATGCTTTCGAAAGAAATAACTGATACTTCTCCAGTATTCTTTCTCAGCCTTTAGTGTCATGGTCCTTGAGGACTTAGTGAATCACAGTCAGTATATTTGTGTTCGGTAGCCTTAAATGGTTTGTTTCTCACATCCACAGCATTGCACAGAAGTGAATTACTTGTGTTACCTTAATGAATCCATGAAGCAATTAATACTTTAATCTGATGGTTCGGTCGTTTCCCAGTTGTAAGAATAATATTTCTGTATCTTTTTCATATGATATTTTTTGTATACAGTTTGTGGTTGTAGGTCTCTAAATGTTGGGGTTTTCTGGTTCTTCCAGTACAGCCTACTGCAGTATTTAGGATGCAGGCCTCTAGTGCTCGTCAAGAGTAATTTGCACTCAAACACACAGTTTGCATATCTTGCAGGTTTCCCTAAAGAATCCAAGAGAGTTGTTGTGGCTTGGGTATACCAGAACACTTTTCCTATCTGCTTTTGGTCTCTGAAAGTCAATGCCATGTTCCATGTAGGTAGAGGAGTTCATAGGGCTTAGCCCAGACTCTGAATAAACTTTTGTTCCAGCGCTCTGCTACCTGTCTCCCTGGACAGCAGCACAACCCTCTGATGTATCGACTTCAGAGCATTTGATCTGTGGGGCATGTATCTTTATGTTGTTATCAAAACATCTTGTTAAAAAGCACATGATTTGTTCTTATTAAACATGGTTGTAGGCTCAGAGATCTGACTGTACTCTGCAAGATCCTCACCGATGTTGTAAATGAAAAGTGTTTATCTCAAAAAGCAGGGGCCTTCATATTCCCATATATCCAACGACATCTTCAGATTAAAAAAAATTTTATTCAAGGTAATAATGAATATATTCCATTTTCTTGGACTTCTCTTAAGCTGCCACAAACTCTCACCTCGTGCCAGTGCTGCATTTTAAATTCAACAGAGATGCACATGATGTGTTTTCAGGGTTTTTCTTCAGAGCACTCTCCAATTTTGTGGGACCTTCTTCTGCAGCTGCAACTTCTTGGACCCATGCTTGATATAAACAAACGCACACAAATGCAGGGTGTTCTACTTGTTGTTCTGCTCTTTTAAACTAATGAGAATCTACTTGCTTTGTAGACAGCTTCAAGCTGCTTTCAGAATAATATCTGTTATATGGTGGAAGAATTAAAATTCTCATGATTGAGGAGGCATGTTGTGTTGCTCACCTCGTTCTGTATAGTGGGTACATATATATTCCACCTTGGTTTTGTCTCCACTGATAAATGAGGCATTTCTTAAAAACAGGAGCTCCAAGGAAGTATGATTGTCTGCCCAAAACCAGTTCTTAAATGCAGATTTAATTTCTGGCAGCCTGAAGTATTTGTTCAAGTTTAGAGTGGGGCTTGGTCATGATGTATGCCAGGTATGTTGGCAATTATTTCTGCATTGTAGCCTCTGAGGGTTCTCTGCTCTACCTGTCTTCCATTCCTTCGATTTGGGATGTTTTAACTACATTTCTTGCCTTGCTGTTGTCTGAATTTACAACTTATGCATGTGTATGTTCTACGAATGCTCTCGTTTTTCTGCTAGTTTTACGTCTTTTTTTTTTTTTTAAGCTATCCAGCTAATGTCTAATTTCTTTCTATTTACATTCCTTATTGATATTACTTCTTCCCATAGGGTGGATAAGATTCAAGCCCCTGATAACAGAGACATTGTATTAGTATGTACCTCTGAGTTTTTTCTTTTTTTCTCCCCCCCTTTTTTTTTTGTGCATGTCTGTTGGGGTTTTCTAGATTATTAGTTGAGAGGAAATTAAGATATATGGTATGCTCGGATTTGTTTGGTGAGGAAGGAACTTGAGGGTACCAAAGTACTCCTGCTATCGGGTAAGTGCTCAGTCGTGTGTACTTAGAACACAGCTGTTCAATATCAGTGTAAGTATGTGGGTAATACCTGTGAAATACAATGGTAAAAAAAATGGATACAGTGCAGGACTGGAAGAGAGTCAGTTCACAGCTTAATTTGCCAAGATACATTTTCATCTATGTCAACTGATCCCTTCTGCCATCTGAATATGGTCTCCGTGTATGTGGGGTTTTATTTAATAACTGCCTTTTAAAGTGACCTGCTTTCAGAAGCTTTTGTGGTAGATATGGTTGATGAAACCTAGCTACAAAAATTAGAAAAGTTAATAGCATTGTCATTTGACTGCATGTCTTATCTAGTGTTACGTGTATACACAGAAGGATCTCAAAAGTTCCTTATGCAGAGATGCAGATTGTAACAGACTGGTTGTTTCTAATGGAAATTTTCATTGATCAAATACTGTAAACTCCAATGTGTTTGTAGGAGATGAACTTTTAAAAAAAATTCAGCGTGCCTGTTACTACTGAACTGAGGTCAATTTCTAGTACTAAAGAGGACAACTGCATGCACTTACTTCATCTGAAAAAAATGCCTTATTTAGATTTCCTAAATACCTAACATTTAGCGTCAGGTGTGTGTAGTAATATTTTGGAGTACCCTGTTATAACTGATTTTGCAAGGGATTGGAATATAATGAGAAGTGGATTAGAAGCAAGCCTGGTGCAGTGATGAAAAGAAAATAGTATGAAGTTGAGATTTTAGCAAGGTGTTGAAATGGATATAAACCTACAATGAGAAAAACAGAAAGCTGTAGTCATCTATTGTAACAAGGTTATTGCTTGCATTCATGCAGGAGGACTTTTCAGATTTTCTCTAAGCTTGCCTTTTATAAAGTTCTTTCTTGAAAATGAGCCTTGTGTTCCTCCAAAAGCTTTTCTCTTTAAAAATGTAAACCTGCTTGCCTGAAATTTCATCCCTTGCTTCTACTGATTAGAAATCTTCTGTTCATTTTATTTAAATCTTTTTCTTAACAAATTGTAAATAGTTTAAAGTTCTGTCTCACTTTTTACTTTTGCTGACTCAGATAAATTTCATCTTTCAATCTTTGCTATCTATGTTAGATAAAGTACTGTGACAATCATTTTTATGAGTATTCCTCAGCATACTTGTTGCTTTTTGTTCCCCCCTTTAAGAAGATTTGGCATTTACTTTGACTTACATTAACATCTTCAGAATTCTTCTGGAAAAATAATAAATTGGTATTCACACTCTTATATGTGTAAGTCTTTTGGCAAAACAGGCATTGGTCTGCTGAACTGAATTTCTGCAGAAGTCTTGCTGAAGCCAGCATAATATGAACACATGCTTAAATATTTTGCTGTGTTCCAAATACGTACTGGAAGATCAATATTAGTGTATATGTTTAGTAGCCAGTTACAATATGTTTTCTTTCCTCTGGCAACAGGTTGTCTTGGCTCGAGAATTGGCAAGTTCTAGAGAATATGCCAGTAAGTATTGACTCCTTTAACGTGAACTTTTTGAAAATGCAGTATCAGTGTAGTCCAGTTACAAAACACCCATTGAAGAGACAGAATTAGTGGTTTCATGTTAATTATATGTAACCAAAAAACTCCAAAACAAGGTGGGATTCATTTAATTGTACCTCTTGCATTTTTACTCTCTCTTTTTTCATTAAGTTAAAATTCTAGAAAAACGTCATATCATAAAAGAAAACAAGGTACCATATGTGACACGAGAGAGAGATGTAATGTCCCGTCTGGATCACCCTTTTTTTGTGAAACTCTACTTCACCTTTCAGGATGATGAAAAGCTATGTATCCTTTGCATATTAAAACTTGCTGTAACACTTTCTTAAGAGTAACAATGCCCAGTTTTGGTTCCTTTGAAACATGGTCTAACAGAAATGATGAAAATAACTTGAGGTATTTAAAATATCCTGATGTATGTGATGCAATTTTTGCAGTCATGCTTTTAAGAGAAATTAAGCAGATCGAATGAGTGGGTCTTCTCAAAGACAAGAGTAGGTGTCTTGTGGGACAGGGGGGAGCAATTAAACAAGTTGTCCATGTGGTAAACGTTGAAGGGTCCAAGTCTAAAATAATTTACAAATTCTAAATCGGGGCATGTATGAGAAGTGCTTTAGAAGTGTTTTATTCCTGACATATGTATGTGTGTGTGTGTGTGTGTGTGTGTGTGTATATGTATCTGTAGTAAAACACCGTAATTCCTGCATTTAAAATAGGGGTAGCCAGCTATATTTCCTACTAGTTTCATTTCTACAATTAGAGCTATTATTAAAATTTTTCATATGTAAAGGTGAAGGTGTTTATACAATAATCTGAATCCTCTGTTTGGGCTACTGTTTCCTAAGATCTCTCTAGCAGTAATTGCAAAGTGCAGTTTTATCCTGGAAGCTCATTGGTTGGCAGTTGGCTTTTTTTTTTTTTTTTTTAACCTTGCGAAGAAAATGTTAATTATGTGAACTTCCTCCTAAACCTCCTGCTTGGAATTGTCTGTGCCAAGGGTAAAGGTATAGATCAGTCTATTTCTGGGTCAGTAAGTAGTTTTCTGGTTTTCCCAGAGGCTGCTAGTAGTGCTGGCAAGCACTACTGTACTATCATACAGTATGAGCTCACAGGGCCTCTTTTGCAGTGTAAACACTTGCTCTGGTACGTTCCGGGTGATGGGACAATTTTTAACTTTGATCAGTTATTACTGTAAATAACTCTCTTTGAGGGCAATTACGTATGTAATTTAAATTAATTAATCACGACACTCTCTGGAAAAATTACAAAGTTAACCCTTTATGTAGTTTTTACTACGCTAAGAAATTTGGACCCATGTCCTAGGTTGTTAATGTATTTGAGAAATTATTTCGGGTTGCTACTTGTTTCAAATTAACAAACTTCTTCCCTGTTGTTCATGTATTTTTAGTAGTATTCTTGTCTTTGGAATAAGATGTGGGGATTTTTGTTTTAGAGTGGCTTAGAGATAAACCTTAACTAAGTTACATTCAGATTTTGGGCTTAGCTATGCCAAAAACGGAGAGCTGCTAAAGTATATACGCAAAATTGGCTCATTTGATGAGACCTGTACAAGGTTTTATACTGCCGAAATTGTATCAGCCCTGGAGTATTTGCATGGGAAAGGAATAATTCACAGGTAATACAAAGTTGAGACAGACATGCAGTGGACCATGCACAAGGTGGTTTTTTTTCTAGAAATGTCCTTTGTGAAGGTAGGGGCAAATGTGGATTTTGTGGAAAGCTAAAGAGCACAAATTGCATTTGATCAGCACTAGTGCAGTTAACATCAGTAACTAAACACAGCAAACTTGAGGAGGAGAGCCAATTGCTGTTACACCAACTGTTGGAGCAGGAAAAAGTAAGAAAACCTTCTGGCCTAGGATTAACATTACCGAAAGCTTGTCTTTCAAGCTTCATCGGTTGGCCTAAAAACCAGAAACCGACTTTTTGTTTAAATACACTTTTTTTCCTGTGGTGTTATGCAGCAAAAGTAACTAGAATTCTTTTTGTGTGTGACTTAATGTGTACTGTGTAATCAAGTAAAGTTAATCTGTATCAGTTTTCACTGAGTGAACCATTTCCGCAAAGCTGCACAATAATTAGGTAAGTGGTGAAATTAGCAAAATTTTGAGTAGTACTTTTGAAGTTGTTTTTGATGTGATATATTGTTTGAATAATCATGTTTTGTCATTCATGTTTATTAAATAAAGCTTTAAGTGCTAGACATCTGAGCTGCATAACTTCTTTTTGGGTAGGAAATCTATTGTGTCTGTAGGTTACCAAGCAGTTGTCATGGGACACTAGACGCTAGTTGGCAAAAAGCTGACTGATTATAATTCTGATAGCATTATTTCTTTCAGTTATTAAAAACCCATTTTTTCCTTTTAAATACAAGTTTTTGTGAAATAATTTGAAATAGAATCTAAGGGGGATGGATGTGGAGAGTACTGAAAGCATAAGGTTTTCTACAGGGGCAGGGAGGAAGTTCAAGAACTCCTAGTTTCACTTTGATTTTACAGTCCATGTGTTTAGGCTGAGAGAATGCTTATAAAATGAATGTAGCATGATTGTCAGTGTTACTAAGCCTATATTGGAAGCCTTATATTGTAGAAGAGCTGCTTTATACTTGTCTTTATATGAAGGACCCTACGAGGAGCTCAAAAGAAAACAGTGAAATTGTGCAGTTAGAGAACTTAATATGAAGTTTATGAGGCCACAGCTGTAGCAGTGCCTGAAAGCTCTTGGGATTTTCTGCTGCCTGAAGAAATAGGACATGAGACACTTTAAGATGTCAGGCTACCCTGGAAAATTTATTACAAATATCTCTCTGTGTATCTAGATATATAGCTATAGATCCATAATACAGTATTAATGTAGGTATACGATATATTATATAAAGAGTGTATATATAAGTGTGTATAGAGTACAATATATCTACATACATATGTATCTTATAAAAACCCTACACAGAACTGTTAAAAGGGTCCATTCCGTTAATGTACTTTCTACTTCTCTCTTAGGGCAGGTACAGGAAAATCAACAGGATTTTTATGGCTTGTGTGTCATAATTACTTCATTCCAGTTGCTCTCCGTGCTAGTTTCCAGACTTTAAACTGTACAACTTGTGCTTTTCTGTAGTAGGGGGCTTTAATCTGAAGAAAATAGTGCTGCACAGTGATTGACAGAAACAGCTTTCAGTTTTTACTGTTTTTCTTACCAGTCAAACAAAATAACTCCCATGCTCCTAGATTTCTTTATGAGCATTCAAAGATACTGCTTAGGAGGAAAGTATGTTAATTTCTATTTGGATCAGCTAAGGAAACTTGGTGCAAAGGAATATCATATCAGCGTAACTGAATGCTCTTAAGTTGTTTCTAATGCACCTCTTGACATCTAACTCTGTATTGCTATCTATTGTGTATGTGATACTGTGAAGTCTGGTTTTATTCAGACTCTGAGGCGGTGGCAATGCAAATGGTAGGCATACATTTGAAATACAGATTATGCATGGAGGCGATCTATGGTTCTTACCTGGTCAGGACATTTAGCTGGGGCTGGGTTTGCCAGTGTTTGACTAACTGGAGTTTTGCAATGAGGAAACAGACCTAGAAGATCTCAATGCTGTATCATCTAGCAGATGTTATTTAAATTAAGGCTTTGGAGTGAAGGGGCTTGGGTTTTTGTGTGTGTGTTTGTGAGGTGGGGTTTTTGTTGTGATTTGTTTGGGTTTTTTGTTTGTCTCTTTGGGTTTTTTTAAATTTTTGAACATGTGACATGCACAGTAGTGTAGTTTTGAGATAATTATTTACTTGATTTTTTAAAAAAAGTTAAGTAATGGATTTATCAAAATCAGTCTGCAGGTTGACAGCTACAAGTTAGAAAAGTTGTTGTAACAATGTTTATAGAATGTCTGCATTCATTTATTATAACATTATGTACCTAAGTCACTAGACAGTTTTGTAACTTTAATTTGTGTGCTGTTTGAATATAAAAATCTGTCTTTTCCAGGGACCTTAAGCCAGAGAACATCTTATTAAATGAAGATATGCACATTCAAATAACAGACTTCGGAACAGCAAAAGTATTATCTGCAGATAGCAGACAAGGTTTGCCATTATTCATTACGTGACACCAGTAATTATAGCAAGTGATCCTTTGAAAAATGTACATATGTTGTATTTACCAAATTGTAGCCTTCAAATATCATTACATCACCTAAACCACTAAAAGGTCTTGAAACAGTTTTGACTGTCACTACTTAGATTATGTCAGAGGAGGTAATATTTGGTGTAGTGGTATACCAGCTAAATTACCCAATGTAGTGAGCAGTTTAACTACTTCAGATTACTTAGTTTTCATTTGTAAGACAAGAATACAAACGAATAGGTACTGTGGCTAACCTGATACAGTAAGTTTTACTCTGCTTATATGTTTAACTCCAGTGGTTGTCAGAATTGCACAAATGTGGAGGTTCTAGAATTAATGTGTCTTTAGTTGTTACTAGTAGTCTGTAAATAGATGCTGCAAACAATGCCTGAAAAAAGCACTCGGCTGAACTGAATTCAATAGACTTTTTTTTTCTTGACTGTAGCAAGCTTGTGTTGGTAGATTTTATAACTAAGTAATACCTAAATGCCTAGCTTCTTGAACCTGATAGGTATCACTGAGATTGATTTGTTTCTTCCAAGCAGGTTTTGTGGATGGGTAGAGAAATTAAATTCTCATGGGTTCTTTGTAGCATTATGTAATTTGCAACAGATTGCCTTTTGGTTTTTTTGTTTTTTTTTTTTTTTAACTGGGCAGGGACAGGGGAGGAAGGGGAATATTGGTTTATGCATGAGTATGTGTTTGCTTATTTCTTTCTATTTCCCTAACAGCGCGGGCAAACTCATTTGTAGGGACAGCACAGTATGTTTCTCCGGAACTGCTGACAGAGAAATCTGCCTGTAAAAGGTGAGGACTCTATATTCCAGAACTTTACTGACTCTGTCAGGAAGCTGTCAAATGGGGAGGAGTGGATAAATCAAGCAAGCAAGCTTAGTATTTTAAAGAAACAAGATGCTTGAGTATAAAGGTTTTTCAAGAGAGTTTGAAAATTTTTTTCTTATCAAGTATTGCTTCTTGTCTGAGGGCTGGTTTCCTCCGTTTATCTACTTCTTGGAGTTCTACAAACAGGGTTAGGTGTTATTGGAAAAGGATATGTGCACGGTGAAGTTGGACTTCTTACCCATAAATAGAGCAGAAAAACTTTTTTCTGTTATCCAAATAGTATAATTATTCCATTTTATATAAGATTGCTCAAATATGGTATTTCCTGCTATAGTAACAACAGAATGTCACCTGCTGTTCAGTTAGGGAGAAGGCTGCAGATTTCTTTGATTTGTATTTAGATCAACTTGCACTTGTCTTTCCTAAGGTGTACTTGGGATTTGCAACATTTTAAAGCTCATCTCTGTGCCTGGTATGAGTGATGCCCTTAAGAAATTTCTTAACTCGTTAAATTTGCTTGTTGATGGTAACCTACTGAATGTGTATATCTATTTTATTGCAATGATGGAAGAGTAAGCTAGTAGCTGACAAATCACAGGTACAAAAGATCATTTATATGAATAGGTGTGGTAATTTGTGCTAGCATTTTTTGAAGTCATAGAAACACCATCAGACTTTTCACGTCTTCTTTGAGTGAAGAGCTTGTGACTCTTTTGGCTAATAGAAAGACTAACTCAGAATATCATCTCCTTTTAGAAGTTGCATAATGCTTCATCTGTACAGGAGATTCTTAATTTGAGTAGTTTTAAGTCTTTGTTAGTATTTTAGTCTTCCATGAGGATTTTGAAGCTTTAATTAAATCTATGGATAGCTGACCTTGAGGTAAAACAAGTTAAATGTGCTCTTTCAGGCCAACACACTAAAACTTAACTTTACCCACCACACTAAAATTTAACTTTCCCTCACATACCATTATAGCCTGTCTTTTTGTTTGTGTCTTAAGAAAAGCTTTAAGTGAAAAAGGTAAAAAGCTGTATTGTAATTTTTTTTAATCATATATTTAGAGGAAAGTATTTTAATTCTGAAGGGGCATATATTGAATTAAGTTGGATGCATCTTTGAATCGTCATGTGGATAATCAGTATTCTTTTCAGAGTCACTACATACCCATTATTCTGACTGAGAATTCAGCTGTCTTCCTCTTGTGCTTGTAGTCAGTTTTCGTGGGACTGTTACTCTACAGTTTTTTCTTGAAAGTTGTGTTGCTAGCCTACTGTTCTGTCAAGGGCTGAAGTGAAAATAGCATGGAAATTGTACAAAGCAGGTTTGTCCACTGGGTTCACACTGTGTTCTAAGTAGCAGAAGGTTAAGAATTTTTCTTTTTAGATTACATTATAAAGACTTCTTTTACAAAAAGGTGCCCTTTTTTTTCCTCTGTGTTTTGAAGCTCTGACCTCTGGGCTCTGGGATGCATAATATATCAACTTGTAGCTGGATTGCCTCCATTTAGAGCTGGGTAAGAGATTTGAGCTAATTATTTACCTGTGGATCATAAATATATTGTCTCTGATTTGATTTTTACCTTACTACCAGTTCTGAAGTATTTTCATGATACAGAGTTGGTGTTAATGTCACGCCTGATTTTATTTGTCCTTTTTGATGTCATGAAGTTGCTTAGACAGCTATAACTAGAGATCCTGAGAGAGATGTTCCTTAACCTATGCTAGAATTTCACATGTTATTTGTGCCATGTAATTATGTAACTATATGTTTATAAGGCATATCCTCAGCTCTCTCTGTTGAGTCATTTGAGCTTTTCTTGTTACTGCTCAAGTATCTGGTGCTTACAGGATTGTAGTACTCCTTCACCCTAGGAAGATTTATGGGAATGTGACTTAACTTGTAGATTTCTTGTTTAGTATTTGTCTGGGTTATTCAGGTTAAGGTGAAAGAACCATGGCGAACTAATAACAAGAGTTAATATTTTTCTCTTCTGCAGAAATGAATATCTTATATTCCAGAAGATAATAAAGTTGGAATATGACTTCCCAGAAAAATTTTTTCCCAAGGCAAAGGACCTTGTGGAAAAGCTATTGGTAAATATTTGCGCTTTTCTTTTTGAATGTGGTAAGGCTTGTGTTGGTAGATTTTATAACTGACCAAGTGCCTAAATGCCTAACTTCTTGAACCAAAAGGTGTCGCTGAAATTGATTTGTCATTAAATGGTGTGATGACATTGGAAACATTCAGCTTATGTAGTTCTCTTTTTGAAAGTTTCTGTGCACTCTTGCAAGTCTTATAATATGAACATCTGTGAGCATTATTGACTGTGTAGGGGAGTATCTTGAAAATCAACATCTGTTATTAAACAGCACTTCAATTTTTTTTTTTTAATCTGAATTCTAAAGTATGGACAAGGAACATCTTTCTATGAAATGGAAGCAAACGATTCTAGACACTGTGCATTACAAACAGAAATTAAGATTCAAGTACTTAGGCTTACATAGTTCTGAGATTAATTGGTTTTGAGTTGTATAATGGATCATTTAGTTGAAAACAGCATTCTGTACATCACAGGCAGATATATTCATTACAGTATAAATGCAGTTGCTTTGCATTTTAGCATGCAGTTACCTTGCACTTAACATGTCTCAATAGTATCAGCCTAAGAATTACTGTGCCTGTGAAGGTTTGACAGGTAGGAAGAAAAAGTAGTTCTGTTCCATCCGTGAGATTATAGCCACTCAAGTGAATATGCAGAGAACATTTTAGGTGTTAGAAGCTTTTTTAAGTTCAATAGCCTACCATAATAGCAGGGGATAAGGAGGAAGCACTTACCTTTGTGGTTGATGATAAATACAACCTAAAAGGCCTTAGCAGTATGTTCCTGTGTCCAAGGCCAGCTCTATGGCCAAGCCAGTGTCTCCTGAATGGTGAAGTCCAGGTTGTATTAACCTGGTTGTATCCCAAGAACTGTGTCATTTTAAGGGGCTTTAGAGGTTGATGTTTGACACCAACTATAGTTTCCACAGCTTCTTACATCACTAAAATGTGATGGTGGACTAAACTTAAATGAGGTGTGCTTCATCAGGCCTGCTCTGTATGTTTGCTTCAGTCTTTATGAAGAAGCAAAGCCAGAAAATTGTGTGGACCTAAAGAAGTGCTCCTGTCCTTAGATCTGTGAGCTGATCTAATACAAAATGTTGTTGACAAGACATACTGATAAATAACATCTTTTATTATTAACAACCTCCTTATATTATAGATATGTATGCTTAGGGCAGTGGGACAAACTGGTTTTACGTTTTCATTATTTTGTGCAGCTTAACTTAATTTTAATTTGCTTAGGTTCTAGATGCTACCAACAGATTAGGTTGTGAAGAAATGGGAGGATATGGACCTCTTAAGGCTCACCCCTTCTTTGAATCCATTGTGTGGGAGAATCTACATCTTCAGACACCCCCTAAACTTACAGCGTATTTACCTGCTATGTCAGAGGACGATGAAGATTGTTATGGAAATGTATGTTTGTCTACTACTATATTCAGCTCTGATGCTGCCTGAGACTTCCATTATAGCATAATTATTGAATATTAATGGAAATAAATAATATAAATATTTTTACTGAAACTACTGATTAGTTATATTTTAATGAAGACTTTAATTATTAAGCGTCTAATAAAAATTGCTGGTTAAGTTTTTACTTAAATCAGCATTTGTTTTGTGATAAAGCGAGTGTTCTGAAAAAACAAGGCTGGCTTGCTTTTGATCAGTCATACTTTTTTGCATAAATGCTTGCTGATGTATAGGGACTAGGCTGGGGTTTTGCCCAAAAGCAGAATAAACAAAAGCATGCTTAAATTAAAAGCCACAGTTTGGTGCAAAATAAGCTTTTTAATAAAAGACATTTAATTACCTCATTTTGTTTCCTCCTTTAGTATGACAATCTCCTGAGTCAGTTCGGTTGCATGCAAGTTTCTAGTTCTGCCTCTTCCCATTCACTGTCTGCTGCAGAGACAAGTACACCACAGACATCAGGAGGAAATATTGAACAGTATATTCATGATCTTGACAACAATTCCTTTGAGCTGGATTTACAATTTTCTGAAGATGAAAAGAGGTTGCTTCTGGCAAAACAAGCTGGGGGAAATCCTTGGTAGGATCTTTCAATGTAGCTAACTAACTTGCACAGCAATAAAGAATCCTGAAAAAGAAGTGATTTTGATTCAAATTAATATTTGTCAATCTTAGTATTTTCAAGTAAACAATTAGCAACTAGATTTTTCTTGGCTTCTACTTTTAAAGCAGTAGCAGCAAAACCCTAATATTATATTTCCAAAATTTGCAAGGTCTAGAAGATGATGTGGAGTGTGTTTATAAGATAGGCAGAATGACGCTATCCAGTGCTGAGGAGTCTTCGCTCTACAGTCCTAGAACTAGAAAAGGTTCCTCCTTTTTTACAGATGCCATAAGTTGTTGGAATTTTTTGCATGATAATATTCTGTGGATATCTAACCAAAATACCTCCAGATTATGTAACAGCATTTCTTTTCACTCTTTAGAGAAGTCTCTCATGTGTGAATTTTTGTTGNTGTGTTTAGGTGGGGTTTTTTTTGGTTGGTTGGTTTGGGTTTTTTGTTGTTTATTTTTTTTGTTGTTGGTTTATTTGGTCTTGTTAATTTTTTTTGTTTTGGTTTGGGGGTTTTTTTTGGTTGGTTGTTTTTTTTTTTTTTGGTTGGTTGGTTTCTTTACCCCCTGTAAAGTTTTAGAAAAAACTCTCTGGTCTGGGCTGAGGAAGAGTCCAAAACTCACGTACTAAAGTTGTTCAGGACTCTCGTGGAAAAGGACATGCAAGGGGTGATGTGAAAAACTGCTTGACAGTAATAGCTGTTTCTGTGAAAGAATTACTTCTGGAGTAATAGTTATTTTTCTTTTTCTAAGGCATCAGTTTGTAGAGAATAACTTAATCCTAAAAATGGGTCCAGTGGACAAAAGAAAGGTAAGGGCTTTTCTTAATTTCCTGTAACAAGTTTCAGCTGTCAGTTTTTTGCAGTTGCAGCATAGATAAGCAACCTGTTTTAAAACTTGCTTGTTTAAACAATTTGGCACCTATAAACAAGTTATTTTTAAAAATTCATTTTTTCTTGTGAATAGATTGTGGGGTTTTTTTTCCTTGATTTAGTCATGTGCTCTTGAATTCTTGGAAAAGCCTAAAGTAAATCTGCTATTGATGCTTTCATTTTGAGATTGTAGCAAATGAGTGTTTGCTCCCCCTCCTCCTCCCAATCTGATACAGTCCACTAAACGCTCTTTCTTGATGCATGTCTGAATGTGGTTTGAACCAAAAATAGCAAAAAATGAAATACAAGCCCATGTTGTTCTCAACTGTGGTGTTTTTTCTGGATCTGACTTTGTGCCTTTATCCTGAGAGAGGCAGAGGTGGTATTAGAACATAAGTGTTAACTTCAGCAGTGTACAGATGAGCAAGAATAGTCTGCATCAGCTTTACAGGAAAGAAGGTTCTCTTTTATCTAAGTTACTACCTGCTTCTTCGTAGTCTTTTGTACAAAATCATGACTATTGATTTCTTTGAGAAACAGATTCTGCTTCACTCTGTACAGCTAGGTGTTTTATGTTTTACCAGAACTTTAAGATACTTTCCTAAAATAGTACTTGTGTTTTGCCATGTAGTAGAAATGCACTGCAACACCCTGAAAAATGAGTGAGGTCAAATAGGTAAAGTAAAATTAAAGACCCCCCCAAACTCAAACATACCATCCTATCACTGAGCTGGTTTTATCCTGCCTCTCTTGTTCAGTTCAGAGATCTGTAAATTTACATTTTTAATTCCTTCTTTCTTTTTTTCTTTTTTTTTTTTTTTTTTTTTTTTTTTTTTTTTTTTTTTTTTCTTTTTTTTTTTATTTTTTTTTATGTGGTTTTTACTGACCNCTTTTTTTTTTTTTTTTTTTTTTTTTTTTTTTTTTTCTTTTTTTTTTTTTTTTTTTTGCATTGCTGTTTCTACTTTTCTTGTTAGGGATTGTTTGCACGTCGGCGCCAATTGCTGCTCACGGAAGGGCCCCACCTGTATTATGTGGATCCTGTCAACAAAGTTCTAAAAGGAGAAATTCCATGGTCTTTAGAGTTGCGTCCAGAAGCCAAGAATTTTAAGACATTTTTTGTTCACACGGTAAGTTTCTTTTTTTAATTTCTTTGTAAATTGCTCTAAGGTCCTTGGGCAATTTTTGTAAGCTGTTATCAAAAAGATTTTTCTGGAGAAAGTATAATTGCTTAGATACAAAATTTCATAGTCTTAATTTAAAACAAAAATAAACAAAAACTTGAGCAAAGTCAACCAACCAAAAAAAGGCACAAAATCCTCACCCCCAAACAAAATCAAACAATAATAAAACAAAAATCACACAAAAACATACTCTGACATACACATTTCTCTCAAAAATGCAACTGTATTTTTATTATTAGTGTTTAAATAAACTATAAGTGGATTTTGGGATTTGAAGGACTTAAGGGCTTCTAAAATTTAGCTCTCTTTGTATGTAGTGAATCATGAGAGGTGTACTGATAATATATTGTCAGTTGACTGCTTAAAAATACTGAGGTGCCAGATGTATGGGTAATCAGTAATATATAATGTTATATAGCTGTAATTGAGTTTAACTTTCATCAAGTTAATGAACTCTTTCCGAATAATTATTTTATTGGTAGGTGCAGAATTACTACTGCTTTTCGGTTAAACTATGTTTGAAGTAATCATTAAAATGTTGTTCACTTACAGCCAAACAGGACATATTACCTGATGGACCCAAGTGGGAATGCTCATAAATGGTGCAAAAAGATACATGAAGTTTGGCGACACAGATACCACCAGAATGCTGCAAAATAGTAAAGCTCATCCAAAATTTCCGTTTCCCTACTTGCTGCTAGAACTCCGTGTGCAGCCGATCAGAGGAATCTTTTCAACCCACCTATTACCATCTCAAGGGGAAGCATACATCTGAAATGTTTTTGTTTTGTGTTTGTGGTTTTTTTGTTTTAATTTTTTTTTTTTTAAGAAGGAAAAAAAAAAGGAAGAAAAGCAAAAACCTAATGGAATTCAGGGTTGCTTTGCTCGCTCTTTGTGCTTCTGTTGAGGCTTCCACATGCATATCATTGCAGTGAAGATCTTGCTTTTGTGCACTTCGGTTTCTGCTGCAGACTAGTGGATAGACCTTGCATTGCCAGCTTCACTTAAGATGAGTTAAAACCAATCCACACGCACACATGCCGAATCATGTACCAGCCTTGCATTTTATGGGGCTGGAGTTTTCTGTGACTCTCAGATTATCATTAAACTGTGTTTCATCAGGGAGCTTTTATATGCCTTTCCTAAGTACCACCTCTTTGTTTTTCTCTTCCTTTCCTCACAGTCCCCCAGCTTATTGGTATATGGCATTGTAGCCAGGTCAGTTGCACCCTTGTGTAATTCCTAATATAGTTCTGGTTGCAGGATTTGTGTGGTACTTTAGTAATTATGTGAGTGAATCAGATGTATTTGTCTGACAGACAGGCTCCAATGATAAAAGTTTTGAGAGAGTTAAATGCTGAACATAGCACTGAAATTTCTAAAATTGAAATGTTGGCTTCTGAAGCATTTTAAACATTAAGTTTAAATTTTAATATAAGTCGTATGTGTGTTTAATCAAGGGACGATAAACTTACCAGCATGCTTTTAATTAATGCTAACTAAAAGAGAAACTAGTTAGTATGGGGGAGAAAAGGCTACTATTGAAATAGTAACTAGTTTTTCACCTTTTCAGCAGATGAGGGCTAGAAGCTTTTTTTCCAGGGTGTGTATGTGTTGTGCATTTTAGTGGGGCCAACCTATTTATCTGAGTAGAGAAGGAAGTGCGAAAACTTTGTACAATTGATTACTTGACTTTTTCTTTTGTCTCATTGTGTAATGAGATGTCAATTCTATTTTTGGTCCTTGGCCAAACATTCAGGAACTCTGGAAAAAAAAGTAAGCAATTGAAATATAGATAATAAAGTAATCTGGTTAGAAAATCAAAGGCAAATATTGATACAAAGGGGAAAATATATGGTACTTAAAGCATATCTATAAAATGAAAATATTTTTCATATCGATCTCCTTTATCCTCTTCAAATTATGGCTATTTTTTGTGGTCAAACATTTCTTGTAGTGTTACAAAGACACAACTTCCTGTGTGGCAAAAAAAACTTCCCCAGAGGTATTTTCAACATGCCCATGTTCCTAAACCTTGCAGAGAGGAATGACCTAGGTCTGGACAAAGGCATTCCTTCCTTGTTTTAAAAGCAGTATAAACATCACACCTATTTATTCACTCACTACACATACCATTACTTGGCATTTTGAGTTGTCATACTGTGATGTGCTTTTCCTTCCGCCAAAGAAAGGTTTCTCTATAATGTTGAAAAAACCTCCTAGGCTATTGTTTCTAGAAGCAGTATTTTAAAAACAGTGGCTTATCAGATTTCTCAGAAAATACATGAATCTTGAATATTTTCTTGTACAGGGTGAAGGAGATTTATTATTGATCTCTTAAAAACTGTGTTATATGGTTGAACTTGATGGCAGTTCAGCTTTTCCAGTCTTTAAAAGAAGACAGTGCGGTCGCCTTTTCTTTTGGAGCCAACAGCGTTCTTGTTGTCTTCCGTATCCCACCACGTACGGAAACCTGAGAGAAGCAAATCCCCGGCTTACTGTGTCTGGTGTTAAGGGAGAGAAGGTGTCCTGTACATGGCTGAGACGAGGAAGACAGAAAAGTGTTCCCTTTGCATCATGAGAAATTGCATCACATACAAAGTACACTCCTTGTCACTCAAATTTGAATAGCACAGTGCACCTTTGGTCTGAGTCTGTAGTAAGCCATATGTGCCATTCTAACCAAGATGACATGTATTTTAAGGCTGTTGCAGTGCTATCCATTTGTTCTCCAGCTGTCAAATTCCAGCCATGTGTTGTGTCCAGTGGAGGCAACCCTACCACTTTTGGATTTAGTCTCTGCTATAGAGATCTAGACAGACATATTCCCAGCTTTATACAGGGGAGTTTGGCAGGGATGGAGGTTCACAGTGCCACTGCTGTTCAGTGTGACAAAACTTGGCCTTACGTAAAAAGTCTGGCAAAATGACCTCCACTGGCTTGTTAACTAGGTATAAATCTCGGTGTGCTTAAACATGTTTTCTGTAATATTTAGATTTTGTCATTTTACCATAGCAAGTTAATTGCTATGTTTTTTCACACCTTGAAAATCCTCTGTCAGTAGACTTCCATCCTGCCCACCAAAAGCTTTCAGCCAGCCAGATAGATCCTGGTAGCAGTAAGCTGGCAAGAAGGTATCTGGAAGGCTGATGTCTGCATTCTAGAAGTCCTTTTTTTTTTAACTGACAATGCTGTTATTAGAAAACTGAGCATCTCTTACAAGCATCACTCCACTTAGAACTTCAGTATTCCTAATCCAGTCTTACTTAGCTACTGCCTTTCTGGGAAGGAACTAGAACTTTCCTGGGAGAGGTATTTCTGTTTCTTGGGCTATAGGTGGAATCTGTGGGTTTGAAAGGTGGCAGGAGTAGAGAGTGAGACATCACAAAGCAATCGTGGATTCAAGTATGTTTTACTAGTTTGTCCACTTAAAAGTGTGTTGACAGGTGCTGCATACTGTGAAGGGCTGGTACCCATTTTAAATGCTGATACCTGATGTGGGGTAGATTCATATCTTTGGCCTGAAGATCACTCCTGTGGTTCATGGGAGTTCATGGAATGCAATATGCAAGGGAGGTTCTTCAGAGCTGCATGTAAGCCAGGTGATTTTTCTGCTTTTAATCCAAGGTTTTCAAAGCATAAAAAAAATTGTTAGGTACTTGAAGACTCTTCTTAAGATTCCTCCTCACTGCAGACCTACTGAAAACCCAATCTGTTGATGCATTCCATCTCTTGCAATTTGAACAGTTGCCAATAATTTATGAAGAATCTGGTCAATGGTGTTGTCGTTTTGCTTTGCTTGGTATTTGAACTTCAGAAAGGTATTTATTCCATCTTTTTCTGTGGTGTGGAGCTTAAGAAAGGATGAAGTACTACTGCTCAGTCACAAGAAGTTTAAGACTACTTTGATAAACTGAGAAATTAGTTTGTTACCATTCACCTTAAAGTCGAGTTTTGTAAAGGTTTTGTATTAAGGAAGAGTTACTTCAGGTGTGATGTTGAGGCGTTGTGAGCAAACTGATATTGCCTATTATGATTCCATTTGCTAAGCACTTAGATGCTGAGAAGATCAAACTATCAGACAGTACTGTGCTCTCCTTTCCTCCTTCTGACATGATCTAATTGTGAAGTATCTGCTATTATATAAGTCTGGAAAGAACTGTGGATTGAAACAAATATGTGATGATTCTAAGCAGTTTTCATAGTTCAAGATGCTTAATTTAATGTGCCTGATATATTTTGTGCTGGGAACTTTGAAGAATTATGAGAATTTCCCACATGTACATTTTCTTTTGAATGATTTAGTAAAGTCAAGACAATGACTTCATTTGGCTTATCGACAAAACATTTGATTTCAACACCTTGCTGAGGAGAGAACTTGTGTATTAATAGCTGCCTGAAGATCTGGCCTCTGGATTCTGATCATTCTTTCTACTAGTAAATTGCACAAATAGGTGTGGTATTTATATCTGAAATTTGCTGAATGCCTATAATACTTCATGGAAATATTTTATTAATCAAATGGAAATGCTCCTGCAAAGCCTCATGTTGCAGATTGTCCATCAGTTGATCAAGTGAGCTTACAGACAAGTAGTTCTGTGACCCAAAATGGCATGTTTTCATTTACAACTGATAATTTCAGAATATTTCCTCTTTCATAGAAGAAATGACTGTTATGCAACAAACAGTTGGCAAGGTTCTTAAGCCTTGTTTTAGAAAATAGCCTGGTTTTAGAAAAAATAGAATATACTGCGTTGGAAAGGACCCATCAGGGTCATCAAGTCCAACTCCTGGCCCTGCACAGGACTCCCCAGCAATTCCACCACGTGCCAGACACCCTCTTGAATTTAGGCAGGCTTGGTAGTGTGACCACTTTCTGGGGAGCCTGTGCCAGTGTTCAGCCACCCTCTGGGTGAAAAACCTCTTCCTGACATGTAACCTAAACCTCCCGTGACTCAGCTTAATGCCGTTTCCTCGAGCCCTGTCCCTGGTCAAGAGAGAAGTCTGTCTGTCAGCCAGCCCATGAATGTAGATGGTTGCCATTTGACAAAGCCTCCTCTGGCCATGTACTAACTGATTTGATGTGGCGAATGTTCAAAATGGTAGCAGAACTTAAAATTACTGTATCTGACAAAAGAGAAAAAATAGGAACCAGGAACAGTAATCAGTTTTGATAGCTGTATGCTGTTTTCAGGTTGGTGGCAGTCAGTTACACGTGTAATATGCCCTGCCTGGTTTGTGGCTGTAACTGTGATGTAAAGAAAAAAGAAAAAAAAAAGAAAAAACCCACCTCAAACAAACAAAACCCCTGACCCCCCTCAACAAACCACAAAACAATCTCCCTTCCTCCAAGAACTCGTGAAAACAGAAGCAAATAATGCAATTATATAAGATACACACTTTTGTATTTTTATTCTTATAAGGTTATTTGCTGGCTCTTGTTGGCCTCTAGTTCAGTCTGTGTTATTTAAATTCTAATATATGAATTATTTGGATTGAATTCATGTTCGGGGCCATGGTGTTGTATGTATTGATGTACAGCCTTGAATGTGAATAATTATTGTAAACTATATTTTACACCTTTTTTCTGGCTTTATTATATAAATTTTCTATTGGTCGATGATTTAATCATATCTCATAATTTAATGACTGTTTATTCTCCTCTCGACAGATCTCTGTGCTGTAGATGTGTAGTTAGTGACTGGATGACGGATTTCACTTATGCTTGGTAGTCTGTAATAAAGGCATGTAGGGTTCTCTGCGCGGCCTCCGCCTCTTCCTTCCGCCGTGGGGCGGGGGGCAGGGGGCACACGAGACGGGCCCGCGGCCTCCGGCCCGGTGGCGACCCTATCGCAGGAGCGAGCGCTGCTCCCGGAGCCCCGGGCCGGAGCCGCTCAGGCGCCGGGCGCGAAGGGGGCAGGGCGCTGTTCCAGCCGACGCTTCCGGTGGGCGGTGCGCCCGGGGCCTGGCAGCCGGGGCGGCCCCTTCCGGCGGTGGCGAGGATGGCGGCGGAGAATCACTGTGAGTTCCCGGTGCCCTCGGCTGGCAGCCTCGGTGCGGGCGGGCCCTGCCGTCGGTGTATCTCGGCACCGCTGCCCGGTGCGGGTCCCGGCAAGTGGGTCCGGCTGAACGTGGGGGGCACCTGCTTCCTGACCACTCGACAGACGCTCTGCAGGGACCCTAAGTCCTTCCTCTTCCGTCTCTGCCAGGCCGACCCAGACCTGGACTCGGACAAGGTGAGCGCGGGCCCCGTCACGCCTGCTCCGCGCTCCGGGCCCGCTCCCCTGTCCCCCGCTCGCCGCGCTGAGGGTCCGCTGCGGCTGGTGCCCGGTCCCGCTGTGACGCCTGCTTAGGCGGCCGCCGGCGTGAAGGAAACGCGGGGCCCGGGGCCGCGGTGAGGGGCGGCAGGAACGACTCTGCTGCTGCGGAGGGAGTCTTTCTGGAGAGGGTTGCTTAATGAGTGATGTCGTGCGAAGGAGTTGGGTTCGCGAATAACAAAACTGCTCATAAATACAGCAGAGGGCACAGTAGTGTTTGTACGTTTGTGTGATTTTTTAATGTTGTCTGACGGGGTTTAGTTTTAGCGTTTTAGTGGAATATCTGCGTGCACTGACATTGTGTTATTTCTGCACTGTCATTATTCTCTTGTTCAATTACAAGAACCAGGGCAAAGTACTTTTGATAATAATCTCTCACTTAGACGTAGCATTCTGTCTTTTCAGCAATTCTTGCAGAAAAATGTATATTCTGCATAGATTGCAAATGGTGGGTGAATGTTTTGGTATTCACTCTGACTCATTTTTCGTAGGGGAAAAAAATTATTAAGATTTTATTTTGTGTGTGGTATGTAGTGATGGATATAAAGTATTTGTATATAGTGCTGGCTCTGAAAGAGATTTTGGAGCATCACGGACGAAAAACCATTTTCCACTACAGTACAGTTAGGGAAAAGAAAGGAACGGCTGAATGTATAACCAACAAGTTCAAAATAAGGAGTTGCTTATTATATATAATTTTTTTTTTTTTTTTTTAGGGGGTTTAGTA
>VZTI01001766.1:3684870-3699598 GCA_013397865.1 Struthidea cinerea
TTTTTTTTTTTTTTTTCAGTGAGTTTAGTAGTAAATGTCATCGTTTTTTCTGGCATAACTTCCAGGAAAGATATTTGAACACTTAAGATAGGGAACAGAACCTAATCTTCCTGAGTTAGAGGAAAAAAATTCTTAAAGTGTGGTGGTGTGGGAATTGTTTTGTTGTTGTCTTTGGTTTTGGTTGAGGGTTGAGGTTTTTTTGGAGAGTTTAAACTAACCTATAAAAGTAAATTCAGAAATGTAGGTGGCTTGCTGATAGGTCAACTGTCTTTGTTTGGGAGAGAGTAGGAAAGCATTCCTCTAAGGTTTCTTAATTAAAAGATGAAGCACTGCCATGTACCCTGGCAGATGGGAGGGCCAGCTGTGTCCTGAGGTGCATCGGGCCCAGCACTGCCAGCCGGGCAAGGGAGGGGATTGTCCCCCTCTGCTCTGTTCTGGAGTGTGGCCTCACCTTGAGTCCTGTGGGCAGTTTTGGACTCCACAGTATCAGAAAGACCTAAGGCTCTTAGAGAGCATCTGAAGGAGGGACACAAAGATTCTGAAGGGGAAGCCATATGAGATTGCTGAGGTCACTTGGCTTCTTCAGCAGGCGCAGGCCGAGAGAAGGCTCATCGCTGTCTGCATCTTTCTCCTGAGGGGCAGTACCGATCTCTGCTCTGTGTGACCAGTGACAGGACCCAGGGGAACAGCATGGAGCTGTGTCAGGGGAGGTTTATGCTGGATATCAGGAAAAGGTTCTTTACACGGAAGTTGGTTGAACGCTGCAACAGGCTTCCCAGGGAATGGTCATGGCCCCAAACCGTAAGCTCGACAGAGCTCAGGCACAGGGTGGGATTGTTGGGGCTGTGCTGTGCAGGGCCAGGAGTTGGACTTGATCCTTGTGGGCCCCTTCCAACTCAGGATATTCTGTGATTCTATGAGTTCCTTAATGCTTGCTACTGTAAAGAACTGACAGGCTTCAAGAAAGGTAGCGCATTGGCCTTTAAACTACCTTCAGGTACTAGTGTTGAATAGGATGGGGCAGCCTGTCTCTTGCTGTCAGGTATGTTTCCACTTCTGGTGGAAGACAGATTAACCTTTGGCACACCCTGTGGCCAGACTAGTGTTTCATGGAATAAAAGTGATAGTGACATTGATTCTCTGAATTTAATGTTTCACAATGTCACACACAACTTTGTATTTAAAACCGTTCGAGAATCATTTCAGCAAATGAATGAGCGTTAGTGGTCATAGTTACCGTTCACAATAGGATTTGTTTTCCATAGTATTTAAATCTTGGTTTAGAGATGAATACATAAAAATTGACAAGCAGAGCCTTGCTCTCCTTTTCATCATTGTTTAACTAATGTAATGCTTTTACTGCATCACTGTTAATGATTTACATATATTTCCCTGTTTCAGCATCTTCCTATTTTAGCGATATACCAGTTTTTCTTTTGCAAACTGTTCTAGCGTTCTTTTAACTTTCCCCTAAGCAAGGAGATAGTCCAAGTCTCTTAATAAGGTTTTGGCAGTAGTATTCATCTTGATTTTTAATGCCTTTCTAAAGTTGGCATAGAATCTGTTAGAGAAGGAAGAATGCAAGCACTGAGTGTTTTAGAAAAATCAAAGTCTTCCTGGTAGCACAACCTTGACTGTCAGCATTAAGAAATATCTAAATTGTAGTCATTGTTCTGAGAAGTAACAGATACACTTCATTTGTCTGTGAGGTTTCTGACTTGTCGTGTGGGTTGGGTTACTGATGTAGTTTTGATGAGTACTGCTAGTCTGCAGACACTCAAAGCTTTTAGGCCACACAGTTCGTGAAAAATTCAATAGTTCAATATTTAAAAAGCACAGAGGATAGGGAAGACCATTATTTGTAAATCCAGATTTAGTACCAAATATTACTGTATTTCTCTGCATATTGCTGGCTTTTTCAGAGCTTCTGCTTGCTCAGTATATGTAAATGATGTAATTTTTTGAAATAGTCATGTTAGAGCATATAGCCTTGAGCCAAGAGCTTGGTGGTGTGAATTCTGAGTGTATCCAGATCGGGTATTGATCACAATGAAGATAATTAATTGGAAATAAATGTATGACATTTCAACTAGTGTTTTAATGCAATTCTTGGGGAGATTGTTAAATGGGATTACGGAGGTGTATGTATTTGGTCCACCTTTTGAGTCCTACTGGAATCCTGTACTGGATTCTAGTATCCACAATTCAAGGTCACAGCAGGTCAGTGACTAGTCACGAGGTGAAATCTGATTTGGTGAAAAGTTATAAAGAACAAAACTTTTTTTGGCAGAAAGTTTAAGGAGTCACTTCTCAGTCCAGTTGTACATACATGGAGACAAGAAATCTTAATACTGAAGCCTGTTCAGTCTAGCAAAGGTATTGTGAAATCCAGCTAGCAAAGTGTCAAACTACAGATGTCCTTGCTAGAAAGTACGTAATGTTAGCAGTGACAGTAATTGTTTATTGGAATGGTTAAGTTTCGCCACGACTTTCTAAAGGTTAAATTCCACTGTGAATAAATTGAGTTCTGTGTGTGTTTTAAGCTCAGATCAGGGTAAGTGTTCATTATGATTCCTTTGAGCCTCAATCTCCATAAAGACTGAGTGAAAACATTTACAACTGGAATACATGATCATTCAATTGCTTTGGTCAGTATTTTTCAAAGGAATGTGATTGTGAGTTACGCTGACTTTTCATTGGTACGATGAACCAGGTGATTGAAAACTTAAGAGCAAGTTACTACGTTTCCTCTAAAATTCTATGGTGTTTGTAACTTGACCTAAACGTTAGTGTGGCAGAGTGGTAATAAACAAATGCAGTCTTCACTGTATGTGGGCAATGCTGTCTTCTAAATGGTGTCCTCATAAGCATGTATGAAAAAGGCCTAGAACTTACAGACAATGAAGAAAAAACTCTTGAGAGAAGAATGTAATGCAAAAATAGAACTGGGTTAAAGATAGAGACAGGTGATTAACTAGCAGTTTAGGGTTAGATGCACGAAGACAACTGGTGCATTTGTTTTGAGTTTTCTTATGAAGAATGTCAACATTTGCATGAAACTCCTCTAGGTATGGGGTGATGTGACTATACCGAATAGAGAGGAAACTTGAATTTCTGCTGCTGTTCTGGTAAACATTAACACCTGTTTGTATAAAATACTTCTAAAAGAGAGAGAACTTGGAAACCTTATTAGAATATAGGTTTTTTTGACGTTTGTGGTATTCACTTGAAGTTTGGGAAATGGCTTCAAAGTACCTACACTTGTTGTGTCAGTAAAGATTCAAACTTGCTCAAAGCTTGTAGAAAAACAATTTACTAGTTAGCAGAGGAAATTGCATAGCTGGGACATCAAAGTCTATTAATACTTAAGCTAGCAAGCCAACAGCTAGTTATGTCTGTGCAAACTAGCGACCTCTTTAAATTGTCCGGATCATACTGGATCATGTTTGCAATTTATTACTTTATCTTACAATAAAACTGTTTATATTAAAAGTGTCAAAATGCTAATTAGATGTGATAATACAGTGTGTTTTCATGTACGTGTGGATGAAACCAATCCTGATAATATTCTGAAAGATTTATGACCTGTATTTTTAGAGTACTAGGTAGAGCAGATGACTGCACTTCTGCATCAGCTTGTATTGGATTTATGTTTACATAAATATCCTTAAAGATCTAGTGTAATCGGCTTTTCTTAGTGATTTCAACGTGAAGTGCTTAGCATACATTGACGGATATTCAGGCAGCTCACTCAAAAGGAGGAGCGATAAGGCATTTGGTATAGGAAGATGCCGAGGAAGTAAATTTTTTGCCTCACTTGCTTGTGCATTATTTGCCTGTGGTTACTATATTGCTTCCTGATTGGTTCATCTTTTGGGTCTTGACTCCCTGGTGCTAGTGTGTAGCGCATCTGAGCTGTGAGGTCAACGTTCAAGACACACATCCTCCTCTTAATGTTAATTAATGCATATTTTTTCATGTCTGTAATCTGGGTAAGCAACTTTTGCATGGAATTTAGATGCTAAAGTGAATCCTGTTGACAGAATTTGGGTCGCACACTGTTAAAATGTAGCCAGAGTTCTTTACCTGTTGATATTTACTAATGTAAAAAAAAAAAAAAAAAAAAATCTATTTANGTAATTTTTTAAATTAAAAAAAAAAAAAAAAAAAAAAAATCTATTACAGCAAAAATTATAGGATTTTTGTGTGCCTTTTTTTTAATTATTTTTCAAGACACCTTGTTGTCTGAAAGGCTTCATAGAGTAAACTATGACACTACTGAGATGGTATTTTTTTCATGTATGACCTCTCATAAGGTGGAATTTGAAAGAGAAGGCTTGACATAGCTTCTTCCCTTTGTGGTTTTGTTGGGAGCTTGTTTAGCATATAGAAATCAACTCAGAAAAAACTAGTTTCAGGTAATGTAACCCTTTAAAAAGAAAAAGTTCAGGCCTTTTGTGCACGGAGTGAAGTAGCTTTTGTTACTTAGGATTTAATTTAGAGATTTTAATTACTTTGCTCCTGTGACCCACCTCTCTATCTCTATAGTGGCGTAGAGCTGATGACTGGTGTTGCTTCGGAAGGTGATGTGGGAAAACACTGCAGTGTAAAAAATTACAATCATCTTAATGAAGAAGATTATTTCTAGAGATCTGTTTTTCTTAACTGGGAAGACTTCCAGTTTTGTAAGCCCTGTGTTTCTTAATGCAGTTCAAATGATGACCTAGTACTGTTTTTTTTTTCTTTAAAACAGTGTTTCTTTTTATCTGTTTTGTATTTTCCTTTCCAACCTCACTGGTTTCTGTTCTTTTACTGAATAATGCTTTTCAGCTTATAATTTGTTAGCTATTTTAATTTCTTTGGGTTGTATATGTAGATTGTTCTGTGTTTTGGTAGGTAATGTAAATATATTTATAGATGAAATAATAAAACTACACCACTTCATCTATGTACTGGTTTTGATGCATAGTCTCGCTTTTGTGAGACCATGAGCTTAGATCAGAAGAAACTGTGATTAGGCTTCATCAAGCATTGTCTGGTCTGAGTGTAGGTTAACTAACAGCATGTTTTAATATGTTAGCCTTTTGTTGAACAGTTAATTTAATACAAAATTATACACCACTTCTTCTAAAATGACACTGTGTTTAGGTGTGTAAAGCATTTAATTGTAATTTTAGAAAGGGTTTATGGCTTTTGTAGTTCAGGCTGAGTTCTTTCTACATTCTACCAATCCTGGTTAGACAAGTGCAGTTATTCAGAAACTAAATCTATGTACTTGAAAATACATCTGCCATCTTTTCTTCCAATGAAACATTTTAGGAACTCTAGGTACTGTTGAATAAGAGAGAGTTTTCAGGTATCACACTTTGGTAATCAAACCTTTACATATAAGCGCTAATCTTCAAATATAGAGGATTGAGTCAGTAGAATTTCCTTCATATGGAAGAGCAAGTATCACTAGTACCTATGGTTTTGAGGGAGTGTGATCCAAATTTAGCTAGGGTTATTGGTAATGATGATTTTTTGAGTATCTCCCATAAACTACTAGAATATTAAAAATAAGAATAAGTAAAAAAGTATTTGGGGTGCTGCCACATCTCTCCAGTATATATCTGTAGGATATCCATTGCACCAAAACCTTATGTAGTAACGGATTAATACGGTCAGTGATCCACTTGGTAGTAAAAAAGAGCAGTGGATCAGTTAGAAATCTTTCTATGAATCTTCCTTAGACTTCTGGCCAGCACAAAGTATGTCAGTACTGTCTTGATTGCAGGGGTTCACGCATAGATTCTAAATAACACAGGAAGTACCAATTTTGTTTCTTTATCTCTTTGTCAAGAATATCTACTCTGCAGGTGAATTTCTTGAACTGTTTTGCAATTCACAAAATGCTGTAGTCTGTTGGTTTAGTTAGTTTGATCTATTAATCTATTCCTTCATTGTCTGCATGAGGTAGGTAGGAGCTGCATCTTCAGTGTATTTTTTTTTTTCAAGATGCATGTACAACCCTTGCTTGGTACACAGCAGTTCTCAGTACCCTGCGAGTATTTGTACATCTGAGCTAAGACAAAACCGAATGTTTTTAGAGCAAAGTGTTGAGGTTGAAAACAAGTAGGTTTGTTTGCCTTTAATTAAAAAAAAAAAGAAAGAGGAAAAACTGTTATTTGAAGCTCACTAGAATGTAGCCTATGTTCTGACTCTGCAGGTTCCTGAACAAAATTTCCTGGTTTAAAGTGCTATTTTTAACCTTAATTTTCAGTGTTCTCACTTACCGCTTAGATCTTTCATGCCGACAATGTTAATCATTGATAAGGGGTTGGGGGGATTGATCGGGTAAGAGAAGTTGTGTATTGGATGATTTGAGTGATCCATCTGATACAATTACAGTTACATTGTTTAATTCCTTTTATTGTCTTTAATAAATCCGGCTTTCAGGGATGTGGCTACATCTGAATACCTGCTCACTGCAAGATGAATATTAGCTTGCAGTTCCCACTTGGATTTTCAAATCATTGTGGGGTTTTTGGTGTGTTTGTTTTGGGCTTTGGTGTTCTCTTGCTTTGTTTTGGGTTGTTTGTTTGGTTTGTGTTTGTTTGTTTTCCTAATCTAGGATGAAACAGGTGCCTATTTAATAGACAGAGACCCAACCTACTTTGGGCCAGTGCTGAACTATCTCAGACACGGGAAACTGGTTATTAACAAGGACCTAGCTGAGGAAGGTAAGACATTTCTAAATATCCTGTTTGCTTGCCCTTGCTCATTGTTTTCACTTCTTTTGAGTCACCAAAACTAATTTAGAACAAGATGGCAAACCTTAATCAGTGTAGCATTTCGATCTGTTTCAAGCAAAACTGATAGGTATCATGCAGTTACAGTATATGGGGTTATTTGAGCATTTTGAGTATGATTCCTGATTTCACAACCCCCATTCTCAGCTGGAACATAAGTATTCAAACAAGAGGGGAGATGCCTTTTATTGTGTAATCTTGTATCTTTCCTGTATGACTGTGAAATATTTGGGTTTAGTCCTCTTTAAGCAAAAGAATGCTGCCAAGGAAACAAGCTTTAGAAGATGTGAAGCAAACTAAAAGTGAAGTTCTGCCCCCAACTTCTCCCTCCTTGCTCCCAATTTGCATCAATTTTACCCTAATGGAGGATGACTGTTTTAAAACATGTAGTAATAAAACTGTATTGATAGCATATTGAAGAAATTTATCAAAGAGAAATACAATTTAACAATACTAGGAGGAAATAGTATGAAATATAATTTCCCTGTGCATTGTTAAACGTACTGTGTGTGGAGAACAGGTAAGCCTTGAAGATGGGAGTAGAAGCAGTATGTATCTTCAAGCTTTTGTTTCAGACTCTGAGATCTCAAATGGCAGGAAGAAAAATTTTCTGCTTGCTAGCAGCTGCAGAGATTTTCAGTAGAATTACTTAAATTTCTCTTTTGCATTCCAGCCTGAGGTAGGGCCTGAGGTATGGTGGTCTATCAGTCTGCTGTGGAACGGTATTTGTGCGCATTTCTTTGTTTCCTGCCTCGTATTTTACGTGAAATGGCATCAGTTTTCTTTGGGATATTTTTAGGACAATTTTTTAGAATGAGCTAAACATTGAATTACATGTACCTGAAAGAAGCCAGAATCGTTAGGTTGATAAATTATCTTATCATAGGGAAAAATAAATAATTTTCTGTAGCTGTTGAGAGGATAATCTTATGAACTGGTTGGTAATTTTGGCCTGGAATCTTTGGTTACACTGTCTTCCCAAAAAATGTTTTCATACTAGGTGTACTGGAAGAGGCTGAATTCTACAATATCACTTCTCTAATAAAACTGGTAAAGGACAAAATAAGAGAAAGAGACAGCAAAATCTCACAGGTGAGGCTGTTTTCTCGTGTGCTTTTGATTATTTGTTCTACGACAAGTAGCGAGTCGGTTCCATTTGTTTTTTTATGTAACGGCTGATTTCCCCAGTAAGATACTGAATGGCTGCCTCCATCACTGCGTGATCTGTAACCACTAGTATACAAAGATTAATATTCTTAATTGCTGACAGTCGGCTTACAAAGATCACAGATCTCGTTGAAAAACTGAAAACATTCTAAGTAATTGTTCAAAAATGTCTGGTAATAGCAGATTTTGTCATAATTCCTGCAAATAGTTATTTTAGAAAACAGCTTTTGTAGAACATATCTTTCTCATTTACTTTTAGATGTTATACCAGTTATACCAAGTTGCCTAACTATGGTATAACTGCTGTTTGAACAGTATGTTTTTTGCAGCATACATACAGATGCTGTTTAGCTCCTGTCATATGTTTTTGTGCGAAGTTACTTTCTTTATTTGTAATGTTCTGTGATTGAGAAGGTTGCCTCTTCTCATAGCAGCTCATATTCTCCATGAAAGTGAATACGATGATACAGTTTGTTCTTCAACTCTGCTACTCAGGCTTCCCTGGTAACTGAGTCTTCATGGAGATATTACAAACTCATGCTGCCAAATTTCTCTTGAAGCCAGGTTGTGGGATCACAGGGTTGCTCTGATAGCATTTACTATAGGTCTCAGCTAAAATGGTCCTAATTATTCATTGCTCTGGATGGGTTCAAAGTGGTGTTGCTTACCATTTCTAGAGAGTAAGGGCAACTTCAGACAAGTCACAAACATAGTGAATTCCGTGCCCTATTGAGCATCTTCTATTTCTTCTTGAAGGTGCCAGTCAAACATGTGTACAGAGTGCTGCAGTGTCAGGAAGAAGAACTCACTCAAATGGTTTCCACAATGTCCGATGGCTGGAAATTTGAACAGGTAAAAAATCCATATGGGGTATAGTTACATAATCTTCTAAAAAAATGAGTTTTGTGAAAGAGGAATATAAATTAAATTCCATGCATCTTTTTAAATTCAGTCATTTTCAGTATTTGGATAAACATACACAGCTGAGTTAAATGTGATATTTGTGTTTGCATTTATCATAGAACAAAAAAAAAAAGTAGCTTTCCAGGAGGTAAATTTTGCTGACTTTCTTTAAAAACATCTGCAACTTGTCTGAAATGTAATTCTTCCATGTCTACACGTGAGCAGTTGAAGGGTGAATCAACCAGAATTAACCAATACAAGTTTATATGAATGGTAGGTTAGATATGAAGAGCTCTGGGTAAAAGAGGTGAGCTTGGGAGATAAATGTTTGCCAGGCCCAAAGAGTGGTTCTTCAAAAAAAACTGGTACACAAAGGAGGATGAACTTTAACTGTGTGGATGTGAAGCTTGATAGCTGTGAGCTATGTGAATGTTTTTGTTCTCTGCAGTGCATAAAAATAGCTGTGTGTGTAAATTCAAGAACACACTGTAAAATTGCAAGATCTATCTGTTATCTTTGATAATCTCTGTAAGTAAGAAATTAACTGTACAGCTTCTTCACCCTTCGCATTCCTAATCCAGCAGAATATTTAAACTGCATTGGAGCAATGAATCTGTTAACTCTGAAACACAAATGTTTCTTTTGCTAGCACCTTTTTCAGTGTCTGATGCCTACTATAGGAAAAATTGAAATAAGCACGAGCCCATTATCCTGTGCACTCTCGCTCTCTCGCTCTAATAACACAACAAAGCAACATTTAAAAAATGTTCATGACACACAGGTAAAAGAGAACATTTTGTTTATATTTGATAAAATGTGTAAGGTGCTGGTGACATGGAGACAGCCATGAGCAAATAGACTAAATCGGCATACAGAAAGCTTATTATGCTTCAGTACTCCGCTTCAAGTATCACCAGGTCTGTTTGCTGTGCCAGAAGCTAAATGTTGTTTAAGTCCCTGAAAAAAACTCTCGCTTAATGCACATGACTGTTTTTTGGCCAGCGCATTGAAAAAGGTTTTTCAACGTTCTTCTTTGTCATGAGAAACTATCTTTCATTACAAAGAGAGCTCCTTTACTTTTTAGCAGATTAAATGACACCATGTCTTTTACCTATCCTAAACCCTTTGGGGATATTGCATTTGGGAGTAATACTGCTTTGACAGTGCAACTGCTGAAAGACCTATTATAATCTCTTTTAGAACTGGAAGAATCCAGTGGCTTTCTTGGACACTGCATCCTTATTTCATCCAGCTTTCTCCCTACTTCCTCCCTCTCCCCTTATTTAAGGAGATAAACACAACAGCTGTATGATCGCATAATATTTAGCATCTCATTACCTCACACTAGGCCATTCCCTCCTTTGTACTGCAGACCTGCTTGTAGCAGATGTCATTCACTTGAAACAGGATTAGGATATTGTGCATAAACAGTTTTATTGTTAATATCTTCAAACACTGTAGCATTTCTGTTATTTTTTCTAAGCCCGTATTGCTCAGCAGCATGCTTTCTTTCAGAAGCAGTCTTTGGGGCAGTACCCACCATGCTGTGTATGTGAAAAAAGATGGAATCATCAGCTTTTTGCAGAGGAGTGATAGTCTTACGTATTGAGAGTCTTTGTGCTCTGAGCCGCATATAACGTGTTCGAGTGGTTGGTTTTGAAAAAAAATTTTTTACGCTTAGCATTTCATAATTTTATTGTTAACTATGATTGGATATGGTTATTAAATAGGAGTGGAAGATGCTGAACTGTTGGTGCACTTATGCAGATGTATTGATGCCCTTTTCCAAAGAACACATGTGAAAGCTCTGCTAGGACACTGCAATTATGCATTAGTCTCAGTCCAAAATCTATTACCAAAAATTATGCTGCCCCACTTTTGTGATTTCAGTGGGTTATTTTGTAGAGGATTTTTAGCTTCAATTGTTACCTCTTCAGGCAATCAGAAAAAAACCAGTATTTTGGCAATACAGCAGAATAAAAAACTGTGGGCTGTACAAAATGGCTAAATACAAAGGCTTTAGACGGCAGCAGTGTTGGTCATGTAGATGTTAATGTTTAGTATAACCTGTCACCATAATGCAGTCTTAAATATGTTCACTGTATGAGGAGGATGGTATTTAACTGCTGTCTTCAAAATTATTCACATACAATAGCAGGATGTACATCAATTTACTATTCATGGGCTTTCTCATCTGTCATAATCTCCAGTTTACTCAGAATAGGCAATTGTTGTCTAACTCTTCACGCTTAATTTAAAGTTCTGATCTCTCTCAAGTGCACTGACAGGCTATGCTTTAATTTAAATGGGCTAGGAATTGCCATGTGTTATTAAGGTAAAATATGTTTTGTAATAAGAGGTTGAGAAATGTAGCTGAGGTTGAACTTTAAATTAATTATCGTTTGGCCTAGTGTTCTTGGTAGTGATTGTTACGGGAGCAAGACAATTTTTTACACTCCAATGATTTTCTTGGATCTTCTGTAAATTACTCCTTCTAAAACTAATCTAGACCACTCAACCTTTTTTCCTCTTGTTGACTTCTTATGTTTCCTTAGCTGTATTTTATCAGTATTTGGAACAAGGTGAAGTTCTTTAATACCCAGGCTTTATATATTGCTTTACGTAACACCTTCCAGTCTTATATCCGTGTTACCTTCTCCACTTGTCAGTGTATGACAGGAAAATAATGCTCACTTTCATTTTGCACCAAACTTTGTTTTTCAGAGTAGTTGGCTACAACACTGTTTTATGGGGAGTTTTCTGTCTTCTTATCCGTAACTCTTAACTTCCCTTTAAATTAGAAAGGGCTTTGCAACTGTCTCAGTAAATTTTACGTTGAAATGAAAGTTGTAGCTTGATGGCAACCTGTTCTAGTGGCAAGTAAATGTTACCTGAACGTTTGAGCTCATCTGTTACTTGTACAATTTGGATAATGGTATGTGCTTCAGCTTTACAAAGGTTTCTTTTTGTGTTTTGCTTTGATTGGTTATTTCAGCTTGTCAGTATAGGTTCCCAGTACAGCTGTGGCCGGGCTCAGCAGTCAGAGTTTCTGCTGATAGTGTCACGGGAAGTGAAAGGGGAAGAGAGATGCTTCCAGAAATGCTGCAGTGAGGTGTGTCACACCATTCTTTTTGCCCTCACACTGATATGCTTGGCCTCCTTGCGTTTCTGCTGCTTTCAAATCATCCCACTTTTTTTCTGGATGTACAGCACATAGTAGTTTGTGTGTATTTGTGACTGGCTTTTATTTAAATTCACGATATTTCATTACGCATTATGAATGTCCACATTGTAAAAATAATAGAAAAACAACCAAACAAAAACCCCTTGGTTATTTAGTTAAAGGTTTTTCTTAAGAAGAGTTCTTACCTCCTCAGTAGATAACTTCTTTTCCTTAAAGTTAACAGCCTTTGACCCATACTTGTTAAGTAAGAGGTACAATTCAAACCTAGGGAGCCCTAAAAATACATCTTTGAGTTCACCGGATTCAGAAGGGGACATTTCTGGTAAACTGGGACAATGATTATTTCATCCACCGAAGTTAAGTTCTGAGTTTGAACCCTTTATTTCTGGTGACTCAGAACTTAACGTTTTTTTTTTTTGGTGGATGAGATATGTTTAAACTGGAATAACGAATAACAGGAATTTTTTATAAGTAAAATATGGAAGAGTGAGGGGAGAACAAAATGAACAGTTTTAAATCTTGTCTGAAGTTGAAAATACATCCTGTGTGTTTCCTTGACTTTATTGTTTTGTTGTTTTGGGTTTTTTTGCCATCCTGGGAAATTTTCTTGAAATCCAGATGAAGAATCCTAGCTTCATTCATTCTCTCTTTTTTTTTTTTTTATCCTTCCTTCTCCCCGTGTTCTGCTTTTTTGATTGCCGTGTTACTTCCAAATATTCATGAGTTTGGGAAGGATTTTTTGCTCTCAGTAATATTGGAGGCAGTTTCCAGTGCTTTACATATCTGTGCTGCATTTTGATGTGTTGTATGTGAATTGATTTGGGAACCTGGTGCTCTGTAGTGTTTTCATCAATAAAATGTCTGGAGTACTTGCTCTTTTTCTTGCAACGTGTATGGTTATTTAGTCTGAAAGATGAGTATAACATTATGAAGATAACATGATAGTGAAATGGCTTAATAAAGACAAAGCTTTGCCTGTGACTATATATGGACACTTAATCGTGCAATTCTAGATTTGAAACCTGGACTGTTACCCAGCTTTATTCCAGAATCTGCTTTCAATGTACCAAGCACCGTCTGTTTCTTGCAGTTTTTTAGGTAACATTTGGAATGTGAAATGTGTGGTTTTCAGACTTTGGCAACAGGAAGGAAGACTTGTGGCTTGTTAGGGATTTGTAGGGTACAGGCAACATGATGTTATTCACGTGTTCATGTCCTAGATAGCTCAGAGTAAAAGTCAGCATTATAAAATGGAAGGTGGGGAAGGCAGTGAAGAAATTGATGCAGGTATAAAATAAAATAATAATTACAAGTTGGAGAAATGAAGCTTTGAAGTCTGACTATTGCATTAAGAGGCCTGAAATAAATATTCTTTGTGGCGTGGGGTCAGTCATCAGTGCTGAGTTTTAAGAGCTGATGTGTGTATATCTTCATAACCTTTTGCCAATCCTTTGGGAAGGTAGAACAAATGCATTATATGTCTAAAAGGCATAGAGTCCATTCTTAGATTCATACAACTTGATTTTGTAAAAAAAATGGAGTGGAGGATTTTCTTTAATTCTATTAGCTGATAGTCTAATTAAAAAAGAAAAAAGGACAGGTTTTTCAAGCTTTCTAGTGTACGAGAAGTTCACCACATCTGAAGTGGAAGCAGTAATATTCAAAGTTCAAGAATATTTAAAATAGAATTTGAGAATAATTGTTACAGAATTTACTTGGTTTTGAGAATCAGACCATCACAAAATAGAGAAGGAAATTACTAGTGGTGAAGTAGAAGGGTTAGTTGATATGAGTGTAGCTCCAGTGGTAAGCAGAGGAAGAAGCAGAACAGGAAGAGGAAGAAGAAGACTGGGCTGCTGTTTGTGCAAGCTGGAGTGGTTATCTGAGGTGGCAGTACTATTGCTGATTTGTCTGGTAAGTGTACCATATAGATTTTGAATCAATATTATGAAACCAGTGTAGCAAATCTGGATAGGCATGTTACTGAAATGTGTCTGGTTTTGAGATCTGTCTCAGTTCAGTTAGGCATGAGATTAGTTCACTTCAAAAATAAGGTTCCTTATTGTGAGACAGGAAATTCCTTGTTGGGATTTCTTTGTCTTTTCAGGAAAATCGTGACCTCTATTGGCACATCAAGCAATAACTATATTTCTGTTGATTTAATAATAATAAAAGCAATGCTGCTTTTCGTTCCTGCCTTTTTTAAGCTGTAGATGACAGCCTACTAGTACCATCACCCTTATTTCATGCAAATGGTTGTGGATCCTTATCTAATGAATTTTTTGCGATAAGTAGCATTGGCATTTTCCTATGCTCAGTTCTGACGCTGTTGGGGCTCACAGGGATGCATAAACAGGGTCACAGTGCTTTAGTAAGGAGTGTAATGAAGCAAGTCATGGAAGGAATAAACCAATGCAGAGAAATAGATATATGCATGTATACGTACATATATATATATATATATATATAAAACCATACAAATCTAAGGAATTTACAGTGGTTTTTTTATCCTTCCTTAAGTTCTTGGTCATTTAAGCCACGTGAAGCAAAAACAGTTTGTCCTTTCAGAAAGTCTGAGAAACAGTAGCCTGGATAATCTGGAATCCTTTGGTCTGTTTTTCATACCTCAGATTACTCTGATCTGTTGTGGCTTCTTTTGGGGGGTGGGATGGGGGTGGTAGTG
>VZTI01001766.1:3708553-3718598 GCA_013397865.1 Struthidea cinerea
TTTTGAGCTAATACCACACTGCCTCTGAACTGTCCCCGAGCTACACAAATGGTAATGGATTTTTTATGAACTCCAGCCCTTAAAAAATCCCATGGAGTTGTGCGAAGCAGGTGAGACCTCGCTTGACTTCAGTCACTATGAAAGCCATAATAGCCATTTTAACAATATTAAAAGGAAACCAAATACCTAGACTTTTAAAATTTAAAACCATACTTAAACTGTTGTGCTGTATTAAGCGATTGCCAGCCTTTACCCTACAAGCACAGAGACCGAAGTGTTCGAGTGTGCTGGCAGATTCTGTGGGCTGGAATGTGCTATTGAGTGTCGTAACATCAGGCTACACGAAGATCATCGTAGAAGGAAATCCCATCTTGAAGGCAGCTGCTTTCTTTCAGCTTTTGAAATCAAGAGCCCTTCACAATACTAAGAAAACTATCAAGAAGCAAAAGAAAATGAAGTATCATAAGACTTTTCCTTACGGATTAACATTCTTAAGTACTTGTGCTCGGTACGTTTGAAGCTTTGCTTAATGCTTTGTTTGCCTTTTGTCATGATTGGTTCTACAGCCTGCTGACACAGTTCTAGAGTACTACACAGCCCTAATCATTACTGCTGGTTGTGATTCGGTTTAGAGCCGCAACATTAAAGTATTGTTGCTTGAACAGTCAGTCCTAAGACTTGGATCCTTTCCTCTCTGGAGGAGCCAAAAAAAACTGAAACAGAAAAGGAGAAAAAATAGTCAAACTGAAAGTAGAATGGGTGTTGTTGATTTAAGTCTTGCCATGATGTACTTGGCCTTTAAAAACTTCTTGCATCATCGCACCCAGTGTGCCATTTCTGCACATTTTGATTTGCTAGTTCATGTTTTCAGTACTAATTTACGGAACACAATTTATATCTGAAACTTCAGAAAGTTAAGGACATTTTACTGCAACAGGAAAAATGAAGATTAAATTCAGTTTCTGGTAAAGTACCCAGGTTAATTTACCACATAGGACCTCAGGATCTTCCGGACTAGGTTGAGGTGCAATGGCTTACTTTTTGCAATTGCCAACTCTTAAGTCTTATTAATGGATTAATTATTTATATTAATAATACTCAATTCCTAGCAGTGTTTTACATCTGTTTTAATGGTATTTGATAGTAGACATTGTATGTATCAATCTGTCTTTTTTCAGCTTTAAAGCACAGACCCCAGGAATGTCCTCGAAACAGACCCCTGACACATTACTGGTTATTTAAAATAGTCATTATGTTGCTCTTTGATCTCCATGCTTTAGGAATGACAGTGAGCTGATTTTCATTTATAGAATTTTTATTGGTCTATTTCAGATTTTGCAAGAACGAGGTTCCAGAATGTGAAGACAGTATTGAACGGTGACAATTTTTTTCCTTTTATTCGAAGATGCAGTGAATTGTCACACTGAAGAGGCTCGGCTGCAAAAGAAAAAATCTGATTTAGACAATTTTCTGTTGATCTGGGTTCAACCATATTTGCCTATAAGCTGGTGTCAACTTCTGGAAGCATTGCGAGATTACATAATGGGAATAGATGGTGTGGGAGTGTGTGTTAAGTTTTGGTTGTAGTGCATGGTTGTACTCTCTTGTTGGCTGATTGACAGTGGTCATTTGAAAAGAAATGACCATGCACTCATATTTTCCTCGGAGACATGTAGCACTTGATGTCTGGTGCTGGATGACCCAATGTTGATCGGTTTGGAGACATTTTCCTACTAATCATTGTAAACCTTAAAAGGACAATGTAATTGGTGCTACACACACACACACTCACACACACACACACACAAATGTTACAGCCCACAAATGCAAGTATTTGGGCATACCTTGTTTTAGACTCAGTGTCAGCCCCAGTTGACTGTATTATACTGCACATTCCTTATGGCTCTGTGACATAATCTATTATGTAGTAACAGCCTAGGAGATCAACTGAAACTAGCACGTGTAAAAGTTACACAACAGAGAAAAGTTTTCTCTGAAGGGTGTATATATTGACTGGATGTATAGCTTATTTTGTTACCCAAAGGGAAGACTAAACTCAGAGAAAATGGCCTTCATCTGAGTTATTCTTGATGTTCCCTCTGTTAAAACAGTCTCCTGCAAAAGTTATGCTCCAGTCCAGGTCACATGCTTGAAAGGGGAATCAAAATTCACTTAAAATGACCAACTGAACATTCTGTTTCTTTGGAGATGTTTGTACTCATATGTGTGTTTGTGCTTTTATAAAATGCCTATAAGCATTGAACTGTGTGGATTAGGGTAGAGATTTTTCTAGAGCCGAAGGTTTTACAGAAATACGGCTGGCTAGTCCTAGGTCCCTGTCTCTATGACTAGGATTAAAATCAACCGTAGTGTGAACATAAACTCATCCAGTTGAAAAACCCGATTACTTTGGATATTCAGGATACCTGTAATCAACCTTTCTCTTTCTATACAGTTTCAACTATGCAGTTAAGAACAGTGTTTGACAAGAACGTGGTGCAGCTTTGTTAGTTTGTCCTTGATGAAGGCTAATACACAAGACCGGGGCTTTCTAATACATTATGTTTTGAGCAGAATCTTTAGCACATCTTTAAAACACTTAATGAGATGGACAGTATAAAGCTTGACTTCATTGACTCATGGAGCCAATGGAAGGGAGTTTCAAAAAGCTACAAGATGGTTTTAAATTCTAAAGACATTACAGTTTTCATTCTTAGTAATTTTAGAATTTATGCATATACTGTAGGTAATCCTTTACACAAAAGCCTGATTTTCAAACACCCAGGGTCTACTTTTTTTTTAAATTTTTCTTTAAAGGACTTACGCATTGATAAAAGTTTGGCAAAACAATTTGTAAGAAACATTTCTACTAAGCAGGTTAAGCAATGGGGTAATTGTTTTGTCCGTGTGCCTAATGCTTGAAAGGATTTGTAATGCATTTTGTGACTTGGATGTGGTCTGCACAGGAAGCTGCTGGCCCCTCCACAACACATAAAATTTTTGTCTTTTTTTAAGAAGTTAAAACTGAGTTTAATTTACTAAAACTGTAATTGTGTAAGGGGAAATGTTTATACTTTTATACTTTTTTAGGTACCCATATTTTATCAGCTTAAATTGAGCACACAGATTTCCCCTAAATAGTGACAGATTATCTTGTGTATCTGAAAATAAGCATAACAATTGTCTGTGTTAACTGCATATTAACACATTTCCTCTGCTGCAGTAGTCACTGTGGTTTTAAACAGTACGACTTCACCGGATTCTCTGAGCTCCCCAGCTCACGGAATTGCAGCCAACCATGTTACTTGTTTTCTTGATGTGCTCTACAGAGCAATTCAGCATTGTTGTAAGTGGATTTTAATGCCTAAAATACGAGTTTTACAGTGATCCTTCTGAATCAGCATTTCTGTTGTCTCTCTTATTTAACCCAAAAAGGACAGACTATTTAATAAAATGAAATTTTCCTGAATGACAGCAGCAAAGCATGAGTAACAAACTGAGCAAACTGAACAAATTTAGCATATGTAAAAGAGTGGGTTTTTCTAACTATGGGGTTTTTTTTTTTTCCCACTGGAATATTTCCAGTTTTAAAACCTGCCTTTAGGATGAGATTACCTGCAGTCTGGTTTACATTGTATTCCTGCCATAGCTAATTTTAGGGAAATGAGTGTTTAATAGTTTTTTGCACTTTGTTTCCAATACCTCACAAAGATTTTAAGAAGGAAAGAAAAAAGAGAGAACTTTAGTAGGCAGGTACCTTGTAAATTATTTTCAATATGCTGTTGTTTGAGACCACCTCAACTATTTTCCTGTTCTTGCTATTGTCATTATTGCTTTAATTTTTGCGATCATGTGAGGCTTTCAGATAGATGGAAATGCTATCTTCAGCTTTTTTCAAGGCATTAAGAATTTATTCCTAAATAAGTTTTGTTTATTTTTGTTTGACTGTTGCCGTTTCAAATAAAGTTAGTGACAGTAACAAGGTAATTGCCTTAGACTCCAATCTGCATCACCAGGTTTTGCAAACATTGCTTCATCTGTTAAGACCTTGCGGGATGAAGTAAAGTACCTGTACGGTTTAAACTGGAGTCCTTTCTTCCTTCTCTGCCGTTTGGAGAGTACCTACCTGAGAATTGCCTGCGACTGTGGGGAGCTGAGGGGTTCACTGTCAGGCTGGAGCTGCAAAGGTGTACTGCAAACCCCTTTGACTTAACTCTGGATTTACACAGCTCCTGTATTCTTAGATCAGAACAGTTTTCCAAGTTAGAACTTTAGATCCTGAGCTTGAAGAGATCATAGCAGAAGGAGTAAAGCAGGAAGGGAAAGATACTAAATTCCTTAAAGGCATTTACATGACAAACTTCTTGCAAAACTTGTTTAGAAACAGAAGTTCAAATTTGCTGTAGCAATTTCTTGCTTTGAGTTAGGAAACAGCATATTGTTGGCCTTAAGTTTTCTCAGAGGCTATTTTCCTTTATTGGAGATGACATTTTTATATTACATGCTTTTGACTTCTTCAAGCGGCAAGTGAATCAGAGTTTGTCTGCAATGAACAAGTAATTCTGAGGCCTCAAATACATGAATGTCACATGGTCCATAATAACTGTCCAAACATAAACTCTGACTCAGCAGCTCCCAGCCCAAAGGTTACCTGGGATTTTGTCCTACTTACTACTTACTGTGGGATTTCCATGGATTATGGTTAATTGCAGGTTTTTTATCCCACAGTAGTTTAATTGTGTGTCAAAGACTTGATTGAATTTAGAAGCTTATCTTGATTCTTCACGAAAGTTTCTGTCGTCAGAATCATATACTCATAAAATTTGGAAAATGTACTGTGTTTTTTTAAAACTCAGATTTCTTGTAATGATAAAAGTTCCTTGCATCTTGCATTGTAGCATTTGGAAAAGATATTTCTTAAAAAATGAAGCTCGATGAATCCATCTGACTTCTTTGTTTTCAGTTTTTCTTTAGACAATAGCTGTGTAGCTCCATTTCTAGTAATGTGAATGCACAGTTATGATTGATTAGAAACAGGACTATTTCCTGCAGATTCAAAAATTGAATCAGTCTCCTCTTTTTCTGAGAGAGGTGGTTTGTTGGGGTTTTTTTTCGGGAGAAAAATGAAAACTTCTGGCAGATTAAACAAAAAATAACTTGGTTGCAGGCGTGCAACCAAGGGAACAAGTTTGCTGAATAGAGCGACGGTGTTATCAGAAAAGTGCTTCTCGTAACAGAACACTGTTCTGTGAATGTCTGTTGAGGCTGTTGAGAGTTGTCAGTCTCTTTTTGAGCTGTAGAGAGCTACCACCAGCAAATTACATTAATTACAAGTTTTTATTAATATTACAAAAATGAACTTGGAGTGCAAAAATGCAATAGTATCTGGTTCAGTGGAATTAAATAGAATCTGGATTATAATTATTCAGGTATACTGGAATACATTCCTTGGGAAGTACCGGGAGAAGAGTGAAGTTGTCCTGGGCTTTTTGAGGAAGATCAAAGTCAAATGAAGGAGAGCCTCGAGGTGAAGTCTGGGATTTTGTTCACTTGAGATGTGGTGAAATCAGAAAGTGTCATTCTCCTATTTCATTCTCTCACCACATCGAAAGTTTCAAGTTTTTCAAATTAACTTTTTCAATCAGCCCTTGAACTGTGGGGTTCTTGAAAAGAGATGAAATTTTGTTATGCCTTTAACAGCGTCTGTTATCCTAAGACAGTAGGGTTAAAACCTGAGTGGTCATTGGAGAAGTGTGTTTTCTAACACAAAAATTTTGAAATACTTAAGCCTGAGGATGCTGCCCGTTACTTCATTATAGTTTAGACTGCAGTTAGCTCCAGTTCTAAGGACAATCTTGGGATCTTACATGGGTTTTTGTGTAGAATTATTGATTCTTTAAATAGTATGAATATTCAGTTTAAAAAAAAATGTGGAAGGCTCTCTGAACTCAGTGTCATATAAGTTTTCTTTTGTCTCACAAAAATCAGGAGCTGTCTTTAAAGGCTTCTTAATGAACAGAGGCTTTAAAGGGCTAAATAGATCTTATTGTCCAGTTTGCCTAAATGACTGTCAGAAGGAACTCTTTCCATTTTCAGAGCAGAAATGCTAAAGGGCTAAAATGCTTTCCAGGGCTAATTTGAGGTTCCAGAGACATACAACATTTAAAAAACAACTAGTCTGTTTTCCTTTCAACTCATGGACTCTTAAAATATTTTTTTTACAAATGGCTGAACCAATTGCAGATCTAAGCGTTCCTATATGGCTTGGATTTTCAGTATCCAGATTGGATAAGAGCACACTAGACAAGGCAGTACGCTTACCCACCACTTCGTTATTACCTTTGCTGAAATCTAACAACTTTTGTGAACAGCACTGGCAATAGAGAAGCTTTGAGGAAGATTCTGCCTCAGGAAATTGTCACGGAATATTTCTTTGCATCTTAGTTGACCTTTACTTTAGCAAGGTCTACCAAGGCATAAACTACTCAAAAGTTGAGTGAATAGATACTGCTGCAAATATAGCTTTCTGGACCCATCAAACGGTTCTCTTCAGGATGTTGTGTCTTAATAACTACTGTAATGAGAGAAACTTTTTAAAAAGTTATTTTGCTATTTTGGGGGTCAGTGGAAAGGGAAGAGTGCTCTCCTTGCCTTAGAAAGCTGAGCCTAAATTTTGACCTAAGACCTGTTGTGATTTTGAGGCCTCATCGTCTGAAATGTAAATGTATTTATTATGTGCATGATTCTTGCTACTTTTGAAGATTTTCCAAAAGCTTATGCGCAACTTTACTCACATTAACTTGGCTCACGTGTACTTGCTAGAATGAAGCAAGTGCCAAGGCACTCTTGAAAGGAATGTTGCCAACCTCTCTACGTGGAACTGAAACAAGATCACGAAACTGAAGAAGTATCAAATGGCAGCTTCTGTCCTTATCCTCACCTCAACCTAGCTATGAAAAATCTACTTCCTATGCACTCTCTAGGCCCACTTACTCAGTTCAACAAATGTTCTTTTTTTATTTCCTTTTTCTCCAAATCACTGGTCTCAAAATCAGTTGTGCATCAGCTGTTTGTGCTTATACCCGTGGCCGTACTTGCAACATGTTATTTCCTGGATAGTGGATTAGCAATAACACTTTTATTTTGTGCCAATTCGTTATCTCTGAAGTGTTCTTACTGCAGCAGAATTTGAGTTTTGATTTGGTTTTAATGCATTTACATTAACCAAAACTCATAGCACAGACACAGACAAGAAACTGAATTCAGGGAAATTTCCCTGGAAAAAAAATCTGCTAGGGCTTCCCAAATGATTTGAAGGTGGTTACAGTTAGCCATCACTTTCAAAACAAACATACAAATGAAACGTGTGTGGGTATTTTTTTAACTTCCTTTTCATAACACTAGTGTATTGTAAACTGCATGGAATAAACCTGGTTTTTCCCTTTTAAAGTGTGATGTCTTACATCTGTCTTTTCTAAATGCACTAAACGATATTAATAGCGTCATATCACAGATCATTCCTAGTTTAGCACTTCAGATGTAAAATGTAGTTGCATATTTGTGCAGTGATTCAAAGCATTAGCACTTTCTCCTTTGTAAAGGAGATGTATCCTTTACTGCTGCCCCAAAGAGTTTGTCACAAAAAAGTTAGGTTTATTCAGATACATATCAGTTTAGAATTATTTTCCTTTGCGGTTGCTATGACTTGCTGATCATTGTAGGAGGAAATAGTTGTCTCGCGTATGGATATGTAATCACATGAAAAAGTTTTAACTAACCACTTTGCATACTTTTTCTTTCGCACGACTCAAAAATCACCCTGCCCAACATCTAACATTCTAGAATCCACTGATAATGCTTCCCTTGTTTGAAAAACTAAGCTAATGGAAATTGATGCTTTGTAATAAGGAAAACATATAATATAAGTTTCAAGGATGGAAATGGCTGAAGCAAGTAAATTATTTAAGTACCAAGTACAGGTGGTTGAAATTATCCAGGAAGTTTGACAGCTGTGTCCTCTACAAATACAGAAAAGTTCATAATTGAGTATTAGTATTGAGAAGACCACCGGACAGCTCTTATTTTCCAAATTGCTCGTAAGAATTTGAGAAGCTAAGACCCATGATTTTTAAAATCTTAAAGGCTGTACAGTGACACAGGAGGTGCATTTCATCTTAACAGTTTAATGAGTTTTAAGTGCAAAGTGCATTCTATTATATCTGTACATATCCAGCAACTTCAGTAAAATTGTGTTATTTTACTTAACTAATTTGCTGCATTTAATTGCATTTGAGTTGTACTAAAATAAGTGCTAAGAACAAACATTGCTGTAGTAATAGCGTACAGCAATTGTAGCAATTAAGTAATCAGTGTGTGCATCTGTATTTTCATCAGACTGTCCTACTAAAAGTATTTGCACTTTAGAGTCAACCAGCATGACTTTCAAATTCCTGCTCTACATATCTGTTGCTTCATTATAGTTTAGACTGCAGTTATCTCCAGTTTTAAGGACAATCATGGGATCTTACATGGGTTTCTGTCTAGAATTACTGATTCTTTAAATAGTATGAATCTTCAGCGTTTTTTTGTTTTTTTTTTTTTTTTTCCAGTTAGGGAAAGCGAGAGCATAAAAGGGACAAGTGTCTACCCTGAACTAGAAACCAGGTTATAAAGGGGACATAAAGGAGTAAGTCATTAGCAACCTGTTTGGATCTTTTATAACATTCAGAGTTCATTTGGCACTAGTTTTCCTTTCAGTGGGAAGTTTCACTTCAGAAAGATGAAAATGATCCTGCAAATTCACCTTTCAGCGTACTGTTCATCTCTCAGTGTGCTGAAATCTTGCCTGGTGGTCATAAACACGTAGTCCATATGTATGTCACATTCTCAGAGGCTGTAATGTGTACAGTTTCATGAGAGAGATCCCGTAAGCCGAGTGTTAAAGAGTTTCCACTGCTTTTTGTAATGCCACTGGAATTGTGTGGAAAGTTACACAGGGGAGTATATGTTTGTCCTGGTCTACCATGGCCTTTTGCTACTGGTGAAAGGTTTCCTAGCCAGAGTGGTCTTCAGCATGTATTCTGACTAAGGCTCATTGACATCTAGGTGATTATTTATTGAAGTAGTCAATTCTGCAGTTCCCAAGAAACCATTTTGAACTTTAATACTACGTAAAACATAGTTCAAGTAACACTGAAACAGACCAGCACAAGGCATAGCTAGACAGAGGTTTCAGGACTAAGAATTCTTCTGTTTCATTAAGAAAGAGAAGTTCAAGATAAGAACGGAATGTGATTCACGCTCTACCTGTCACTAAAAATGCGTTCTTAGAAACCCAAACACCACCCCTCCTCCCCACCAAGGCGAGGAAACCAAACCAAACCAAACCAAACCAATAAACAAACCAATGGGAAACAAAACCCAGGCCACAAATCCCGTAAAGGTCAGTGAAACCAGAGCGGGCGGGAGCCAAACTGAAGACCCCCTTCCGTCCCGCCTCCCAGCGCCCTGATAGGCTCTTCCGCCTGCCCATCAGCTGCGAAAGCCCCTCCATAGCAGGCGGGCCATCCTCCAATCAGGCTCGGCTGGGCACAGTGGGCGGGGTTCGGCGCGGCTCGAGCGCGGCCCGCCAGACCTGCGCGCGCCCGCCGACAGACCAGGCGTTCTTAAGTCGCAGGCGGCTCCCGCAGCGCCGGAGGTAAAAATTAACTCAGCTTTTCGCCGGAGCTGGTGGGAGCGAGAGGCACGAGGAAGTGATCGGCTTTACGATAGCCCCGCGTGGGTTTTTTCCGGTGCTTCATACTCAGGCGTTGTTGGGGGCACCTCTGGGTCCTGTGTCGCGAGGATCCGTAAGGCGTGACGACGATAGGATCGTAGACGGGTCGGGCCGAGGGACAGAATAGCGCTGTCGCGCTCCGCGGCGAAGCGAGAGGGAGGGAAACTCCGGAGTGGAGACAAAGCAGGGGGAGCGGGAACATCCGGGTCACTCGCGCGGCCTCGATCCGGGACACGCGCGGCGGCGGCGGCGGCTCTCGGTGAGGCCCGG
>VZTI01001766.1:3718778-3751871 GCA_013397865.1 Struthidea cinerea
TGGCGGGTGGAGGTCGCCGAGCAGAGCGTGGAACCGCTGGGCCCGCGCGAGCCGGTCCCGCCCCGCCGGGTATCTGCCCGGGAACAGCGGGCGGGCCCGGGGTGCCCCATGCAGGCCTTGGGCGCTGCCCCGGCCCCTCGCGGGGCCGATGGGACCAGCGGCCCTCGGCGGTGGCGGGCGGTGCTCGGCCCTGTCCTGTTACTTGGCCAGTTACTCGAACACCTAGCCCATCGCCGCGCGGCATCTTCTGTTGTTTAACGTGCGACTCCCGTCGCCGCTCGGCCTCTTCTGTCTTTCTCTGGCCGCAAGCAGAGGAGACTTTCTGTCCTAGTCCCGAGTTAGCGTTCTTTGGTTAAAGCTCAGACCGTGGCTTTCTCCACCCGTCTGAAAATTAAAGATTATATAGTTCGGGGACAGACTATACCGAGAATAATTTTTTCCTATGTCAGTGTTTAACCTGCAAAGTAAAAATGCGAGGCTAGCCGTCTTAACGTTTTGGGGTTTTTTTCTTGCTGCTTGGAATCAATAAGTCGTACCGAAAGTTCTTGAACCTCAAAGACCATATTGTCGATGTATTTAGAGACTTGTCTGTGGCACGGGAACGATTCCTTGCCGGACGTGCACTTTGTGTGTGGAAGTAGGTTGTTCCACCCCATCAGAGGGTGTAAAATGGGTAAGATATTCCGTAATGGGACAGGAAGGTTTTCATCTGTGATGAGCGTGATCGTTTTATTTTGTCCTTTTCCTGAAGTAGGCAGTAACAGCAGTGAAGGCAAGCTACTGAGGAAATTTGGACGTTTCTGTTAACTTTCTGAGTTGATGGCAGTAAAAGGGACGTTACTACCTCTTAATGCCGGGGGTAGATTTGGGGATTAATGTCAAGCAAAACTCGAAGACTGGTCTCTTCGACTTTTGTGGCATGTGCAAGGTAGGATTGAATAGACTTCCTCTGGCGCAAAATTCTTTCTGGTGATGTAGCGCATAAATAGATTGGGATATAGAAAGTATATACATCAACAGTTTGTTAGGAGATTGCTTTTGAGGGGATGCTTAACTAATGGGATCTTAGTTTTTGAAATGGGCTTTCAGTCTTCTTTGTCTAATCTTTATTTTCTGGTAGACTGATGAGGTTGTACATGCTTGTCTGCTCTCGTCAATGTAACTGAAGTCTGTGGAAACCACATACGTGAAGCCTGTCATCTCTCCTATACACTGAAACTTTGGATGTAGCTTTTCAGTGCTTAACTAAGTCAAACGCCTCAAGATTTGGAAAGCTATTTGTAGAACATAAGAAAAATATTTAATGTACTAGGGCACAGCATAGTGTGTAACAAAAGTAGGATGCGTGGCCTGAAAACACAGGATATTTTCAATAACATGAGAAGTTACTTGATTAGCGATGCTGTGCAGGAGATACACTGTTTATTTACCCAAAGAGAAACTGGCATTTCCCTTGAGGTGCACCTTGTAATTAATTGGCTATTAGCCGCAGGAAATGGAATTCATGTATTTGAAAGCATCCTGTAACGTGTCTTTTGGCAGAAAAGGTAACTGAGTTTAGCGAACTACGTAAGAATATTTGGATGATTTAGAAGCACAAATGGTTTTCTCAACCTATGATGGGAAGGCTAGTGTCAGTATAGCGTACCATCAGGTACCAAAAGCACAACTGAAATTCTGCTGTATATTCTGTTCATTTGCATCTCTTGCAAGGGCGTGGGCTCACAACATATTAAGAATTGCTCCCTGTATAATTTGGTTAAGGGAGGGTTTTTTTGGGTTTTTTGGTTGCCCTTGATTTTTTTTTTTTTTTTTGTTTTGTTTTTTTGGTTTTTTTTTTTTTTTGTTCCACTGGTATCTTTTCCAATGGCTCTGCATCTCCTGCATGTGAACAGACTAAAATCTGAAGTCATGTGTACACTCTCGCTAAGTCCTGCAAGTCTTCTGCCATAATTAAGATATGGGTGTATGTGTTGGGAATACTAGAGGAAAATTGGACTGAATATAGGAATATTTTTGTGTATGTGCATGTTCACTGAGTGTGAATTGTCCCTTTTAAAAAGCTTTATCTGACATCAATTTCGTTGCTACTTTGAAGGTGAATTAGGGAATACGGCCATCCAGGCAAAACTGGCTTAAAAAAAAAAAAAAAGTTGAAGAACAGATTTAAAATAAATGTTGTCCTAGGAACTGCATAAATTGCTTAATCTGGTGTTTTTAAAGATCTACAATTCATATGCTTATAATAGTAGCAGACTGCAGTACTTACAAGTAATCAACAGATTGAGAAGTTGTGGAATTTTGCATAATTCTTTACCGGTGTACAAGTGTTTGTTTTAATAGAGTGGTAACACCGCACTTGTTAAGTGGAAGCGTTCTACTCTTCTGCTGTCAAAAAGGCTTGTTAGGTGCATGTGGAGTTGGGAATAAGTAGCCCAGAATTCTCCCACTGCCAATTATCAGCTCTTACTTAAAATGTGTAGAAGTGCAGGTACGAGGAGGATTGAAAACCTTCACTGGAATTTGACAATGTGGCTAGTGAAACCCTGAGTTTAGATACAGTTTGACAATGAAAATTAACTCTCGCTTTGAGTAGTGTTCTGGGTGAATGGAGAATCCTCCCCTGAATTTGAAAGCGCCACTCGTGCAGTCATCCTATCTAGAACTGTTCTGTGTGATGAATGACCTGTGCTCTGCATATTTTTTCTATAGTTGTGGTCACCATGCTTGGTTGTTACTAAGGCAGTGAAGGTGCAGAAATATTCTGTAGTTTATACTGGCATTGAAAATCTGTCTTGTGGAACGAGCCGCTGGCTCTTACTTGGCTCGCTTCTGTGTTGCTACCTGTTCCTGCTGATGTCTAGAAGTTTTATAGTGGCATCGCTGCAAAACTGAGATGACTTTGTTAAATTCTGTGCCCGTGCTGCTTTTGTGTGGAATACTGGCTTTCAATGGAAATTTACCCTAAAAGTAACATTTCTTATTCCCATTTGCCAGAAATGGGAGTAATGCAGGTGTTTGCCTACAGAAGAAAGCCATACCCGATGTGGTGTAGGAAGGAGATAAATGGAGTGTGTATCAGTTGCACAAATAGGAAGTCTGAGCACTTTTTCCATTACTGATAGTGTTTCTGTTGTCGCTACTGTCAAAGTTGCTTCGAAGACCGGGTCCAAATATAAAGCAATACGGTAAGGATGGAATTTTGTAAGTCAAGTCCAGTAACTAAAAGCTTGACGGCATGGGGAAACGTGATGTTATTCCCGATGATAAATTCTGCAGGCTGTGCAAAAATGTGCATCTCGGTTATTGAAGTGAAAATCAGAGGTCAAAATAATTCTTGAGCAAGCAGGGCTTACAAACACATAATGTGTTGTTTATACTGTAAATAAAAGTATATACTAACAGCAATTACTTTTGTTTTAGAGGTACTCTGAATATGTCTGGCATAGCTCTTAGCAGACTTGCACAGGAGAGAAAAGCCTGGAGAAAAGATCATCCATTTGTAAGTATGCGAACTGCCAAATTTCTGACTCTGCAGTTGTTTTGGCGTTCCGGTGATGATTTTTTTCTTTACCCTGATAGAATTTTTTAAAAAAAATTAAAATTAATGTTCTTAAATTTTAAAAAAAGCGCTTTTTAAAACTAGGTAGCGCAAAAAGAAGTAACTTTGTGTAAAGATAAAATATATCATGAAGTTTTTGAAGTACATTTTCTAAAATCCTCACCCTATGTCTTTTTGCCTTAATTCAGGGATTTGTAGCAGTACCTACAAAAAATCCAGATGGCACAATGAATCTAATGAACTGGGAGTGTGCTATTCCAGGAAAGAAAGGGGTAAGGCTTACTGTTCTCCTAACTTCTCACTTGTGGTGAAAAGTAACGTAAGTTGCTTATGCATTACACGGATAATTGAGAATTTAACTTACGTGTAGTTTAATAGAAGTTTGTATCCTGCTGCTTCTTTAGAATTAAAAGTGCTTTAGACTAGGAATGCTGGACAAAGTACACCGTAAGCCTGTTCAGCTGTTGGCACTTAGCACCTTAAGAATACAAGTTTTCAGAGGAGCATTTAAGAGTCTTGCACTGAACAAACTGGAGGTCGTCTTCTGCTTCTTCTGAAATACGACTGTTAATTACTTGGGGGTTTTAATTCTTTCAGGTCTTTGGTGTGGGACTTTTTTGCCTTGTCTTTTCTGTCCCCTGTTGCCAGTTTGCTTAAATACCCTTATGATCTTGTTTCTTTAAGTCTGAGAAGACTCCGTGTGTAGGCAAAACCTGCAGGTTCTGTACTGCTGCCTTAGTTGAATGCTGAAGGTAACGTTGCTGTTACAGTTGCAACTTAGTTTTGGTAGTTGTCTGCACGCAGCTTAAGTTAGTTCTTAAAGAAGCACCGACAAATAATCTAACGCAGCGTAAGGGAAAAACTCATCCCCTTGTGTTCTACCAAAACAAGATTATCCCCCGTAACAGTTTATGCGCCTTATCAAGATGTCACCTTTAAATACTTAGGTAAAATTTTTATGTCGTACAGAATCTTCATGCTATCACTTGGACGTTTTGTAAACCACAAAATGGAGCAGACAAGGCCTTAAAGCCAGCTTCACGTCTACACCAGGAAAAGATCGGTTATGTTGATGTGATTCCTCCTAAAAATTTAAAAAATTGTATTTAACAAGAAGCAGCATGACTTGCTCATCTCTACCAGACCAAGCAGTTGCTCTCTATTGCCTTTGTGTTTGGAGGCATCCTATACTGCAGCTGCTTCCCCTGAGATGAGTAGTTGAAACCATCAAAATGCTTTCTTGTCAGCCAGATGAAATACTCAAGTGGTGTTAGTCCTGGGTCGGATACTCCATTGACTCTTTTGACAGAAAATCACTTGTTAACTACCTAAAATTTGACTCAGAAAACATCTGCAACTAGTCCCATAACGCAATACGGTCGTGATACTGCTGTCATACTGTTAGCCTTAGTAAGGCTTTTGAGCCTCTGCTATCTTTTCCCCCATAAAGTATGTTGCTCTATCAGAAGCATGATAAAAACTTTGCCAACTGTTCTGTTCTTCTGTGTAAATTATTAAAAGCTATTTGTCTTCCTCTGTGAGTGAAAGCAAACAAAATAGGTAAAGTTTATTCTGTCAAAAAGCTCCTATTTTCTAAAAAGGAGCTCCTCTGAGGAGGTATAGAGAATAGATTTTTCTAGTTGTTGACAACTGACTACAGCAATTTAGAGCGAGTTCTTTAAATACACCATAGCAAATATAATCAAACTCATTCACTTCTGGAAACGTGTTATGTTATTAATTCCTAGCATGTTTTTCTTCCTGTTCTAGCTCGAAACTTTGCATAATGAATACCAATGGCAGTGGAGTAATTTTCTCTTTTCATGTGGGTTTTTTGGGTGTTTTGTTTTTCGTTCAGCTAAAAATCACATAATTCGGATAGGAAATAATTAAGAATTTCCTTCTAAGGTGGTCATATCTGTCTGTCTGCGAGGAGAAAAGACTTGATCAGTTTTGCTGTTAATATGTGAGACCATCTTTACTCCAGTTGATTTAAAGAGTCAACCCAACATTTACTTTCATTGCAGTGTTTCCATAGCAAGGGCAGGTTACAGAGAAGTGGTCTGAATTTTACAGCTATAATAATCTTTTCTGTATTTCTACACTTCTTAGCAGAACTCAGTTTGTCAGAAGATGGGCTTTTTTCTTTGTTTACGTATTTTGTATATTTGAGACAGTCTTTTTCTTTATTGCTAGATGTTTTTTCTTGTTTATATTACTCTTTTGAATAGTGCTGTCTTATTTGGCTTGCTCTGTGTCATGGGAACTGCTCCTGTCATGCTCTTGCTGGTTTTGGATAGGGATAAAGCACTTCTTACAAATTCTTGTTATACAGAAAGATGGAATCTGTGTGACTACATTCTGCCAAACGCAGACAGGGTTAGTTTAGACTAGTGAATCTCATTAACTGTAGCAGTACTACAGTGCTGTCGACATTTTTAGTTTGCTTGTGGTTTTATTAGTCACATTCTCATAAGGCACAATAGAAGCCATTTACATTCACGTGCTTAAAGGGTGTATCCATATCCTATCTTCTCAAACTTAAGTGGGGGTATAACAGCCCCTTCCTCATTGTATGTGTACCATGTAAAACTTCAGAAGTATTCTGTTCTTATGTAGTGTGAAAATTTTATATGGAATTATTGGTGATGATCCTGACTCTGTCGATGACTCAGCATCACTTACTAGTTGTAATGAAGAAAGAAACCCCTTCCTTTCCGCTTCAGCTTCTTATATAGGTAGGACAGATTACCCTGGTCTACACAGTGTGCTACAGTGCAGGACAGCTATTTTCTGCTGTGTAGCAGAAGAATGTCTTGTGCTTTGCCTGAGAAACTCTATTCTTGGTAAGCTTTTTTCCACAATTTTGACTTTTCTTTGCTGTAACCGAAACTCTACCTTAATTTTTTACAGACACCGTGGGAAGGAGGCTTATTTAAACTACGGATGCTTTTCAAGGATGACTACCCTTCTTCACCCCCAAAATGTAAGTAAAATTACTGAAAACCGCAGGTTTATTAGAACAGTGTTGAATTAATCCATGAGGTTCTTACATATAGTTATTACTTTCTTACAGTTTTGTTTGATTTTGGGGGGTTTTGTTAAAGGCACATTCCTTTTTCTTTTTTCCTCACCCACTTCGCATTCAGAAAGTCGTGATGAAATCAGCTAAGTGCTCGATATATTAAAATCGGGAGGGGAGAGAGATTTGCTGTGTGGGTTCCCTCAAAGTTTGACAAAAGCGTCGCTTGAAGTTTTCACTGCATTATCTATCAGCACTCCTTGGAAACTGATACGTAGGCATGCTTAGACTAAGTCCCTATGCATGTTCTTACCGTTAAGTTGGTCTTCTATGCTAAGAACTCGGAAGACAAAAACTTGGAAGAAAGGGTTCTGTGACGTGAACCCTTTAATCGACTTGCTCTAAAAGAGTCTGTTCTTTTTCTACTACTATGTATAACAGATCTTCAGATACCTAATTTCCTTATTAAGTTTTTGAACTGAATTTTCCTTATTCCATCTCAAACTTACCTGTTATAGAAACCTAAAAACATCTATTGCCTTGCACGGTTTCTTGGTTCTTGAATTGGCTACCATCTCAAATCAATGACAGTGATTACGAATCACTCTTTTGACAGCGATTCGTCTCTTATCACGTTAGCGTATTTCAGCTCTGTCAACTCCTGGCTACTTCTTTTGTTTGTTGCCACCTAAATACATGTAACACGGAGGGAAATGTCTCTTTTAACTGAAAACATTTCACATTATTTTCTCGAGAAATACCAGTTTTCACATCCTGACGGTGTTAAAGGAATTGTCATGCCTTAAAATAAGATGTATATGTGACTGATGAGACTCCCTACCGATGCAGCTTCTGAAGTACTCCTGAACTTGATTGGGCAGCAAGACTGTTACGTCTCGTGAATACTCGCGATATCAGATGGATTAGAAAACTGCACTGATATGTAGATACTTCGCGTATTGCAAAAGGCGTGTTCGTTACTTTACTCGAGATGCTGGCTGTTGCATTTAAGTCCTGTAAAGATTAAAAGAAATGCCAGAATAGAGATCGAGTGGCGGAAGGAAAGCTGCACAAGCCTTCAGTTAGTCTTGTAATTTAAACTTGGTTCCTCTTGTTCAGTGCATCTTGATTATACACAGGAAAATATGAAACTGAAAAAATGCTGGGAACTTAAGTCTTCCATGTATGAAACTTCCAGTATTTTAAAGTGAGCAGAGAAAAGATGAGCGAAGCGTAGTATCTTTCCTTTACGTAGTAGTATGTGAGGCTGAAAAGACAGAATTGTCTTTAAAAGGTTACTACAAAGTTACTACAAATTACTTTGTCAGTTTCCATTCCTAAACCAAAAGATTACGGGTCCAACAGACAATGTTAGATTGCCTGGATTGGTATCACAGATCACAGATGTGATGGAGTTCCTGCTTTAGGTGCGGGCTGAGCCAAGAAGAAAAGCGGTATTAATAGCTCCAGAGATCTGTGGGGTTTTATTTGGGGGTTGGGGGTCTTTTGCCAGTGTTGGTTTGGGGTTTTTTGGGTTTTGTTTTCCCCTGCTGATCTAACCCAACTCTCTGATCTTCCTCTTAGCACTGTATGCTAGTAATTTTCTCTTCTTCATCAGGTAAATTTGAACCACCGTTATTCCACCCAAATGTGTATCCTTCAGGCACCGTGTGTCTCTCCATCTTAGAGGAGGATAAGGACTGGCGGCCAGCAATCACAATTAAACAGGTCATTAGTTGTACTTAGACATATTCTTAACACTTTGGCTTTGCTTGCTTATCCGATGTGAATATAAGATGTTCACTGTGCGTTCCAGTAATTGGTTTCTAAGCGTTTTTCACGGAATCTCTTTTAGTAATATCCATAATACAGGCCTGTGTTACTTCTGTTCCTTTTTCCATAGATCTTGTTAGGCATACAAGAACTTTTAAATGAACCAAATATTCAAGACCCAGCTCAAGCAGAGGCTTACACAATTTACTGGTAAGTATCTTTGCATATCAGCTTGAAAGCTGTCCTGTTGTCTACAGTTCTCTGTTACTTGTAGTATTAACATGCAAATGTTTTTAGGAATGACCAGGGGAATTTTCTTACCTTCGTGACTGTGTTCTGTGGAGATGCCTAGATTGTGCTAAACTTGAACGAAATGGTAACTTCATGGCTGTTAGTCTAGTGGAGCTTTTAATGGCAAAGCAACAGCAATAAAGTGTGAAGACTCCTTGCATCACGATTTTCGTCCTGGTTCTAGCCCAACAGAATCCTTTTCTCCTTAAAGGCTGAATAGTAACAGTGAGGCATAATGGTGTCATGAGACCAGGAGGAGAGGAGACTGAATTAGGTGGCAAGCCACATTCGTCAGTACGGGAGTAACTTACTTCTGCCAAGTAGTGTGTACCTGTAAGCACTTGTGCCTGAAGGATAAAGGAGAGCTGTGGTCACTGTAGGAAACACGGCATTTTGGGAAAACTGCATCTTCCAAAAGAAAAGGTTGTAAAGTACAGATGGAACTTTACCGATGTAAAGTATAATGCCTGGAGCTTTAGTAGAGTGAACTTTGCATGGATTAGGAAAGGGGATAATTTGTGAGCTAAAGAGACTTTTTGGGTTTGGTTTTTTTTTTTTTTTCTTTTTTTTTTTTTGGCTTAATCTTAACAGTTTTCCCACCATTAAAAATGAATATCTGTTCTATAATCTTTAGGGAAGCAAAACATTTTAAAGAAATGCTTTTGGCACTGGCAGCTACTGAAATAATAACCGAGACGGAAATGTGGAATTACCATTGTGGACAGAAGAGGCCTTCAGGAGAGTGCCAAGTTTGAAAAATAATGTTTTATGTGACTGCACATGCAAGCTATGTCAGAAATGTTTTATTATAGGGTCCTAGTTAAAAAGGAGACATAGGGATGGGTAGTCTGGCTCGCATTTAATTAATGGCTTCACAGTGTTATTTTTTAAAGTACTTACTGGAGGTTTGGTGGAGTTGAGTGCATATGGAAGACAGTTAAGTGGCCACGGTTGTAGGAGCCAGGAATGATGAGGCAGGCCTCAGTAATATACTTCTATACATGTGTAGATAGTCTATGTTCTGTTTTTTGTAATCGCCTCCCACGTGCACGTATGTACAAAACCAGTCTCGGCAAGTCTTGTTTCTGCTTTAAGTGCTTCCCGGGGGGGGGAAAGAAAAAAAATCTATTGAGCTTAAAATATTACATGATTTTTGTTACTTCGAGTATATGTGGTCTCCCATTTATCCTCTTCATGTCTCTTGGACACAGAGAGTCTATTATTCTGCAGTCTGAGAGCGTGCCTCTCTTGCTACTTAGCGAATATCTGGTAGCAGTTAAACAGAGCAGGGTTGTGCACGCATCGTAATGTTAGCATAGTTGATAAATACTGCGGAAGATGCAGCATTGTTTACACAGATGTCTTTTAGTTGAGTTGTTAAACTTTTAAGAATAAGAGTTGTATTCAAAATAAACACACACTTTCAGGATTCCTTTGGTACCGTCGTTCAGTAACTTTAGCACTCCTAATGTGCGAACTTACTTCCTCCTCTTTGCTGTAGGCATTCAGGGTCTGCTACGGAAGCCATTCTTCTGCGTGGATTCTATGGGTGAAAGACTTAACAGCTAGGCTATGTTCTTGTGTGACAATGCAATATAACTGACAGAAGGAATGTAGAATAAAGTTTGTAAATATGTTCATGAGAAGAGAGTATCTTCAATCTCTTTGCTGGCAATTGTTCATTGCATGTGACCAAAATTGGTTTCATTTCTTCTTTCCCCCCACCCCCCCATATCTGTCAAGTTCTGAGGATATAAACTGCTGCCTTTTTTTTTTTTTCTTCTTTTTTTTTTTCCTGCAGCAAGCCTTCATAGCTGAAAATAAGTTAACTTTACTGCAAAGCTGTCTGCAAAATCTAGTCACTCTAAACTACCTCTGGTAGAAGAGTAATGGTTACAAATTTTTGTTTAGCTCAGCTGATACTTCGGACAGCTAATATCAAATGGACACCTGAATGTAAATGGATGCTTTGCTATGCTACTACTACTATCTGTTGTTGGCACAAGAACAGGAAACAAAGAACTTGCCCTTTTACATCTTGAGTCTGAGGCTTAGTGACTGGACATAGTTCCCTCAAGTAGTACTTGCTTGTTTACTCAATCTGTAGCAAGTATGCTACACTTAGCTATGTTGAACTAGCTTTTTTTTGCGACGGAAGATCAGGATAAACCTAAATCTGTAAGTCAGGGTCTGTAGAGATAAAGGCTATAATTACCACACCATTGTCATTTTCCTGTTTCTTAGGAGTGTTTCTATTCTCTCTCCGAAGCAGTAAAGATGATAAATTAAAGTCATACGAAGTCCACCAGCTGTTGGTGAACTGCTCTCCTCACTTTGTGCTGTTAGGATACTGGAATTTCTTGTTAGTGATCTCGGGTCTTAATGTGACTGGGGAGTAGAAAACTTCAGATGAATGAGAGAATGTTTGCACCTGCGGTACAGCTGGCCTTGAGAAGAGCAGGTGCAAACCTGTTTGAAGAGACCTGGTACAGTATGAAGTAAGTGCAATCATTTGACAACAGGAGGTGTCTAGTTGAACGGTACCATGCTTGTCTAGAAAAGCCTTTAATTTGTTGTAGTGTTCAGTGAATTGCTATCAAATGGGTTTGCCTTCAGCAATGATTTCTATTTCTCTTCAATATGAAACTAACTCTGTAATACAGCCTCTGATTACTCCAGCTACAATTACCCTTTCTCTTTTCAGCCAAAACAGAGTGGAATATGAAAAGAGGGTTCGAGCACAAGCCAAGAAGTTTGCACCATCATAAGCATTTGTCATGCAGCATCTTAAAAAGGAAGGGATTGGTTTGGCAAGAACTTGTTTACAAAACTTTTGCAAAATCTAATGTTGCTATGTACAATTAATATCCACATAAGGGGAGGGGGTTGTATGTGTGCCATTTTCCATATTCGCCAGTTGTATACAGTTCTAAATTTGCTGAATTGCCCCCAGTTTTTTCATACAGGGTCTCTTCCTTCAGTCTTTTGTATTTTTGATTGTTATGTAAAACTTGCTTTTATTTTAATATTGATGTCAGTATTTCAACTGCTGTAAAATTATAAACTTTTATACTTCTATAAATTCACTAGTATCTCTAGTTACTTTGCTATCTGATGCAGGCATGCTTTAAAATGTTAGAACTATATTTAGCCTCTAGCTGGCTGTATGAAAAAAAAATCATGCCCTCCACCCCCTTCCCTCCCTGAATTTGTTTTTTCTATCTTTCAGAAACTAGGTTGTTATTGCTTAAGAGCCTCTGAGATCCAAAGTTAGCCAGCATCCTTATTCTGCATCACTTTCTTTGTGTTTATATGGCATTCTGTCTGTGTTGCTGTTTAGAGTAAATAAACTGTTTATATAAAGGGCTTTGTTTCATTTATCTTCATTAAATAATTTTTCATTAAAATTATTAAAAGACTGCCATTTAAATGGCTCTGAACACAATTCAGCGCAAGTCCTGTTTTTAAGGCCTGCGATGCTGCGTTTGACTTTTGTTTAGATGTTGCCTTCATTTGTTTTGCCTGTCCCTGACCCGGAGCAGGGTGGTGTGTGGTAACTGCAGCAAGTGAATTCTGATCAGTTTCTCAAGCAGCGTACAGAATGCTGACTCGCTAGAGACCAATTGCTTACAGTGCCTAATGGGATCAGCACATTGGCGTGACCACGTTAATTTAAAAGTAACATGAGCTTTAGACTGATAAGAACAATAATAGAAGCTGTCCGAGGAATGCTGAGGATTTTTAATGGTGCTTGTTTATCAGAAACAATTTTGTGCCTTTTTCCATATGTAAATGCCTATAGCTTCTAGGGAAAGGACGGGCTCTATGCAATTACAGTTTCCTTCTGTAAAGGAAATCCGTTACATTATGTAAGTTATTTTCATGTATGTGAAGCTGATATGCCCTCTATTAAACTTTCACTGCTTTTTTTAATTGTATTTTTTTAGTCAAAATCATTCTGCAAAACAAGAAAAATGTGAAAAGCTTTGTTCCATCTGAGCTTAGCTTCTTCAGTGCTTTTATTAAAAAATGGCTACTGCTCAACACTTAAGGTATTCTAAGTTACACAGCTCTGTTCCCAGATTTGTTTTGCTTGTCTGCATTTGATTACTATATCTTTGTAATACAAAAGCGCTCCCCCAAATTAGAATAGCTAACACCCTCACATTGTTCTCGAGCCTTGCTAAAACGGCACATGTGGGAAAAATTTCATTTGGGTGGGGAAGTTACTGAGAAACCGAATCAAAGGAAAAATCTCCTCGTAGAACTAATTTACTTGTGTGTTTTTAAAAGGGAAATGGAGTATTTGTACCACTCAAACTGCTGCTGTTACTCCCAGCTCTAGCTCCAGCAGAGCTAGCATTTAATCCCTCTAGTTAGCAGAGGGACAAGAGGAGAAAGTCCCGTGACGTGAAGAACTCTGATTTGTGAAGGCCGTGTCTATGAATTGTCCTTAGTATCTCCGATTCTACCGAAGGGTTGCTAAAGTTGAGGTTTCAGCTGGGTGCTTGAAACTCCAAAGAGTATTCTATTTAAATACACAGAAAACAACTGCTAACAGCTCATTTTCATTATACAAACTGGCAGGCGTAGGGAAAAGCGACCTAAGATACTAGTGCTGGTGCGAGTCTTGACACAAAGCTTTAAGGGCCGGACACCGTGTATTTCTGACTTGGGACGGTGCCACTTTGAGCGATGCAAATACATAGGGATAGCACTGATGAACCTGTGATCTGAAATTTCACAGTACAGTTCTGAATATGAAGTGCCAAAACGGAGTGTTGCTTAGGACTGTAGCAGAGTAAATAAAGTGAGCAATTAAAGTTCCTGAAAAGACACACGGAGATGTTAAAGCAGTTCCAAGGAGCGTTTTTTTCCTTTTATGCTTAGCTCAGTTTATTCTAAGTAGCTGAAGTAGTCGAAATACACGCGGCAGGTTCAAGCCTGCGAAAACTCAGAGACTCCTTATGTGGTAGGTACCATGAACAGGACAATAGCTTAGTCGTGTTTTCCTGCTGCAATACAGACGAGAAGTTAAGAAAGTTTACCTAGTGTACTATTAGTTAAAAATAATCCCTATAAACCACTTTCCAGACATGTTGATTAGAATACAGGGTTGTTTATTTTTTAACTTGTAACTAAGCTTCAAGCTCCTTACAAAATAATTAAACGTTCCACACTTACCTAAAAATTAAATAACCTAGAGCCCTCGCGCATACAAAGACCTAGAAGCCTGCATAGAGACTGAGGTTTGCTAAGCACCACGTTACGGGTGAACAAGACGCACTCGAGTATTCGCAAGAAGATTTCTTTATACGAGATGTTACGATTCTTTGGGATTACTGGGGATTTGTATATCCTGTTGTATTTTTATTTCTTCTGGACTGCTCTCGTCGATGCTTTCGCTGCTTTCAGTGGCATCATCTGGATTGCTCACGCTGTCCTCCTCAGAATCTTCCTTGCTTTGTGCTAGACTGGAAACATTTTTTCAGGATTACAAAAGCAAAACAACTTACAGTAAGAAAAACTAGTATTTAGACTAAATTTCATTACCCTGAGGAACTGGCTGGCCTGTTGGGATTAGAAAATTCTTTTTCTAAGTCAACATCAAATGGATCTGGAAAAAGAAGGAAAAACCACAGAAGATGAAAAAAGCATTTTTTTAATGGTCTACCTTCATTTTCATAGATTATTGGCAGGGAGGGGAAGGCACAGAAAGTCTGGTTCACATTTCTCATAAGTTTATCATAGTTGTGTGATGAGAAATCAGGGAAGGTGAGGAAATAACCCAAGTCCTGCCTGCCCCTTCTAGGCTTTTCACTCTTCCCTCACCCCCTGGAAGGGGTTCAGTAGCTCTTTAGAGTTAGTCAGATTGTGTAAGTAGGTTCCTAAGGCTTTGGGTAAGAAAATGTGGATGGTCTCCAAATGATTAAATTCTAAAAAGGCTATCTCGTTAGCTGATGTCCACTGAGAGGTGAATTACAGCTGTCCAGGTTTAGCTCTTGCTGAGTAAGGGTGGGGCTGGGCTTACTTTGGCTGAGGTAGCTGGGAAGAACTGTCAAACCTCGGAAAAGTCAGACGAGGCACGATAGCCTAGGTTCTGCAGTTCAACCAGGAAACGCATAGGATTGTAGGTGGAAGTGTGCTTTAATTGGCATAGTCGTGTTGCCCCTTAAGAGCTGTCTTCAGTTTAATCTAACTAGTTAGGCTTCCACCAAGCAAGAGGATGGTTTAATTCAGTATCATGGCAAACAGATCAAAGTTTAGAGCAACTAAAGGCTGTTGACTATCTTCTTACAGCCCTGGCCTATTGTACAGGGCTTAATCACTGGGAAAGGAAAACGTTAATTAGGATAATCTCTTTACATACATTCTTGATTGTTTGCCTTTCTTTGTGCTGTCTTGCATGAGACCGAGACCGAGCACTCACCTGTGAATACGGCCTGAAATACTGGGATTCCAATAAATTACTGGAAGAGTTTGGGAATAAACTACTTGTACTTACTATAAATGATTTTAATTATCTTTATAGGTCTGATTTTAAACATCTTGATTGGGGACCACATAAATAAGTCTACTAAAAGTCCTTCTTAGGTTTACGCATAACTAACTTGCTGTCTGACTGTATGCGTGTCTTTCTCTCATAGCTCCTTCTCAATTACTAGTCTTTTTACTCATACTCTGCTTTTGACATCTGTATATAAAACAAGGAAGCATCATACTTTCTTTTTGCTCCTAAGTCTTCCAATTTGGTTAGTTGCATAAGGGTAACTGCTTCACAGTTCAGCTGTGAATACACTACTCTATGCATTAAATTGCCTTCGTTGAAAAAAATGGGCAAAGGGGCACACTTAGCACGGTATAAAGACAGAACACATACCAACAAAGCACTTATCTACCACCTTGCTAGTATTTTCATGAGATTTAAGTTAAAGACCGTAAAGAAACGGCTTAGAAAAAGGGCATGTGTAGTGTTTCTATGTTTTTCTCTTACCTACTTCTTCATCTTTTTTTTCTTGGACACCGGCTAAAAAGTCCTTCTCAATGCTTAGAATGTCATCCTGGCAATGACAAGCTGCGTATTTTTCCAAGAGATTTTTGTTCAGGTCAATAAATGCCTTACCCCATTTAAATTTCCTTAGAAGAACGGCGGCTAGATCTGGGAATCCTAAAACAGAAAATAAACGATCAGTTTCCTTCTTCAGCGCGAGATTTCACTCGGCTCACGCGTTTCCAGTTCAGTACACGCCTACATATCAATACAGTAGAGAGACGTTTGCCAGTGTTTCTTTCAGTGTTCGGAGATTACACGTTTTGGAAAAACTACAAATATTTTCAAATTTCAGTTTAACTTGAAACATGGAACTGAATCCAAGAGTAGTTCATAGCCTTTTAGTGAGTGTTACGTATTTTGTACAGGTAATGAATGATTCAAGCTCTAGGTCCCACAGCCCTTTGTACCTATTGTACCAATTGTACATACAGTGTTTTCAGAAGGTAAGATTTGTCTGCAGTATGGTGGAGCATTTCTCTTATCAAAGTTCTGTGATGAGTCTGCAAAACATCACAAGGTGGGGGGCAATTTCTTTTGTTCTTACCCGGACCTCGCCCTATTAACAGCCAGCTGCTACCTGTCATTAAGGCAGAGGTGCCTAAGGATTCGCGTTCTGTCTTTTTTAAAAGTTTTTCTAATGTTACGCACCATCCAGACAAAATGAGGATTATTGGTTTGTGTCCTGTTTAGTAGCTGACATGAATACTCCACAGATACCTCAGTGTCACCGATACAAGCACTTGGAAGAAAGCTAGACCATCTGATCCCAAACTCAAGAAAGCGATGACCCGTGTTGACAGCGTTACAGTTTCTTTTGTCGCAGACCATCTCTTCCGGTCGATTAAGGATGTAAGAATTGTTAGCAACGTACTTCACATCAGACAAATTGAGCCTACCGACAATGCAAAACGCTGCAGCAAAAGCTTCCACGCAGGACAGCTTGCACGGCCGACCATAGTTTACAGGATTTGCAGCCACCAGGTAAGGCAGCAACCGCAGATGGCTCCCTCTCATTCTCTTAAAGGGAGTTTCTTCTAATTTGGCCCAGGAGCAATCTATAACTGCAATTCCACTCTGAGCAATGACACGCCTGAAAAAAAGAAAACGCCAATGTATTTGAAAAATTGTCACCGTTATACTGACGAAGTGAGAATTCAAATTGCAGCTTTCTGTTGGCAACAAACTTGCATATGACCCCTGCTTTTGTCAATCAAAACCCATATGCTTTACAATAACCTAAAATAGAGATGCAATGAGAAAAAATAGTAGCATGGTTTTCCTCCAAATATGCAAACGGCAAAAAAAGGTTTATCCGTATGTTTCAAAATGAAATGTGAATAATTCTAGGTTTAAAAATGATTAATAGTAACGTTCACATCTTAAACTACACCAAAGTTCAGATTTAGGTTCTCTGCTAGCATTTAAAGACAAATCTTTTCTCCGAGTAAGTACATCTTCGTAAAAGTTCTGCAGGCACATTTGAAGGAAATTCTCATTTCCCCCCAAAAGTTTTCTGGTTAACACATTGTCTTGTCTAACCGAAGACCTTAGATACGGCACGATAAAAGACACAGTAGCTACAGGCCCGTGCTCTGAAGAAATAACCTACAAGACGTGCACCTTGACTTTTCATTGGGATCTACAGATGCTTTTCTCATCTGATACCAGCTGTGTAAAAATGTTAAGCCGATTTGATAAAACGGCTCTATTTCTCATGTTCATGCATCGGTGTAATATAATAAGAAGGTCAATTTTATTCCGTATCAGTTTCGGCCATGAATCAGGGCTTAAAATGCTCTCCCTAATACAGCATCAGGACGGTATTTGAACCAACCGCTCTCCCTCACGGGCTGCGCCTCCCCCNCCTTCCCTTCGGCCCGGGTTTTGCCAACAGGCACCGGGGCCCCCCACCTGTCAGCGGGAGAGACGTACTCCGTGGCCAGCGGGCTGAGGACGACGCCCGGGAATCTCTGGCGGAGGCGCAGGGTTCGCAGCAACCCTTTCCGGGCTAGTTTTCTCCCGGTGCATTTCTTGGGATCGCAGTGTCCGAGCTCCCACATGGCAAGGGGGCAGGGGAACTTGGCCTCCTGAGCGCCCCCATCCGCGGCCCTCTCGCCCTCCAGGCAAGCTGAAAACAGCAGATGTACATCAGTGCCCAGCGCCGACGCGGCACAGCCCGGCGGGACTCGCCTGCCCTTGTCCGCGTCCCGCGGCGCCTCACGCACCTCTCAGCACGGCCTCCGCTTCCACCGCGAAAGTCTCGAGGCTGCGAGCCCCGCGCCGGCTCCCGCGCCGGCGGTGCTCCATGGCCGCGCCCGGCGGAGACACCGTCCCGCTGCGCGCGCACTTCCGCTTCCCGCGGAACAGGCGATGGCGGCCCGGCTGCTGCTGGCGGCGCTGAGCGCGGCGCTCGGTGAGTGCGTGGGCCGCGGGGCGAGCGGACGCGCCGGCGGCTTGGTCCATCCGCCGCGGCCAAACTACTCTCTCCTAGCAGGTCTCTTCGCCTCGGCGGGGAAGATGAAGATCGTGGAGGAGCCTAATACGTTCGGGTACGTGGCCGCCCGCTCGCCGTGTCCCGCGATCCACCCGCACTCGGCGGGTTCGGGTCTGTCTGCCGTTGCGCCCGCTCCAGCCCGTTCCTTCCTCCGGGGATGGGGCGCCGGGCCGGGGCGCTGCCGCAGACCCCGCTGTTGGCCCGCGGGCAGCGGCCATCGGTGTTGGGACGCACAGGTAGGGGAGGATGTATGCACGGGCAGATGCATAACTCACCCTTAAACGTTTAACTTTCCTTCTTTTGAAAGGTTGAATAACCCATTCTTGCCTCAAACAAATAGGCTGCAGCCAAAGATGTCTCCATCTGCAGTATCAGGTATATGCAACCGTTTTTGGGTTTTTTCTTGTACGGTTTTTGTCACTTAGCAACAGTCGTTTGCAATGCAAATAGTCTACTTCGACTTTATGCACACAAAACCTAATTTTGCGTGTGATTTCAGAAACATCACGGAAAATAAGCACGGGCAAGTGTATTTTATTGTGCTCCTGAAGGGTTAAAACCTAGATTAACTTCACCGGTGGTTCCAGGTCCCAGTGCTGTTTATACTGTTTTTGTGACAGCACTATCCATGTGTTTTATTCTGTGTTTTTTTAGCCTGACACAGATCCTTTTGACCCACAGTAAACACTCCTTTCTTCTCGACACAATCCTTGATGTCATTGAGATTGTCATCTAAAAGTCATCCCATCGTCTGATAGTACTTAATACCCAAAGATAGTTTTTAAAAAAAGTCCTAAGAGTAGTCTTGGAACCAGTCAGAGGGCCTCAGTTTCACACACAGCCTAGGTGTTGCAACATAAATACGCTGAACAGGAATGTAAAAAATTCTAGGCCATCTGTGGAGGACAGCAGATAAACGCTGAAGGCAAAGGCTAAGCAAAAGGGAGTAACTCTAGTCTCTCTGCTAACCTTAGGCACAGACTTAAACCTCGTTCAGATTCGAGAAAGGCATTTTGGTATGGCGACACTGAATGTGATTATGCTTAATGTTTTGTGTCATGTTTTATAAACTCAAATGAAGTGTGTAATTCTGCATGTACCGCATGTGAAAAGTGAAATAGTTAGAAATGGGATTAGTAATAGAACGCTGAATGGGAAGATGCCAAAAGTAGCAGGAAAAAAGGACAGCACACCAGAAATCCTTCTTTCTTTGTTGTGGGATCGTACACGTAGCCAAAAATTGGGAGCGTATATGGAACACGAATCTCGGGCATGGAACCCTGCCTTGCACAATTATTTCTTTAGAATGGAAACCGTTCTTGTTCTTTTCTTGTGCAAAGCAGTTGGGGGAATAGTTCTGTTGATTTCTCTTCTAGAGCATCTCCCCTGGAAAGGGAGGCACGAGTTCAACGCATTCCTCACGGACATTCACGTTTGCTTTTTTTCATCTGCGGGGAGAGCATCCCAATCGCTAGGGCACAGATTTCACGTAGTAGAGGAGCAAACCCTTTGGCCAAGCCTATCTCTAGAATGAAATGCAAGATCATACAGTCAGAAAAACACTTGGGAAAGAGAACCTGCCTGTATCCCAGTGGTTAAGGCGTTCTGGAGGGCACGATTCTGGTGGTCTGACCTTTGTTTGTAGGATTGCTTGTCTAGATACTTGGAAAAAGTACCCGTGCGGCCCTGACAGGGGGGGGAATTAAGAGTCCAGGATGGGGTTTTATTTTATATGCTTTGTCATCTCTTTTCTTCTTTCCTCGTAAGTATTTAGTAATTCCAAGGAAAATTTCCTTATACGAGAGATACTGAACTACTCCTCTAGCGCGTACTTGAGAACTTTTGTTCCTCTTTTTAATGACAACTTAACTCTCTTGATTCCTTTGACAGCGAGCCTTGTAGTCAATACTACGAGAGTAGAATTGCGACTGCTGACCTGTCTGACAGCAAAAGGTTTATCTTGTTGAATACGACCTGGATCAGACCATGAAGGCAAACGGTGAAAAAGAATATCCAGTTTGAGAATCTCAGTGAAACTAAAATACGCAGTGCTGTCAATACTCTGAACGAATGGGCTTTACTAGTGTAGACTCGCAGAGTTTGGATGACTTTGGAGGCAGACGGCTGCCAAGCAAGAGTTTCAGTGATTTCAGTGTTAGATTTTGGCAGGATCTGCAGTGATGATTCCTTTTTTGGACCTGGCCTCCAATTGTTTATGTTTACACAGGTTTCTTATTTTTGTTTTAAAAAGAGTAGATAAGATCTACTTCACTGGATAGTGAGAATGAAAAAGCCAAAGGTCATGATGCAAACCAGTATAGTGCTAGTGAGAACTTACAGTAATTCATATGAAAGATAAAAATTTCCTTATGTACAGCAGAAAAGTAAATTTGTCATGTACCGCTCGCACTTTTGTCACCGCAGAAGCTTGCTTAAATTTAACGAAAACATTATTTTTCCTTTCTGTCATGTTGTGGTGTTTTTAGGCCCTGCACATCTCTTTAGGCTTGCTGGCAAGTGTTTCAGTTTTGTGGAATCCACGTGAGTAATGGATTTGGATATTTGTTTCTATATACTTACTAGGAATTAACCGGTTTTGTATTCCAGTCTGAAACATTTCTTATTTTCTTTTTCCTTTCTCTCCTTTTAAGGTACAAGTATGAGTTTTGTCCTTTCCATAATGTCACCCAGCATGAGCAGACTTTTCGATGGAATGCCTATAGTGGGATTTTAGGGTGAGTCATTTAGACCTTTTACGTTTTAGCTGTGTTGTTAGCAGGCCACTTCATAGATTGTAAAAAAGGAGGCAGTTTTAAAATTAAGATTCTTCTACTGGTCAGCTTAGTTCATGGTAGTTCCCAAGGTATTAGACATAAAAGTACCCTGTCTTGAAAAATTCAGATTTTTTTTTTTTTTTTTGTCGATAAATACTAACCCAGTATTTTAGCTGGAGACTGATTAATAACCAATGCCAACTGCAAGTGCGATATGTTCACGTGAGAAATTCAGTAATGTCTAACTGCAGCTTATATTAGCACGGATTGCATGTCCATTAACTATTTGCAGTTTGAGTTCAATACAAAAATTACAAAATGAAAAGAGTCCTTTATGCCTAATGGTTGTTAAACGTTATAAGAAGTTATAAAACGCTTGGTGCAGACCCAAAAAAAAAGTATCCCAAAGTATTTAAAGACCCTGGATCATAATACCACCAGATCATAATACCTGAAATAAATCTAAGTATAAACCAGAGCATTGCTCTTCTAAATATTTTGTATATAGATGTCTCTTTTTTTCCTATGTGCAAAATGGTAAGCCGGTATGTGAGGAAACTGGTACATCACCGTGCTGAGGGTATCATTTGCTTTAGGAGTAGCAGAAGCAGACTAGTTTTTGTAGGTGTTCTCACCAGCTCTAAAAATCCTGCAAACAAACTGAGTTGGACAGGGTACTTAGGCTCATGGAATTTGTTGTGGGATTGATGTATAAGCTGTATTTTACTGGACTTCAGCACAGATTTCTAAGTGCAAACGGTTTGCAAACTGAACTTTGATCCAAAGCTCTGCTCTCAAAAAGCGCTATTGACGTGCCCTATATAGCAACCTGGGTGACAAACTACACTGCTTCCAAGGTGTTGGCTGTAGGAAATGGAAGTACTAAGACAACAAAAATGAAGTATATACACTTAAATGGAACATGGTACGAGGGTATTCTCGATTTTCTTCCTGAGGGTTCATCTTTTTCTTTCCAGTGACTTAAAACAAAATAGTGTCCTCTTTTTTCAGAATCTGGCATGAATGGGAAATTGACAACAACACATTTGTCGGAATGTGGATGAGGGAAGGAGACTCCTGTGAAACTAAGAGCAGACAGACGAAGGTATAGTAACTTAGACTATGCTAATTCAGACAGCATGACTCTATGTACGCTTGTGAGACTACAAACTGAAACATTCCTACGCCGAAGAAGTCATCACTTAGGCTGTGATAGAAAACATAAACATGAATTCCTGCAGGAACTACGTGAATGAATGCAAGAGGAAAGCTAGAATCGGGATAAAATTTTGAAGACGTTTACTTACGTTTTCTCACCGGTTACTTACAGCTCTTTTTTTTCCTTGATAGAGTGGTATAATTACTACTGTAGAAATGCGATACGGTGCTTTGTAATTTGTGTCAGGCAAAATAAGGAAAAAGAGCTCTTTGTTGAATTCAAGGTGCCAGCCTATTAAGAACACGCAGGAAGAAGGAGGGAAGAGAATTAGGCAGTTAACAATAGCATGCTGAGAAGCTAAGTACGGCGTTAGAACAAGCACTAGGGGCATTTCAAGAAAGACTTGAGGTGATGGAGCATGTCCAGAGAAGGGCAGTGGAGCTGTGGAAGGGTCTGGAGCACAAGCCTGCTGAGTAGCACCTCTCGACCAGCATCCCCAGGTCTTTTTCGACCAGGCAGCTTTACAGCTATTCTCGCCCAAGCCCGGAGCAGTGCACGGGGTTGTCACGACCCAAGTGCGGTAGCCAGCGCTTTGCCTTGTTGAATCTCTTGTGATTAGCTGCCACCTTGGCTGCCGTATCCTGGCCAAGGTCAAAATGTTATACTCTAATGGAGGTGCCTGGTTAACATCTTTATTTCCCACAGAAGCTGCAGAAAGGATTAATATTCTTGTATGACCTTTGATACTGTGATTGAAATCTTTCACTGGCATTTCATTTTGAAGATAGAAAATATTGGTGCTGCAAATCTGAGGATGAAAACAATTCTCTGCAGTCTGGATGTGTCTTGTATTCTTCAATTAGCACATTGGTCAGAAATAAAATTTTAGAAAATTGTGCTTACGTTAGATGAGATTCTAAAGGGTGTCCTATTCACCCTCCTTTTTTACTCTCATTCTTGCTGGAAATACGGTGCTTAGAAGTCCAAGGAACAATGGTAGGTGGGGAGAATAATTTCCCATTCGAGAAAACAGTTCTCACATTAGATAAAATAAATGGACGGTGTCCTTCCTGTGATGCTTTTTCTGTCGGGGAAAAAAAAAAAAAAAGGCACTGGAAGCTTTGACATGACAGTATGTACAGAAATGCATCTACTAGCATGGCAACACAGCAAACTGATCGTCAGTGCTGGTTTTGTTTCATGTAGACCTTTTTTGCTCATCTTTGTTTTTACTGATGTTTAGGTTCATCTTGTTTGTGGAAAGAGCAGTAAATTGGCTTATGTGTCTGAGCCAAGTACTTGCGTTTACTCTCTGACATTTGAGACTCCTCTCGTGTGCCATCCCCACTCACTTTTAGGTAAGACTTACTTAGAAAATATTTTGTGGAACAGCTGGCACATTACACTGTCCTCAGAGCGTACATTTTTAGGTTGAGTTTGTACCTTAATATAAATTTGTATTAAATGTTAACATACAATATGAAGCGTATTTTAAATCCCAGTCATTATAACACATAGGTATTTCTCGAATAAATTGTCACTGCTAGTGTAGACCCAGCGAATTTTTTTTTTTTTTTTTTCTTTCTTCCTCTTTCTTTCTTCTTGGACTGTAGGAGTAAGCCCTGTGGTAGCTGTTATTGTACTTACATTACGAAAAAGCTGAGTTAGAATTACGCCTAGCAAAGGAATGTGTGGCCATGTATCTGGAAATGAGAAAAATTTCTGGTCGTGCCCCAGAAACTTTAAATGCGTGAAGCGCAATTTAAGTGTAAGCCCGGTTCTTGAAAGCCGTGGAGACTATGTACTGTATAGAAACATTGAGTTCTTAAAACAAATATGCTTGCATGATACTAGAGGAGGAAGTAACTAATGCAGGACAGTGCTCTTGGTTTTTACATGGTTTGACTTCCATTTTTCAGTTTATCCAACTCTGACTGAAGCACTGCAAAGGAAGTGGGATGAAGCAGAGCAGCTTCTGTATGATGAACTAATAACTGACCAGGTTTATTAATTTTTTCCAACTCTATTTGGTAAAAAAATCAATTACTGTCAAATAGCCAAACCTGGCTTCCGTAGTTTCTCCTTTTGGAGTAGATGCGTTTATTCTGCAGTTGGCAGATAGTAATTTTCGTGTTCTGTAACTACTATGTGAACTGGTAATGAAGCTTGAGGACTTGCAATGGCCAGTGCAAATTACAAGCAGAGATGAGAGTTGAATAGATTGATCGATCGCCTTTTGGGAACTTTCTTTTTTAGGGTTACAGAAAAATACTGAAAGAGATTTTTGAGGAAGCAGGACTTCTAAAAGCAACAGAAGAAAATGAAATTGAAAAACAGAGTAAGAAAACAACTCTGGAATTTGAAACAGTGGAGAAGTGCAGTAAGGTATAGCGTGCAATATTTACAGCGTGGAATTACGCTGCCACCTTTTTACTGTATGACAGTATCGGTGGGAGGGCATTATATAAACGCCCCCGGTATTCAGCTGGATCTGTTCATGGGGTTATCTTTTCTGGTTTCAATATGTAACAGCCTGCATACAGTGTGATTTGGTATCTTTATTCCAGCCCCTAAGTCAAAAACAAACCAGCAAAAATGAATGCCCAGTAAGAAAATGGGGGTTACGAAGGACTTAGTGTATGCGCTTGGGTTATGAACACCTTGTAGGTACTCCTTCTGGGGAATATCAGTCTGGAGACAGGAAGGAGGTACTAGTGAAGATACACGTGTCATCGACCTCGAGAACGTTGACGCTTCTCTCTGTGGATAATTACCCAGACTCACGTAAGAATGCACTGGCTGTTGCACAAGCAAAAGGCAGAATGGCTGTATTCATTTCTGAATTACTCTCGTGTATGTGAAGAGTTCTTTTGCAACAGAATTGGAATGGGGAAAATAGAGGTAGAAGGTGTGCTCGGCCTAGACGAGTGCAACCTGAACATCAGAAAAAGAGCATGAAAGGGAATTCATTTGTTATAATACAGAGAAGCAGTTGCTGTTGTCTTTTTATTTGAAAAATGTAGCAAAGACAAAACACCATGTTAGTAATTCGTGAATATAACCAAATAAAACCACGGCTAAGCTGAATATACTTTAATATAAAGGTCACCATTTTGATCTGATAGGAGCTGGAACAGTCATGTGATTTTTTGTCACTCATTAACAATACAGTATTTAATAATTTGTACTTCTTTTTCTGGCTCCATCACAGCTTAATTGACATAAATTGGCTGTTTGGGTAACCACAGAATCTTAAATACTTACTATTTTGCTCTATCTTTATTCACGTAAACACCAAAACACAACAAAAAATTGGGCTTTTCTGAGATTTCGGGTATGCGGTTTGAGTCTCAAAAGAACTAGGCAATCCCTGTTTCTGTCAGTTAACAGAAACTGCTGAGAGCAAGAACATGAAGTTACTAGGTCAAGAGTTGAGGAGGTCACAAAATTTCCAGACTGCAGCATTATGATAATAAGAAAATAAGGGTAGTCCTGAAGCAAACTTAAGATTTTGTTCTGTGATAAAATGCTAGTTACAGAGCAGATTTGAAATAGTTACAGAAAGCATTCCTAATTTGTACTCTTGGGCTTGAAAAAAGCTGGCTGCTCTTTTGGCAGCGCAGACGTGTATCTTTTTCTAAAATTTGCACTGTTCTCTTTAGTTTAACATCTTTAAAGCCAAAAGGTGTAACAGCTGTGCACAGAGGTATTTTTTTCTTAAAAGCTCCCAATTTAGGTATGTATTTGAAAAGTGAGAGAACTACTGTAAATGTATTTTCTTTCTTAGGAATACAAGCAACTTTCTGAAGAAATAAACAAACTTCGAGTTCTATTACGTCAGCATGGTATTTCATACAAAGGAAATTCTGGTGAGTTTTTTTTGGTATTGTTGTTTTCCATTGTTGTCTGCTCAGAATGTGAATACCCCAATGCTGTTTTCAGTTACAGCAACAATTAAATAATCTGGCATATATGGAGGTAAAATTCAGTAGACTAAGTTTTTAACAAGTACCTAGGTTTTGATTCCTGTGCACGAGGACTTACTTTGTCCTCAAAAAACCTGTTGATGACTTGAAATTCTAGCTTTATAGAAAAATTTTGACTGCTGTTGTAACTGACGTTTGTGTCCGGTCCTTAAGGTGCCAATTTAGAAGGAAATCGATATTACATCATTAATAGCACAGGCGTGTCTTTTAAGTGACTCCACTTTCTGTATATTAACCACAAGGCCTAATGTCTGTCATAACACTTGAAGTTTTCTCTATATCTTTTTGGATTGTTTTTGTTCCGTTTTTGAAGTCGCGTGTTTCTTTCTTCCCTCTCTTTGATTTCTGTTAGGTAAGTACCCTATCACATGCAGCTTTTAGAAGGAAAGACTGGTGCTGGCTGTGAAGGAGACAACGGCTTATCTGGATTAATTCTAGACGAGTTGATTTTTGATTTTTGTGGAGGGGTTTGTAGTTTGGTTTTTGAGTGGTTTTCTGATTGTTTGTGTGTTTGTTTGTTTGTTTTCCCTCATTCCTTCCAGACCATCATGCCCTTTATTACATGAACTATTTGTCAAGGGAGAATTTAATTTCTGGAAATACAGATATATACATAAATACACATCTGTTTTCTTTTACAGATTTTATGTTCAGCATTGGCACTTCAACAAAACAAAGAACCTTTGAGCTAATTAAATTAGCCTAAAATCAGCGACATACTTAATTTTTTCTTTTTGCTTTGAGAAACTCTTTTCTAGGAAAAAACTCACATAAAAATTTAGTATAGCACGTTATCTGCACGTTATTAACTGTGTAATTTGCACAGTATTTCTGCCTGTTTGGCAGTTCTTTCATTATTGCAGTAGTTCTTTTAATTATTGCAGATTAGCACTGTATAATCAAAAGCAGAATTCACTTTACTCTAGACGACTTATTTCAAAATTATTTAGTGAATTCTGTGACAAAAATGTTTTGGTGTTTAAAAGCAAAAATAACCGATGTCTTATTTAAAAACTAAATTTTACAGCAGGAAATACCAGTGTTGAGTACGTAAGTCACCAACTGGCAACTGCAGCGGCATCGGTTCCTAACGGGTCAAAGGATGATGAGCACCTGCATGGCGATACAGGAATTTGGAATTACACTGTATGAAGAAACTTGGGTGGTACAGAATGTAAATTAAACTGAACGTGTATTATGCCAGAAACGTGATTTACCTTCTTCTGAGTCTTCTTGGCTTTTTGAATTTCTGCCCTAAAGCAAACGGAATGTGGTAGAGTGAGGGCACACCATTATGAGAATAGTTGGCTGGTTTCTGAGAACATTTGTAACAGTTCTTTGCCGAGACCAGTATTTGGCACAAATTTACAGATTCTGTGCGTCTAGTCCCAGGTTTTGCTATTTTTATTGATCAAGTGTGGTAACAGCTGGAGTAAATACAAACCAGCTCAAGACCAGTGCTGCGAGATGTTGTAAGAAAGGTACTAAATCCAATATTAAGGACGTGTTATTTCATCTGTATGCTAAAAAGTTTTCTGGGCACACTTTAGCAGAAAAAGAAACGCTTTCTGCCATAGCAGTGCAGAACACGCCACTCCACCCCCTCGTGTTCAAAGGCTGATGTCGTCTTTGGCTGTCGGGCTAAATGAAAGTTGGTCGGGATATGACAGAAAGGTGCAACGAAACCGCTGAATTGTTATAAAAGCACAGTTGCGTGAAGGGAATACCCGGCAATTCTCTGTAATGCGGAATAAAATGGACTCTTTCAACACAAGCTCTGGAAACATCACTGTAGCAGTCGGTGAACGCCGAGAACGCCACCTGCGGTCGCTCTGCCGCCTCCTGCGGTGCGGCTCGCGACCCCCCTAGTCCAGGGTCCTTTCGGCCCTGCCCTCGCGGCGGCAGCCGCCTAGAGCCGCGGCCCAGCCCGCGGGGGCCCTGGCACTTCCGTTTCCGCTCCCGCTCGCGGAAAGCCCGGGATGATCTGGGCGCTGGGCCGTTGGCGGTGAGGAGAGGAGAGGAGACGGGCGGGGCCGGGCCAGGGCTGCTGGCGGTGAGGAGTGGGGCTGGGGCGGGGGGCGGACCGTGACCGCTCGCGGTGAGGAGGTGGGGCCGGGACGCTGTGTACGCCCTCCGCGCCGCTCACGCGTGTGTCTTTGCAGGGCGCAGCGAGCCGCGCTTCTGCCCGCGCCCCGCCGGGGGCTGGCACGACGGCGGGACCCCGGGGGCGCGGATCCGGAGGGCGAGGGGCCCATTCCCTTCTCCGGCAGCAAGGCCAGTCCGCGGTTTTGGAGCATTAGCCGGTCTATGGGGAGCGACCACGAGAGGCCGTTGGTGAAGGCGCTGCCTCTTAGCGTGCTGGGCACGGGGCTGTTGCTATGGTGTGTGTTCAGAGACAAAGCGGAGGTCGACGAGCGACTGGAAGCGGTTCTCTCCGGCCAGATCGCTGACTCAGACACGGCCCGAGAAAGCAATGTTCCCCTGCAGCTGCAGAAGGAGAACTGAGGACGGGAGTGCGGCTGCAGCGAAGGAGCTGCCAGAAGTTTGCTGGCATTCACCTGCTTAAAAGCTGTACTGACACTTTAATGGAAGAAAACTGTTTTTGTAGCTTTTCGGCAGCCTTATCATGCAAGCTTGATTTCTTCATGCTGCTTTTTGTGCCGGTCTTGCCGTAGTAATTTACACTGGTAGGAAAAGGCGTAGTTTCTGGATTGCGCAGGTAGGGAGGAACAGGATGCATTGGAAATCAGCTTGAATTGAAAGATAAGTTCTGTACAACCCATCATTTTTCTGTGGATCATTTTTCTTAGCGGATCACTGTATTAAAAAATACCAAATGTGAATGTCTGTGAAAGTCCTGCTTAAGGTGATTTTCATTTGACATTGTGGTAGTTACAGAGTATGTTCAGCTTATATTGAAGACAGCTCTAAATGAATGATCAGTAATATGCAATTGTGTTCTGAATTTTTTCTTTTGGTGTGTAATTCTGCTCATTAATGTAGAAATTGCCTTCAAGGGTGCATGCTTTCTGGACTAGAACTTTCTAGGCATGGTTGATTTTAGGTGATCATTACTGGCAGGAGAGTATTTTGCACAGAATGGAAATGATTGGCTTGCATTATGTTGGGGAGGTTTCATTGAACAATACACTATCTAGGCTTTTTGTGCAGATTCATAGATGCTCAAACTTGCACACTCCGGGGACTTTTCTTGGAGAGGAGGAATGTAAAATACTATCACAACTTAGTTCCCTTCAAAATCAGAGGGTTTTTTTTTTTTTTTTTTGAAGTTTTCAACTGTAAACATGGAAAACTGGGTTTGTGCCATTAAAATCCCTAATTAAAACCCCAAAACCAACAAAGATGATAGCAGCTATTAATATAGGCTGAAGCTGTGGAGAAAACCGGGGTAGCATCATGTTTGTGTAATACCGCGGATTAGGCTAAACAACATGCACGGCTGTGGCTTTTGATTTTGCCGTAGAGTCCCTTAACCACGTGATGCCTAGCATACGAGTACACTTGGTTTGGTACTGTCGCAAGGTTTAATCTTGGTATTCAATTTTACAACAGTAGAACGTTGCGAGTGAGATGCGTGTGGGCATCCTGGGGAATGAGTGAAAGAGTGATCCTGGATTTTTTTTTTTTTCAGTATATTGAAGCACAGGTGTAATGCCTGTTGCTTCTGACTAGCTTTCTTGCTCCCCGTTCTGTGAAAACAACTCAACAATGAGCTGCTTTGTTTAAGGAAATACAGAGCTGCCCCGTCGTGTGTGCCTTGTTTTCGGGTGATGATTAATAAAGAATCTCTACCCGTTAAACTATTCTCATAGTCTCTTGCTCTTAAGGTGTTTGCAGCATTTTATTGTCAGCTAAGGCTCCCTCCAGCAGCTCCTCGTGCTCGCTCTACAGCACCTCCGAGGTGCTGGAGCCGCGGTGGCGGAGGTACCCCGACCGCGGGGGAGCTCGGACCTGAGCACTCAGGGGCCGGGGCGGGTCCGTGTCTGCGCTCTGCCTTCCCGGGGAACGTGATGTCGGTGTTGAGGTTGTTTCATCCCTCCTCAATCCCGTCACAGCCTTTTCTGATTTCCACTTACATTCCTACTGCACAAGCTGCTTCGGTTCATTTGCCCTGAAATCACTTTGTATGTCTCATCACAGCGTCTAAATGAAGTGTTTATACCACCTGTTATTTTCATTAACGGAAGTTGAATACGTAGATAAAGTAACTGCACACTCAGCAGTACGAATGGTTCCTTTGCCATGTCTGTTAGGCTTAGAATGCTAGAGCCAGTATTTTGGAATTGGTCTAACACTGTGTTTACTTGGATGTTTTAAAAACTCTAAGTAATACAAAAGTACTTGTTAAATATTGTGTTTTGTTGGAGGATATGTTGTAAATTGCTTCAAGTTGTTTTCTAGTCTCGTGTTTATTTCTTAATATGTTATATATGCACTGTGAATTTAAATTACTTCACAGCATGTGTTAAATCACAACATGGTAAAATAGAAATGACATCCAGGTGGGGTTTTTTTACAATTTATAACTTAATAGCATACTATGGTACTTATGACTGTAGGAGCAGAAACAAAAACGGTGGGACAGATACGCTTTCATATTCAATATGAAACCGGGTTTCAAAATCCCAGTTTCAAAATACCAGAATGGCAAGTTCAGAAATACCAAAGTAACCCAGTTTCAAAATACCAGAAAATCAAGTTCCAAAACACCAAAGTACCCTAGTTTCAATATACCAAGTTCAGAAATACCAAAGTAACTCATTTTCAAAATAGTAGAATACCAAGTCCCAAATTACCAAAGTAATCCAGTTTTACGATACCAGAAAACCAAGTTTCAAAACAGCAAAGTAACCTAGTTTCAAAATACCAGAATACCAAGTTCCAAAACACCAAAATAATTCCATTTCAAAATACCAGAATGTCCCAATTTCAAAATATCAACTTCCAAAATACCAATTTTCAGATGTCTTATATGGGCAAGATTCCCAAACCCAAAAGAACGCGTTATTATCAAAATAGGATCTGTGCTACCAAAATGGATATTTTCTCTTCTGGAAAAGCTTTCCCCCCCATGACCATCAATACTTGTATTTATTTTGATCATTTAGCCAGATGTAATAAGAATTTTACTTTAAAAGCAAACACTTGTAGTAGTTTTCTGCTTAGCTTGTGCCTGTGAGAACCGGCATTTGGGCAGGAGACCTGCGGTCGGGAACAAAGGACGGAGTAAATCTGCTCCCTGGATGGACGGGTAAAGACTGAGTAGCAGGCAAAGGGAGTACTTATAAACTATATCAATATTTCACTGAAATTCAGGGTAGACCAGCGATGGGGGTGCTCGGGTTCGGTCGGGGCCTGTCAGGATTAGCCACAAACAACCCGGCCAAACCCCCGGCCCCTCAAGGGATGCATGAAACACTTCCACAGGAACACAAATCAGTAACTATAGCAGAGGAAAAATTACCGGTAATCGCTTACGATCTGTGGGAAATTACAAAGGTAGGACGTAGGGAATTTTGGAGGCAGAGGACGTAGGGAATTTTGGAGGCAGAATCCAAGTTTTGGCCGCCGGCACGCAGACAAGAAGGCCGGTCCTTTTCCACGGAAAGGAAAGCCCGGCACCCCGGTGTTTCAGGGGCAGACAACGGCCCGTGTAGGGGAGGGAACGACCAGCAGGACCTTTCTCCACCTCACCACACTCCCCCCTCCTCGCTCCAAGGTGCAGCAGCTCCAGGTGTGACCAGCTGCCTTCAGAGGGTTACCTGGGCACACCTGCACAGGCAGCTACTAGTCCGGAGGGGCCAATGGAGGCATCCCGAGTGTCTGCAGGAGCAACAGCTGGAGCATCCAGCAGGGGCTAGGGAGCAGCCGGATGCACCTGGGCATCTGAGCAGGCAGGGCAGCATGCGGAGTGTCAGAGGGAAACTTCCGACTTTCCCCTCTTGTCAGTCCCTCCCCAGTGCCCCCAGAAAAGAGAGGGGTTATTAGGAGAAAAAGAGGTTTAAATTGAGGGGAAAAAACTTCCTTTTCCATAATTGTCTGCGTTCAAATTGAGGGGGAATCCCCTTCCTCTGCAATTTTAATGGTATCATTTCAAGGAAACCCTGCCTTTTCTATGCTGCTAGGGGTATCAATTGACAGGGAATCCCCATTTTCCATTATTTTCCAGTTTAAATGGAAGGGGGAAAGCTCAACCGTGCTATTTCATGGGTTCGAATTAAGGGTAACTGCCGCATTTTCATCATCCTGATGTTTAAATTGAGGGGGAAGCCCAGTCGACCCTCCTTTTTAAGGGTTTGAACTGAGGGAAAAATCCCCCTTTTTCCATCATTTGAGACACTTAAAGTGAGGCAACCCCCTATTTTCCCAGTATTTTAGGGAATTAAATTAAAGGGGAGAAGCCATTTATTTGCCATCGTATCAATTTAACTGGAGGTAAACACCTCCTGTTTCCTCATTTAAAGGGGCTCAGTTGAAGGAATCTCTCCCTTTCTCAGCATTTTAAGGGTTTAAATCTGCATTTCAGGGCACTTCTACCCGTGCCCCGGTACCAAATATCTCACACGGGAGCCGGCCCGGCACATACGTAACCCTAACACCGCCTGGGAGTCTATAATTTTTCGTTATATTGTATATAGCCCTAATGAGAGGTCCCGGTGAGAGTTACACCATTTGTATCGTTACTATTCTTCTCCACCCTACTTAGTCACGTGTGGAGTACTACTTAGCAATCACACAAATTAGCAAGTAATTATTCCACTTACCTATCTATGCTGCCAAAACATGAAGTTTTATTTCTTACCCAGTCTCTGCCCCTTTGCTCGATGTAGTTGTAGTAAAAAAGAAGGTGCCAATATTTCCCCTGAAGAGCTTTTTTCTCTATCCAGCCCTTTACTCACCGCAAATTTAAGCTGGAGGAGGNGCAAATTTAAGCTGGAGGAGGCAAACAGCTACACC
>VZTI01001767.1:0-28715 GCA_013397865.1 Struthidea cinerea
TATAGCATCTATCTATCACACTCAGGTTCTCAGTATGTGTGGTTTCAACAGCTCCAGAGCTTAAGAGTTCTGGGGAGACTTTCACCCACCTGCCTTCCCAGCATGGACTTTCCTGCTGTTCTCCAGCAACTGTTCCTCCATCCGCATCCCTGGGTGTGTGCACAGCCCGATCACACAATCTCGCACAAAGATAGCCTTTACAACACTTCATCTGAATGGAGACAAGTGGAAGGAAGACACGATAATCTCCTAAAAAATTGAGCGACAGTGAAAACACATTTCATGTGGTATGTGAAGACAGCAGTTTTTCATGTAATTAAAACTAGGATTTGCTGAGTGTACTGGGGTTGCCATTGAAAAGAGCTGGATAATGTCCAAGTCAACATTTATGTTGGATTTATGCAGCTTCAGAGCTGTAGAGTAGAACTCTACAGAATGGAACCTGCAGAAATGGAGAAAGGCTGAATTCCTCTGGGATGTGGTCCCTAAAGGCCCAGGTGATCACATACTGTCCACAGGACTGGAGAGACTGGTTGGATTAGGTGGTCAGTCACATACACTTTCTGGACCATGGCTGCTTAGAACATGAATCCCTTCATGCTACAAAACCAGCTTCAGATGGTCCCAGGACTCTTTCCTGCTGTGCTCACTGCCTCGCCGGGGTTCAGCTGTTGCCTTTGCAGGGCTTCCCTCAAGTGTGGTCTCATCCACTGCCACGGGACAGCAGATCTGGTCCTGAGGCCATAAGGGGAGCTTCAGTGCTCAGCCTGTCGTGTGGCAGCTCCTCTGCTCTCAGGCTCTCTGGCACGAAGGTGTGGGTTGTGCTGGTGAAGCTGCTCTGTGAGTGTGGCTCTGGCTGGCCCTGGGACTTGATGGCCCCAGGACTGACCGAGCCCAGCACATCCTCCCATAAATCAGGGTGAATTCATTCAAGTTAATTTATTTGTGCAAGCATCTGTAAATAGGAAGTCAGAAATGCTGATTCTTGTTTGCAGCTGTTCACAACGATCTCTTGAGTTTTCTGATCAGAAATGCTCTTTCTCGTGTGCTGGTTCTCTCCAAATGACAGTTCTGATCCAAAGTACTTGACAGCCGTTGGCTGTGACTGCTGCTTTGCTGCGTGACTGGGACACAGTTGTGTGGTTAAAACTGCACTGCTCTGGGATGCTGATTTTGCCAGTCTGAGCTGTGCCGTGTGCTGTCCAGCACTGTCTGATGCAGCCCTGGGAAGATTCAGATCATCTCCAAGGGCAGCAGGAATCAGATGTGGAATCATGGCACTACAGTTGTTCTGTGTTTAATTGGTGTGCAAAGCCAGCTAAAAAGAAAGGTCAAAGAATAATTCATGACAAATGCAGCAATTCTTTCTGGAGCATTAGTTTGCTCCAGCATTTCTCCAGGAGGAGATCCCGGGGCTAGCAATGGAGGGAAGTTCCTAAACTAATTGGCGTATTCAGCCCCCTCAAAGCATCAAATATGTGAGGCAAATATGAGAGGGTTGAGTATCAGTATCAGTATCTGATGGCCACTAATTTGGGGGGTTAGAGCTGCTGTTAAGGAGTTGGCAGTAAACACACACGCTGTGGTGCTGTCTTTTGAACTTCTGAAGCCACTTTCAGCCAAATGAGACAGAGGAGTAGACCTTTAAAACCCTTGGGGTTCCTACAGGCTTTGTGAAAATCAAGGGGAGTTTCAGGAGACCCGGGCTGGGGTGAGTTTTGCATAGGCAGTAGTTTGGGATCTGGCAGTGCTACTGTGCTGCTCCAAGTCAGCCAGCACAGCCGGCTGCTTCCCCAGCAGCAGTGAAGGGGTGGAGAGGGATGACAGCAGAACAGAGAAGAGATCTTGAGACTGTCAGAGACTCATACTGAGCTGAATGGAGACCTCCAGCAAGGAGCTGAAAGGACACAAACCATAGAACTCTGAGAAAACTCTGGTTTGCTTGGTTAGTGCAGCAATTTGGGTTTTTTCCAGAGGCATAAACCTGATCTCCTGTGTCCTGGTGTTTACCCCAAACAGATGGTGGTTTTTGCAGCATTGGGGCATTTACTGGCTATCCTTTCCTCCTGAAATTCCTTGGCTCTGCAAGTGATTTGGTAGGAGCATGCAGAGGGCTTGGTGTGCTGAGGCCTGGGAGCAGTTTAAGGAGCTGAAGTTTGGGGATCTCCTGCCGTGGTGCCACCAGCAGTGCGACAGCGGGGCTGTGGAGTGGTTGTTGGTCCACGCAGGGAGCAGCAAATGCAGCTCCCAGGGACCTTCACACTGCCTGCCCCACAGCCTCCAGCTTTTGTTGCCTTGCACAAAGGAGCAGAGCTGATGGAGCCCAAGCACACAAGTGAGAGCTGCTGCTGCTGCTGCTGGAAGAGCCGTGCTCCCTTGATCGCGCTGCCCACGTGAGGCGCCCACGCCGAGCGCTCAGAGGATGGATTCAACCTGGGGATGTTGCATCACAGAACTTTCATAAAACACTCTGTTTAAGACTGAGCCAGTTCAGGGATGATTCATCTTTGTTCCTGCAAACAGATGCTGGTTTGGGCACTTCTTGTGTGCCCTGCTGGAATTATGCAATGGTGACATTTTTCGGGGTAAACAAGCCACTCCTTTTCTAGTCTCACTGTACAAATTAGGTGTTCTGATTCCTGAGGCACCCTCCAGTCCTCCCTGACAGCTGTTCCAGTGTAATGCAGGTTTTTTTTGCATTTGGGAGACCACAGCTTTGTTGTTATTCTGAGATTTTATCAGGGCCCTGTGCAATGACTTACATATCTCAGGGATGCTTCCTGTTCCTGTGGGATCTATCCCACCCTATCCCATGTCCCAGAGGGGTAATTTTCACTCACCATTTATTTTGGCCAAGCTGTGATGGTTTTTTTCCACAGTCAGCCACTTCAGTGCTACACTATGTTTCCTTCTGCCTTTCCCACCACAGACCTTGCACAGCAGTAGTTTCATTGCAGTCGTTAGTGGTCCTCCGTGGCTTTGGTTTTCCTGAGAAATTCACATTTACACACTCTATCTCACTATACTGGGGTCCTTTACTGATAAACATTTTAGTTGCTTTTGCCTCTCCTTTGCAAGTTGCCATCTGTTGGAGTTTATTGGCTAGAACACCTGCCAGCTTTTGGGTTCATCAGTGAAATAATACCCATAAATTCATATGCCTTTAATTTTTGTGGGCTACATGACTTCTCATTCCTGCTTTTTTTCAGTGTTCATGGGTTAAAAATGCTGTTAAATTGAAAGGTATTGCTGTTTTTAGAAATTGCTGGGAGAAAGGTACTTGCCTTTTGTTTATTAGCTTGGAAAACAACAGATTTTCCTAGCAGTCTGGAATAGCACTGCTGTAGGTATCTTCCAGTCTTTCTGCTACTGATTGACAGAAGACAGCATGAGGTTTGTGGTCTTTTATGGAGTTTAGTAGTGGTCTGGATCAAAAATGGAGCCTGAGTGATTGGCTTTTCTTCTTTGGGTTCAGAGACAGGAGAAAATAAACTGCACTTCAGATTTCTCTGAGTGGCTGCATGTGCCAGGAAGTTCCTTTCCATGAAAGACAGATTTCTTTGTAAGAAGGCAAATCAACTTTTCTCAGCCCTCAGAAAGATTGTATTTCTTTTTTGAATATTTTCCAGAGTGAGTTTTAAATGGCAATGTTAAAAAAAAAATCCCTGAAGAAGAAAGCTCTAATTCCTGCCAGCTAACTTAAGCCAATTAATCATCTAGTGGAAGCTTGTAATCTACACGAGGGAGACATGGGCTTGTCCAGAGAGCTACAAACTCACCTCAGACATCTCTCCTGGGTGGGGAAGGGATGAGCTGATGACGTGAGCTGAACACCGAAACTCTGGACACCTGAAGTTAGGCAAGAGGAATCAAAGGGGTCTGATAAACAGGACTGTTCAGCTTTTGGGCTAAACTACTCACCTTGACAGCAGCATCTTAAAAAAATGGGCTGTCCCTTCAGCTGGCATTGCTTTGCCATCATTCTGTTTGGCTGCACTACCTGGGTGTGTGATCAGCTCCCACAAATAACATCGTGATGCACCTGGCACCCTTCTGCTGGGCAGGCCCCTGGTCAGAATTCCTCGCTGGGTTGCACTGATGGTTGTTTGTATCAGATTTGTGAAGGTTTATGGGTTTGGTTGTTGGTTTCACCTCTCACCCTGGTATCTGCCTTGACAGAGTGATCTGCTTTGCACCTTTCTTGGCAATGCAGAGGAAAGACCAGAGGGTCTTGCAGACCAGTGGTCTTTTTTTAATATGATGAGAAGCACGTCAGGCGAGTTGAGTTCATAGGTCCCTGGTTTAACAGGTCAGTATTTCAGAAGGGCTTTATTTTTCCCCAGAATTGCTCAATTGGAGGGTTTGAGAACAATCTTTGATGCCCACTGGCTGAGCAGCCAAGGGCTATGTGCAGGCTGTAACCTGTGTTGTGATCTGTTGCATGGACTGTGCTTTCCAGGGCCACACATCCGTGTGCAGACACCCCTCTGCCATGGCAGTGTGTCCAGCTGGGCCGGAGGGAAGGACAAGCAGAAGGGAGGGACAGAGGGAACGTATGGGATGTGTGCACTGCCAAGCTGACAATACAGATTTCCAAATCAACATGATTTTCTTCATTTGTGAGGGACTTGGTGAAAGAATTGAAGCCAGCAGGGTATGATGGATGGAAAAGCAATTGTTAAAACTAGATGTGCTTTTTCCTTTGCCTCTTTCACTTGACATGAGAAATGGGAACAGGCAGATTAGAGAACTCAGAGAACACACTGTGCACCTGGAAGCTTGTCAGCTTTTCCCAGTCAGATTACCTCCATCAGGGATCTGCCATGCAATCAGATGGGAAAGGAGTGAAATGGGATCTATCTGTGCATTACCAAGACTTTGCAAACTAGCCCTTGCCCAGGTTGCTCCCCTCCACCTTCCTCTATATTTCTGTTCTCTTCTCACATGATCATTTTCAGGTGCACTGCCAGACCAGTGCCATGGTATTTAGTTCACCTTTTCCAACTGCAGAAATATGGAGCACAACCATCCCCACTGCAGTGGGGAATCACAGGTAGCGTGCTTGCTGCTGGCAGCAAGGTTTGGAGGAACTGTTTGTAGTTGTTCTGTCTCCTTTCAGCTCTGGGAACAGTCCAGCCAGAAGGAAATCATTAAGTGTTGGGAAAGAGCACACAAATGTCTAAGTTGGGCTGTTGCAGGGGCTCACTCACCAGTGAGGCTGGTGGCTTATGCCAGTGACACTGGAGCTCTGCCTTCCTGGAGCAGTGTTTCCTGCCTTCCTGGAGCAGTGTTTCCTGGGAATCTGCCTGAGAACCAGGCGCTCCAGCAGTGCCCTGTCCCAGCGCAGGGACAGTGTGTGAGCCCTTGCAGCCTGTGCTGGAGCGAGTCCAGAGCCGCTGCTTCCCTGCTCCCGGACCGCGCGTCTGGAGCAGCGTCACACCCGCTGCTCCTGCAGAGCCACCCGGGGCTCTGAGCATAGGGGTCTGCTCGAGATGCAGCCTGTGTGACTGCTGCTCCAGAGGCTGTGTGATGGTGAAGAGCAGGCATTCGAACAGTTACAGTTGCACAGAAATTCCAGAAATCAAGGTTTGCTTTTGAACAACCACTGTAAGAAGTCTCGCCCCACCAACCTCACCTTTTTGGTCTCCCTCAGCTAGGAAAGATCTCATCATGCAGGGGCCCATTTTACATAGCACCTCTCAAATCTGTCACTTGGCCTCACTCCTGAAGCCTGGAGGCAGGGAACAGGCAAATCAGAGCTCCTAAATCAGCACTGCTCCTAAAGCACCGCTGAACCTGGTGCTTCAGGAAAAAAGATGGATACTTCTCTGGTGGGGAATTTCAGTGGGCAAAGGTATCACATTATCATGACATTCACACTATCCAGGCTGGGGAGCAGGGAGAAACCCAGCTGTGTGACAAAAAAGTTAATAAAGGTGGTGTGAAGCTTTTCCACCTCCGGCTGCCCACCGCTTACTGATGTCACTCCAGGTCATACAGATCAGAACCACACAACCACCTTCACTGATTAGTCCTTCAAAGACTGAAGAGGCAAATTTGCAGACTGCAGACAAAATGAAAAGCAACTTAAATGTTGTGATCCAGTCTTGACAAAGCTGTAGTTGGAACAAGGCTTTTTTAATATGTCATTGCCATAATAACCACCCGGAGCTGAGACTGACTGGAGCACTTGATACAGAGGGATTAGTGCAAACACAACTGCAAGGAGCATGAAATTCAGAGTGAATCTGGCCAAGGACAGCTCAAACCCATTCTTTCAAGATTTAAGACAGATTCTGGCTAGAATGGTGCATTCAGAGAGGAGCAAGGAGCTGAGCTGCAGCAAGATACACACCGTGTTGTCATTAAAAAATATATATATTTAAAAAGGAATGAAAGGAGTGTGACAGCTGTGGATGCAGGTGACTGTGGGAGCCAGCACTGAGGCTGTTGGAAAAGTGAAGGAGAGGGGCAGTGCAATCCCTGCCCCTTTCCAGCACCGGAGTCCCTCGCTCCTGGAGCCGGAAGCACTGCGGCGACTGAGCCTGATTAGAAACTGACGTCTCGAGAGCTCTCTGGGGATCACAAATTTCATTATTACCTGCCACTTCAGCCTTTTTTTCAGGTTGCTGCTCCATTTGTTGTATCTAGATAAGCCCTGAAGCTGTTAATGCTTTCCCAGACAATGGGATCATGTATTTGGGCACGACATTGGTTACATCCTGGTGGCAGATTAACGTGGCTAATGAAACAGTAATCAAGCATGTTGCTATCGATTCCCTTCCCTCCCCTGTCGAGGGCAAATGCTTTGTCTTTGCTCTGCTGAGAACATTCAGCACTTTGACTCCTGCATATCTGTGACTTTAATACATCAAGGAGCCTAATAGCCATTCTGATGTGGCAACAAAACGACAGCCAGATCCGCAGTATTCTGGATGATGATTTTGCAACTGAATAGCCGTGCACATCTTCTAGATTCAGTAATTTATAATAAATACATGGGTTTTATTCTGATCAAGTAGAATATTGGCTTTCAAGACTTTTATACCAAAAAGTTGGGTCAGATCCAGTATCCTGAGGACACTGGCTGAGCATTCACAGCCAGCAGCCCCATTTCCTTCCTCCTTTTCAAGTGAAAGGAAACCAGGCAGGTGTGTAACAGCTGGAGCAAAGAGAGACTGGAAAAGCAGAGTGGGTTATGAACAGCAGCTCTGTGTATCACACTCTGTTTCCTTGCTGTGTTTTCCTCTATGGGAAGCCCGTAGGAACCAGGTCCGTGAATTCTGCTTAGGTCTGCCCCACATTCCTGAGCTCTGCACTGTCCCAGCCGAGGAGGAGCTGCTGGTGACAGCCAGCCAGGGAAAGTGGGGAGGGACAAAGCACATGCTTCCTCAGGCAGGTTTCTGCCAGCTGCCCAGGAACTCCTGGTCACTCAGTGCCTCTGGGAACAGCAGCTGCTGCTGGGTTCACCCTCCTGGGGACCTCCCACGCCCCAGTTCTGGCATCGCTCTCACTCTGTTGTTCTGACACACGTGGCTCGTTCCTTCTGCCTCAGCCTTTGCCGACAGCAGTTTAAGGCCGTAGATCGTATGATGGTTGCTCCTTCTCCTTGTGTGGTTACATAGGAATGTCAGTGTGTTTCAAGAACAAAAAGCTGGGTTTTGGCTGGCAGCTGCTGAACTGCACTGTGCCTTTGTGTGCTGCAGGGACTGCGAGCGCAGAGCGTTTTCTCAAACATTTCATTAGATTTCTTTGTCTCCAAGGCAAGTGTGTGTTTTCAGGCAAGAGCCAGATGCAGAGAAGCCCTATGGGCATTTCTGAGCATTGAATCCCCTCCCGGCGCCCCTTCCCTGCTTCCCTTCCCTGCTCATTGTTTTGCCATTTGATGGGGGCAATAGAATGAACACAGACACCAATAGGAAGAATGGTCTCATTTTACTATTAGTATTGAGGCAAAACAGAGGTAAAAGGATACATGTGGTAAAACAAGAAGCTTATTACTCACCTGGCTTTAGCAATGAGTAAAATAAGCAAGGGAATGCATCTAATCATTACTATAGGAGAGAGACAGGATAGTGATTGAGAAAGATACACCACCAATCGCCTAAATACTGCACCATCATCCAGATCCGCAGTCACTGGGGAGTGCTGTTTGCAGTGAGGACCTGGAGAACCCTTCTCAGCAATTGGGGAAATCCTGTGCGGTGCATCCACCCATAGCTGAGGTCTCCAGTTCACCCACAAAAGGGCTTTATAGGCCCAAATTGACAAGTCCAAATGACTTGTTTACCTTTCTGTGCAGAAAACATCTGGTTCTGATGGCCCACTTCCCAACCAGCCAGAGCCAGGGCCAGGGCTGGGAGGGTTTTGCCTAAAATATTCTACTAACAAGTCTCTAGGGATAGCTGTTGGGAGGATTTCTTGATATACCCTACACAAGGTTATACAAACTACAACAGTGAGTTTGGCATTAAGAACAACTAATATACATGTTTTAATCATCTATTTTTAACTAAGGAACCTTGATGGTATTAATAGCATCATGCTCAGGATTCGTCTTGTAAGTTGACTCAGGCTTAGGCCTGCTGTTCAGGCCTTAGCATATCACTCATGCACTGTTCCTGGGCTGAACTCCCCCTGCTCCAAGTGTCCAGTGGAGGGGTGAAAGAACAACCTGCGCCCTCCCAGCCAGCTGGGCCTTCAGCTGCAGGAGGGGTTTGTGCAGGGGATGTGTATTGGTCCTGTAGGGCACTGGAACAGCCCTTGCCAGCTGCTGAGCATTCCTGGAGCACCAGGTCTTCCCCCAGACCTGTCCTCTCATGCCTGATCCAGCCCCAGAGCACTGCAGTGGAGGTGCCTGAGGGTTTGTCCTGTCTTTTGCATTATTTTCCATGAGGAGTGTGGAAAAAAGTCACGTGGCGTTCTACAGTGCTGTACTCTGTGGATGGCACAGAGGTTTCCTGTTGTGTGCGCTCTGGCAGCTGCTGGAGGTGGCTGCAGAGCCATGGGAAATGAGTGCCAGAGCCTGTGGGCATTTGTGAGTCAAATATTTTTGCCCTATAAAAGCTCGGTGTTGTTTTAAACCATTGAAGTACAAATTTTGATTCTCTGTTTGGAAATAAAGGCATCAGGAATGCAGAACCCACCTCCTTGTGTGCAGCTTTAGTAACAGTGAACGTATTTCTTGGTTTAAAGTAATGGAATTTCAAATTCATCCTGTGACAAGTTTTCTGTCCATCCCTGCTTTGTTCCATAAGGCAGCAGTGCTGTCCTTAGAGTGGGAAGCTGCCCTGCCTTGGAAAGCCACTGCTAAGCTGAAACCAGTATCTCAATCAATATTTTTCCAGTTAATCCTCAGAAGGGATGGGAGAGAATGGGCTACATGATAAAATAAAAGTCAGGTGAGTGGCAAACTCCTCCCCAAAACATCAGTAAAACTTGTGGGAAGTTTGATCCTGGTCCAAACCAATGCAGCAAAGTCAACATCAGCCCCAGGAAGGGCAGACTTGTGATTTCCACCATTTGGTGACCCGGGGTGACATCCAGAAGTACTCCTCTTCCTAACCTTTCAGTTCTGTGGATATTGATTTGTATTACAGAGATACTGGTTAGTTCCTGGGGATTCCCCACACAAAGTCCATTTAAGGCCCAGTTGATGGAAGGGTTCACATTGCCACCTGGGGTTTCAGCTGCAATAGCTGGGATTAAGTCCAGTCTGAGGGGCAAAGAGGGGATGTGCATAACCAGATTAAAGGAAAACAGAGGCATGGATTGCCCTGAAGTTGTCTTTCCATGTTCTCACTGGGTTGAACTGTTGAGGGCTGCCAGACTGTGACAGAGGGGACAGGGGCAGGGACTGGTCCTCTGTGAGATGGAGCTGGGATAGGCACGGGAATCCCAGCTGTGGATGGGAAGGGCCCATGTGCTGTCCCTGTGCCTCACCTGCGCTGCACAGGGAGCAGGGGCTGCACTGTCCCCCTGCCCTGGCTCCTCTGGCAGCTCTGCAGGGGAGAGGGCCCCTCCTACATGCAGAGAGATGCCTGCAGGGAAGGGACTTCTGTTGCAAAGAGGATTTTGTTATCTTGAGCATGGTGAGGCCCTGGCACAGGCTGCCCAGAGCAGCTGTGGCTGCCCCTGGATCCCTGGCAGTGTTCAAGGCCAGGCTGGACAGGGCTTGGAGCAGCCTGGTCTAGTAGAAGGTGTTCCTGCCCATGGCAGGAGCTGGAATGGGATGGGATTTAAAGTCCAACCCAAACCATGCTGCGAGTTCATGATTTTCTCTGGAAGGAACCAGTGGGGAATGCCCTTATTAGTCAAATGTTACTACTGAAGTTAACCCAAATGTCCTATTAACGGCATTTAGTGGGCACTATGGGGTCTGAGCGAGCATTTCGTACCCTTTTTGTGACATTACAAGTATAGTCATTTTTAGCACTACTGGAGATTGCACTGGCACAGGCAAGAGGAAGGGTCTGTTTTCTTTTCCAAAAGGAAAACAAAAGTAGGGAGAGTTCAAGATGCTTGCTTTAAGTCTGATGTGAATGAATCTTCAGATCCTGAGCCCAGCTCCAGTCCTAATCCCCTGGTTCCCTCTGCTTGGGACCTGGTAATTAAAATCAAGGATCATTTTCTGGGAGAGACGAGTAGAGGATGGTCATAGAAAAGGAAAGGCCACCAAGTCAAGCAGAGTGACCAAGTCTTGCCTGTTACTGGAAAATGAGAGTGCTGAGGCCTGGCAACAGCTCTCAGTGCACCCAGCATGGAGGAACCCACAGCTTGCAGTGGTCTGGCCTGGAGAAAGAGGAAAAATGTGTGGACTGCAGGGATAGAAAATGTCCTCCCCACACGGTACCATCCCCTCCTCAACCCCAGGGATTTGGCCATGGCAGCTCTGCACAGCACAACCTTCCCCCACAGTGTGAAGGGGAGGACATGTCCAGAGCACAGGGTGTCTTAAACTCTGCACGAAAAATACACCAGGGTGCTCAGGGTGTCCAACACAGAGTCATGGAATCATTAAGGTCGGAAAAGACCTCTTAAGATTATCCAGCTCAGCTGTTAACCCAGGTCCACCACTAAACTGTGTCCCCAAGTGCCACATCTACATGTTCTTTTAACACTTCCAGGGATGGTGACTCCACCACTGCCCTGGGAAGCCTGTTCCAATTCCTGACCATCCTTTCCATGGAGAAATTTTTCCCAATATCCAACCTAAACATCTTACTCTGCCATTGGCTGGAGCACCACATGGACACACGAACCCCTGAGCTGCTCTTTGAAAATCCCCAGGCATGGCCATCCTGCTGTGAACCTGCACAAAAGCACTGCTGCTCACCCCACAGCCAGCCCCACTCTCTGCCCCGTTTCTGTCCCTCTGGGGATGAGGAGCAAGGGAGACTCCCCAATACCACATTCCCACATAAATGGTCCTTCCCTCGAGACTTCTCCCTTGCCCACTCTGCCTCTTCCCACCTGGAGGACAGGCTGCTTCCAGGTTGAAAATATGCTGAATTTCTTAATTAGAAAAGTTTGCAGCTCAGGGTCTGGCTGGGATGGTCCCTCCTTCCACCCACACCACCCTGACCTGTCAGAGCCCTGGTGGGTGGGGGATCCTGGGGGCATTGGGACCATGGTCTGTGCGGTGCTCCTGGGCTGCGAGGAGCTCCCTTCCCTCTGCTGTGGGGTGCACAAGCCAGGCTTCCCCAGCCGACAGCACAACCTCCAAGGCAGCAAACATCTGTCTCATGTAGCACACCCCACTGGACCCCGTGGGCAGGGACAGAGCCGCATGTTTTCTTACCTGGCAGCAGATGTAGCTCAGGACGTTCCTGCCTCACCCCAAGGCCTCATCCAGGTGCTCCCAGGCTTTTAAGGTTATTAAAAAAATCTCTGCCCTCCTCAAGCCCTGGTGCGAGGTGGTGGCCATGAGCAAACCAGCTGGGAGTGTCCAGCTCAGCACAGCCTGGACTGCTGGCTGAGCTGGGCAGGAGGTGCTGGCAGCACTGTCTGTGCCCGGTTGCCTGGGACAGAGGGGTGTCATCGCAGCAGAGGACTCCCAGCTCCGTCTCCTGGTGCCGGGCGAGCTCCGAGGGCTGGCTCCTGTCAGAGCTGAGGGTGACCCTGCCTGGACACAGGTTCCCCCCAAGCCTGAGTGCTCCTGGAGGTCTTCTCCTGGCACCAGTTTGGTGGGGATGAGCCTCCTGGCACAGGTGGGGGTGTCAGGAGAAAAAGAACGGGGAGAGGCGTTCTCAGGGAGAGGGCAGAAGTGCAGCCAAGGTGCAACAGTGGGGAAGGAGGTGCCGGGCAGTACTTTGGGGAGTGGGGCTGGAGGGGAGCCCGTGGCTGGAGCTGGGGACTGTGGTGCTCAGACCTGCCAGTGACTCAGCCGGTGACCTCAGGTCCTTCCTCCCCGTGCCTGAACCTGGGGCCATTTGTGGTCATGCCCGAAGCTCCATGAGGCATGACCTGCCTGGCTGTGACTGTCACTGCCCCGGATGCTCAGCATGGCTGCTGGGTGCTCAGCCCTCAGACCGGCTCTGCCAGAGGAGTCACTCCCCACCTGTTTTGTCCCGTGGGACCGGGCTCTTTGAAGTCCCCACCCGCCTGTCCTATGGTGCATGACTCGGCTGTCAGCTGCCCCGGGGACCCTTCCCTTGTGCTTGTCACGCGTTGCCTGAGCTGCCAACCACATCCCCATGCTCTCCCCCATCCCGTGGCCAGGAGTGCTGGAGGTCTCTGAGCTATGAGCTCTGGGAAAGCAATGGGATGTTTATAGCCAACATCTGGAAAACCACGTCCTCCCAGGTGCCACCACAACAGAGCATCCCTGCAGCCAGAGCTCCTGTGCTGCAGCCCCGCCCTGGCCAAACCCTCTGCCCTGTGTCCTGCCTCGGGAAGGATGAGAGCGTTGGGGTTCACCCTGTGCTGTTGGGGTGCACCCTGGCTCTCTGGGATGGGCCCTGTCCCATTGGGGTGCACCCACTGCCTGCCTCTACCCGTGGTGGCCATTCCTTTTCTCACAGGGAGGGACTCTGGGGCACAGGGCGGCGAATGGAGTCTCGCAGCCCTCCTCAGGGAGAAGGTAGTTCCAGACTGTGTAGGTGCCACCCCAGAGCCTCTGGCTACCTCAGTGCCGTGCTCCAGAGACCATCCGCATCTGCCACAGTAACCGCGGTGGTCTGCAGGGCCCACGGGAGGGGACTGCAAGCTGGGCACTGCCCCCTCCATCCCGGCATCCGCACCCGGACCCGGACCCACCCGGACCCGGACCCAGCCGCACCCGGACCCAGACCCAGCCGCCTGCTCCGACAGCGGGTCAGGGCTGTGCCGGCGGGTGGCAGGAGGCAGGACAGACAGACCCTGGGGGTCCCTGCTCTGCCTCCCACCCACCGCACTCTGGCTTTGCTGCTTTCCCCAGGCAGCCACGGGGGGTTCCATGGCCACGACAGGGACTCACGTCCAGGCCATCTGGCCGCGGAAGGACCGGTCCAGGCTGCGCGGGCTGTTTGGAGGCAGCTCTGAGGAAGTGCTGTCCTTCTCCCAAACCTGTCTCCCCTGCTCTTTGCCACCCTGACTCTACTTGCCTGGCCAGATTGCTCAGGCCAGCCTTCCCCAGTTTTTGTCCCCAGGGTGATCCCCGGTGTTTTTGCCTGTGCCCGCCCAGGCTCAGCTGCCTGCAGGGCACTGGGAAGGTCTGCTGGACACTGTCCTCGCTGCCACGTGAAGCCGGCACAGCCCCAGCCGTGCCTGTGCCACCCGCCGGTCCTGCTGGGGGTGGGCATGGAGGGAACCCTGGCCCGGGCACTGACCTGGTCACTCTCCTCCACTGAAGCCTGACCCCAGGGCAGCAGGGCAGGGGGTGCACTGCCCTCCGTGGGGTGGTCAAATTGATTCACCTTTGTATTTCTTCAGATTTCTGTCAGAAAGCCATGGTGATGGAAACAGCACCTTTAGGTTCCTGGTTATAGGGTGGCATAGGAGCAGTTGGAGTCCTGCTGCCTTCGGAAGGATCTTCCTGAAGAGAAGCAGGTCTGTGAGTGTTCCTCTATAAAGGCCACCCTTGAACCAGCCCCACTGATGCCAGCTCCAGGGGGATAGTGACAACTGTCGCTGTTACGTCCGAGACACATAAAGAAAACCACACAGAGTCCAGGCTCATGAACAAGTGGAAGTCAAAGCTTCTTCTTTAATAATTTTCTGACTACTTTTATAGGATAGATCGCAGAAGTGTGTTGAGTGGCAATAGGTAATTGGTTCCTCGGCCATCCACCCCTTGAGAGGATTGGCCAACCTTTAAGATACCGATTCCAAACTATTTTCAAAGTCAAAGCCATAACAATCTTGCAAAACAGCCTGCAGGTGCAAGAAGTTTATGGAACTGTGACCTTGTTTGAAATAGTTTACATAGGAAAGGCAGTCTGCTCACAGAATATTGAGAAAAGGCTGAAGAATTTCTCCACTTCTAGCTTTTTAGCACCTACAGACAACATTCTGGCTCCATCCCTTTTGCAGTGTTTGGGATGCTGAATTAGGCACATCTAAAATACATTTTGGTAACCAAAAGAATGGCTTCTATTCTCTCTGTTGCTTTTCCACATCTCCCCCACCTCCCAGCCTCTGTCTCCAGCTGTACCTTCACACCAGCTCAGTAAATCCCCCCTTGCACAACACGCTGTGTACCGGGGCAGGAGAGCAGGGACGGTGCTGGTGCCACCCAGCTGCAATCACAGGCGCCTCTTGCATCACCTTGACAGCAGCCTCCGGGTGCAGAAGAGCAGGAAGTAAAAAGGGGTATTTTAATGACCCAAGTTACACACACACACACCAATTATCCAGCTGGGGCAAAATGGGGTTCACAGGAGAGGCAGTTCTGCAGGAGCCTTTCATCCAGGTGTGTGATGGTTCCCAGGTGAGATGTTTGTAGCCAGAAAAGCAGCAGTGCTCCTGGACATACTTTTCCTGCTGCTGCTCTGCTCTCATTGCTTTAATTTGGACAAGACCAGGAAAGAGGTTTATTGAAATAAAATTCACAGGAGTTTTATTTCCTGGGAGTAATGCCTGCCCGGGAAGGCATGCAGCAGAGCTGCCTAGGAGGGTGTTGCAGGGACATGGGGTTTTTAATGCAGAGACAGGAGCTGGGTGAAGTATATGGGGGTGATGTTTCCCACTGGATCCATGCTTTGATTCACCTCATTTTGGGTCAGGCCATAACAACTTCCCTGGTGTCCTTGCTCAGGGAAGTTTCCCTGAGGTCAAACCCCACCCTGGGCACACGGGCACAGTCCCACACTAGTGCTGGAGCTGCTGCCCAGGTGGTGGTGCAGGAGAGGAGTGGTGTGGGGGGAGTTATTCCCAGTGCCGCCTGGCTCCATCCCAGCTGGCTCTGACCACCAGCCACGCACATGCTTTGCTGGATGAGGGTCATGGTGCCCTCATCCAGGCAGAATCCAGCCCTGTAGCTTTGAGAAGTGGACGGCGCACAGAGGAGGCTCTGCCCCTGCCCCTCTGCCCGCCCAGGTCATGGGCGGGTGGGCACAGTGACCCACGCCTGCTGGAGCACTGTCAGCTCTGAGTCCCACAAAGTGCTCTTTGTCCTCCATCTCCAGTGCCCCTCCCGCAGTGGTGACCCTGCTCCCGGGAGGGGAAGGGAGACGCCTCGCAGGGGCCTCGAGCCCCCGGGGTTCCCAACAGCAGCACTTCCCTATCCCATTCCTCCTCCCTGTTATGGGTTCTCCTCACCCACCAGCCAGCACCCTGCCCTGCACACCCATGGGGCAATTCCTGTGCTGGCCTCACCTACCAGCCCCTTCCTGGTCTCAGCTCTAATGATGGGGTGTCACGGTCCCATGAAGGACAGGTGAGGACAGGAACGCCTGGCGCTGTTTGTCAGAGCTTATCTGCACCCTGTCATGACTCTGTTTTTATGAAAGAAGTTATTCAGAAAGTCTGGGGCATCAGGGGAGATCTGGGCACAGGTCCTGGAGGCTGTTTGTGTTTCTGGTGTTGCAAAACCAGCTCCCTCGGTGGCTGAAACTGGGTGGCTGCAGCTGGAGGTCAGGAAGGGCTGATGTGAGCTGGGAGCAGAAATGCTGGGGAAGCACCTTGGCTCCTGAGGGCAGCGCCCTGGGGAGCAGCGGCGATTCCCGTGCTCCGTGCTCTGAGCTGCCTGCATCAGACCTGCCTGGCAAAGTGTGCATTTACCTAAAAATCCACAAATAAAATGCACCTGCGAGCATCGGGGGAGGAAGGCAGCCTCGTGCTCCAGGCGTGGCTTTGTTCCCAAAAGAGACCCCACAGCTGTAGGTGAGGCTGTTCCCTGGATCTGCTGGCAGCACCAGCAGAGGAGGCTGCCAGGGCTCACTCGGGCTGCAGGCAACGAGCCATGAGAACTTCAAAGGATCTTGGACCTTTTTCAAGGAAACTTTCCAATCTCATTTCAAAAATATAGCAAGACCTGGCCCCATAAGATACATTTTATGTGCTTTTTTCCACCTTTGTTTGTCCTTATGCTCAGGGGAAGGTTTTTTTAATCCCAGGAGCTGGTGACCAAAAGTGACCAAACCCCAGAAACATACAGAGCTGATAGATCCATTTTGGTGCCCACCCAGAGCTCTGGAGATCTCCTGGGAGAGCAGTCCTCCAGTGCCTGGGGGCTGGGCATGGGCAAAATTCCCTTCCTTCCCTCCTGCTGCCCTCTCCTCCCCTGGACCATGGCTGTCCTTGGAACATGTGTGACAGGATGGTATGGTCACTCCCACACCTTGACGGGCAGGAGATGAGGGGGAGGCAGATCTATCAGGTCAAGGGGTCTGGCAGGCTGCAGGCAGAAAAATTCCCCCCTAGGCCTGGCTTTAGTGCCCCAGCCTGGGCGAGGAGAGACTGACTGGGGACATCCCCCCTGCATGGTGCCAGAGGCAGCAGTGTTGCCTGGGCTGATGGATGCTGGTGGGCTCAGGGCTGCCTGGACCCCCCTTCCTGAGAGCTTCTGCAGCAGGTCCCCATTCCGCTTTGGGCAGGGCAGAAGGAAGGGCTAGGCTTTTACAGGGCTGTAAAATGCCAGAAAACTGGACGTGTTCCCACTGTGCTGTAAATGGAGCTGAATGACCTGACTCAGATAAAAGAAGCCCTTGCCTGCACCTTCCCCTCTGGCTTAAACCAACAGCAAAGTCACTTGTGAAGGTCTCGGCAATTTGAGAGGTCTGGTGGCTGTGGGATTCTGGTTGGTGGCTGTGGCATTCACTCCCAGCAGGATCACCTGTGCCTGTGCCCTCCAAAAGCCAGTGCAGACCTGCTGTGGAGGTTCCATGTGTCTGGGGTTGCACCGAGCTGGGTTGCTGCCTCCTCCTCACCCTGGGAGCACCCCCGGGGATGGGAATGTTGGGCACTCACTTTGGGTGCCCTGAGAGCTGAGGCAGAGCGAGGTGGGGCTGTAACCTACTGAGGTATGACCTGAACCTGCTCTGAGCATGTCGTGGACCTTTAAAATCCTGTCTGTCTGCAAGTGGCACTGAGCCCTGTGCTGGGCTGGCCCAGCTGCAGCTGGGGCCGGAACACTTTTGTCTATATTTAGTGCATTTTTCAGATAACCCTCGTTCTATTTTTGGGCTCTGTGCTGACTTAGGGCCCCTTCTTGCTCTTGTGCTCAGCTGTATCACAGGTCAAAGCCTCTCCATTTTTGGGATCCTCAGGTACTCAAAGATTTGGAAGGGGGTTAAGAAGAAGTCAGGCAAATAAGCTTTTTGGCTTCTTCCTTAATATTCCAAAAAAGGTGAGAAAATTGTTTTTTGAGGCATTTTGGTGGAGCAGCTAATCCTGGAAACCATGAAAGGTCTTTGCTAACTCTCCTTCTGAGAGAAGAAGGAGACTTGCAGAGAAGCAGAAACCTGGGCTTCATGTGGGAGATAATGGGAGAAGGTGCAGGGGCATCTTCTGCCTGGAGTGGTTCGGTGGTTCTTGAGGGTTTCATCTCCACGTGCCACATGGAGAGAGCAGAGGGATCCAAGGGCAATTTCAGTGAAGGGTCCTTATAAGGCAGCGGCGGCTGGGCTCGGTGACAGCCACCCTGCTGGTGGGAGAGCTTGGCTGGCAGGGCCAGGGTGCCTGCCAAGACCTGATGGAAATGCCTGAGAGCAGGAACCTTCAAAGCAGCCTGTGTTTTGCTCTTTTTAAGGTCAGCTCCTTGGAAAGCGCCATGCTTGGGCAGGCCACCATCCAAGGAGCAAAGTGACAGGCACACGTGTCCCCAGCGTCCCCGCGCCAGGGGACAGGTCTCACTGCTGTGATGGGACAGAGCGGCGTGGTGACACAAGGGCCAGGGGCGCTTCACCCGCCTGGGGAGGTCCTGGGCAGTGGAGCCACGATGCTCTGAGTGGAGCTGGGCACAGCCAGAGCAGTGCTCCTGCAAGTCATGCCAGACCAGTGCCACCACCGAGCCTGATCCAGGCAGGGTGAGCACTGCAGGGCTGTGGCTGGCAGCGGCTGCCACCACGCTCACACTCGGCCTGCACCCAGGACCCGGATGATGTAACCCAGAGGCACGGGGTTACCAGGGATTGTGTGTATTTTAGAACTCCTCTGTGTATCAAAGGTTTTGGGATGGTGCCCGAAGAGCAAAGGAAAAACTTTCCCCTTGTCCTCTCCTCAAATTTGGAGTCCCATCTCCAATGTCACTGTGATCCTAATTCCTCTCCTGGCTCCAGGGGAGGGTGACATGGTCCTTCAGCAAGGTGCCAAGGTATACACAGCGGGACTCTGCCTCTCATAGTGTCTGGGGGAGGATGTTTGAAATGCCACAGAGTCATTGAGGGCTCTCAGTCCTATCACCGAGCTCTGCAGTGTTTACCTCCACCCCAGCCTGGCGTGGTGAGACCGGATACAGCCAGCCGAGGTCAGCCCAGGGCTCTCGGAAGGACAGAGCTGCTGTCTCCCATCTGCCCTGGGGGTGACCTCGGCCCCAGCCAGCAGTACCCGACCAGCACTGGCAGAGCCTGGCTCACCCAGCACCCCACCAGTGCAGGACCCCTCTCCCTGCCTCTGTGCTGGGCTGCTGGAGGGTGCCCTGCCAGCACAAGCAGGTGCTTGGCAGCACCCAGAGCATACATGGCCATTAACACTGCCCATCCATGACTGCCAGCACGTGGAGGTGGCTCGTGCTCAGGGTTTTAGGAGCCGGCTGCACACGAGGCACAGCTCCGTACGGAGGGGCTCGCTCCTGGTCATGCACAATGCAAGGTGGTCTGGTTTTGTGCCTGTGGGAGAGGGGCAGCAGGAGGAGGAGCAGAGCCAGGATGAGACCAGGACTCTGCTGGCCTGATTCATCTGAGACCTGCAGGCACTGAAGTCCGATGTCCCCCAGCTCATCTCCTGTCAGGCACCAGATGTGCAGCGGTGGGCTGGGAAGTTTCTCCAGCATGGCCCTGATGTGGCTGGGCACTGCAGTGCTGCCTCCCCAGGCCTGTGCTTGTGGCTGTGGCTCAGCCTGAGGGGATAACTACAAACCCCAAACGTCCCCAGGTGTGCAGGAAATGGGGCCTGGCCATTTGCAGCCAAGTTCCAGCCCCTCTCTCCAGATCCCCACCCCATGCCTGGCTGGCTGTAGCCGTGGTCCCACATCTTACACTGTTCTGGTGTTCCAGCCAGGGTCGTGGCCATGACCTATCCAGCCACGCCACTTGTATTGCCCCCAGGCAGAGTTGCTGGCCTGACTGGAAATAACCCCAGGCTAATTTTACTCTGGGTGGTGGTGTATTTTTCAGGTCATTGGGGTGGGTGGTGGGCAGGGCTTGGAGGGGTGTCCTGGGGACACGCCGCGTGCAGGGATGTGCACACGCGGCTCTGCACAGACACTGGGACTCGGCCACAGGGGATCTGTTCCCTCGTCTCAGCACAAAACCAGACTGCGGATTAAGAGGAGACTTTAGTGTTCCCTTCCTCCCCTCAATATAGCGAAACCTACACAGGACAGGACATTTATAGCTGCCCTCCCTTATCGGGAGCTCTCTTGGGTTCCACTCTGGGGTGACACCTGGGAGCAAACTCTGGTGCTGCTGGAGGCGGCTGAGAGGAGGTTGCAGAGTCCTCCTGCCCTGCACAGCCCCAGGTCCCTGCAGGCTGGAGCCAGCGTTGGGCAAGGTGCGGGCACAGTGGTGGTGCCAGGCACCTGTAGCACCCACCTCATGCCCCTCAGAGCCATCCCTCAGAGCTCTGTGAGCATCAGGCACGGGAGGCCTCTCGGTCTGGCATCACACCACTGCTGTGCCACCTGTGCCATGAGACTCCAAAGAGTGCCTGGTGCTGCCGTAGTCCTTACCACAGCCACAGGAGCTCAACAAGGAAGGAGATTCCTCCCTTGGAGAGAAGCCATGTGGAAACTGGTGAACTTGCTCCAGGCTCTCCATCAGCTCCTCAGTTCCCTCATCTCCTTATTTCACACCTGGCTTTACAATCTTGTTCCATGAAGGATATAAAGTGATTCTCAACAGGGTACTGAGAGCAAGGGTCTCTCCAGGGAGAGACAGCCAAACAACCAAATGGGCAGGGAGATCCCAGTGGGGCAGGAGTCCTCCCAGCATCATGGACCAGGGAAGCACGCAGGAAAAGCTGCAGGCAGCTAGTCCCTGTCCCCAGGGAGACCCGGGTAAGGCTGAGGCTCAGGGCTGCAGGAGCAGTGAGGTCCCTCTTCAGCCAGGGCAGCTGCAGAGTGCAGGTTCCCTCCTGGCTGCCTCGCCGCCGGGACAGGGAGCTCAGACACCGTGGTGGGAGCTGGCTGCTCTCCTGGGCAGCATGTCGTGGTCTGAGGACAAAAGGAGAGTCAAGGTGACTCAGCACAAGGACAACCATCAGCCCAGCTGGAACAGATCCTCCAAGGCTGAGGATACCACTGAGTGCTGGATAAGCCTGTCCTTGTCCCGGGTTCCTACTGCAGCACGAACAACTTCGATTGTCGAAAATTCACCCATTAGGAAAGGGAAAGCAGAGCAGAGCTGGTGCTGGTGACCTGGCCAGGGCAGCTGAGCACAGCGTGGCCATCCCAAGGCTGCTCCCGCCAGCTCCTGACAGCACAAGGTTCCCGGCCCCTTCCTGGGATGCTCTGGGGAGCCCTGCCCCTCCACATTGGGACAAAACCAAACTGCAGGACAGAGAACTCCTCAGCAGAGGGTGATGGCTTCACTTTTCCCCACTTTACTCAGACCTTCTTGGATGAGGATGCTAATGGTGAGGCCGTGCAGTTTGGGTGGGAGCACAGGCGTCCAGAGGAAAGCCTGATGGAGCAGCCTTGTCTCCACAGCAGAACTGGGCTGTGCCACCATGTCACCATGTCAGCATGGTGGTGTCCAGCAGAAGTGTCCCCTGCGGACACCGGCTGCTGGGGGAGGGGTGGTGTGACCCTGTATCATGAGGTGCAAGGACCAAAGAGAAGGAGCATATCTGGATGGCACCAGCAAAGTGCAGGAAAACTGGTCCACCTGGGACACAACACTGTGACCAATCTCCACAAACCTTAGCTGAACAATCAAGGCTGGACAGCTACAGAAGAGTGATTTTCTACCCTGTAATTTTCCCATCCCCTGAAACACAAGACCCAGGTTTCATTTTATTTTATAGTGATTGTCCTGGCTTGAATCTGAGTGTAGGAAATTCCTGCCTCCGTCCTAGGGAGGGATTTAAAATAAAATTGGTACAAATATATGGGACTATGAGCAGATGAAGTCCTCCATGTTCAGCACTGCCTTGTGCCTCATCCCAGATGGGTTCACAGTTCAGGGTGTGCACTCCTGGGGCTCAAACAAATCCGCACTGAACTGTGGGAGGCCTGGCCAGGTGATTGAGTGGTTGCTCTTTTATTCAGCTTCAACCCAGCCTCTTTTCCCACTCCTGCCATAGAGGGCTGAGCCACCCCAGCCTGGGTGGGTCCCAGGGCTCGGCACTGCTCTGCAGCAGGACCGACCGCCAAGACCTCGTCTTGCACAAGACAAATATGTGGCAGGAGTCAAAAGAGCCAGAAATGCTCTCGTGTGGGAGGTGGCAGCTTCCAGGTTGATTCATCCAACCCAGACACACACGGGGCCCCCGCAGTGTCACGGCATGACCTGCCCTGACCCAGTGGGCTGCAGCACCTTCGGTGCCAAAGGCATGGCCAGGCTTGCACTTCTGCTAGCCTGGGGTTGGCTTAGGCAGGATTTAACCCTGACCTTAAAGAGGCCCTGAGTGCTGATTCAAATGCTCATCTTACTTTTGGGACACAGACTTGAAGGCAACTTGGGAACACACTTGAATAAAGCACTGCTGACTGGGCAGAACACGGGGCACCTCATGGCACCTGTCTGGAGGGGGTCACTTCAACCCAGGAGCAGACAGAAGAGCCAGAGACGTGTGATCCAAACCCTGGGAAATCCAACTGTCCTGATTTCTAGAAGCCACAAAGCCATGCCGTCACTGAAGCCCCTCAGGAGTGTCAGAGTCTTGGGGGACTCTGGAGTGCCAAGGCTCCCAAGGGCTCCAGGGTCCTTGTCCAGCCTGCTTGGAGTCAGAAGGACTACAGGAAGAGCAAGCCTTGAGCCGGGATCCGTTCCTTGCCTCCACAGCACGATGGACCAATGCACACTCAATGAAGCTCACACTTCCCTCTGTGGAGAACAACTCCCCCATGGAGAACACCCTCCCCATGGAGAGCACACTGTCGCTGTTACATCTGAGGCGCATAAAGAAAATGACACAGAGTCCAGGCTCATGAACAAGTGGAAGCCGAAGCTTTTTGCTTTAATAATTTTCTGACTACTTTTATAGGATAGATGGCAAAAGTGTGTTGAATGGCAATAGGTAATTGGTTCCTCGGCCATCCACCCCTTGAGAGGATTGGCCAAGTTCTAAGATACCTATTCCAAAATAATTTCAAAGTCAAAGCCATAACAATCTTGCAAAACAGCCTGCAGGTGCAAGAAGTTTATGGAACTGTGACCTTGTTTAAAATAGTTTACACGGGAAAGACAGCCTGCTCACAGAATATTGAGAACAGGCTGAAGAATTTCTCTGCTTCTAGCTTTTTAGCACCTACAGCACACTACCCTATGGAGCACATCCCTCCCCTGTGGAGCACATCCCACCCCTGTGGAGTACACACCACCCCTATGGAGAGCACCCCAGCTCTATGGAGCACATCCTACTCCCATGGAGCACAACCCACTCCTATGGAGCACATCCCCCCACTATGGCTTATGGCATGAGCTCTCCTGAGGTGAGGCTGGGGGACCCTGGAGGTAACAGGGAGGCGGGGAATGACGAGCCCCGGGGGATGCGAAGGCTGCCCAGAGCAGGGAGCGGGAAGGACCGGCCGTTCCGGCAGCGGAGGGGCGCGTGGCAGCAGGCTGGGCAGGCTCCTTCTCTTGGCAGGGTGCGGCAGGTTGGAAGCTGGGTATCAGTCACTTTTGAGGAGACCCATCAGGAGCTAAGGGTGAGATGCTCCGTGTTAACGGGGCAGCAGCTGCGCTCCCCACGTCCTCCTGCAGTGCAGGCAGGGAGAGCGCAAGCCTTCTCCGGCTCTCCCTGTCTGTGACGGCTGCCTGCTCCCACCGCCGGGCTCCGGCGGAGGTGCCGGGAGCGGGTGGCAGTGGCGGGGGGGGACAGGGAGCTGCCGTGTCCAGTCCCACGCCATCCTCTCGCCTCACGGGCAGTGACCCCGGCCGCTGCACCCCGGCCGGCAAGGCTGCTCCATGCTGAGACACACACCCCAAAATCGCCCTGGGTCAAATTACTGGGCTCATCTCAGCAGCTGCTATTTCCTTCTGTCCCCAAGCCAAGCGAGGAGCTTGTGGAAAACAAGGAGGTGTCAGTCCAGGGTGCCCTGAGTCAGAGCCCGCCGGGCTGGGATCACGGGGCCGCTGGTGGAGGGGACACCCCGCCCCGGCCGGGCGCTGCTGCGAAAGGCGGCCAGCCTCTGCTCTGGTCACTCCCCCAGGTATCTGCCTCCCCGGGCAGCCTTCCCGACCGGACACTGCTGCCTGGCCCAAAGCCAGTTCGCAGCCATGTTTTTCAAAGTTGTTTTGGTGTCTCCTGGCAGAAAGCTGCTGGTGACCCAAATTCTAAATATAGAAGCAAGTCCATTTTTTATGCGGCAAATGCAAAACCTCCGTCCCACGTTCATCTTTGGGAAATAGGTCTTTTTGTCAGAGAAGTGCAAATAGAACACCCAGATTTCTTTCCAGTGAGGTCACCTCCTGGCTGCGGTCATTCCCAGAGGGCACTCACGGTATTTGTTCTAGGTAAACTCCTCCGTGCTCCTTCACTGCTGGAAAGCCACTCTCAGAGCCTCAGGCAGATCCCAGGCTCTTCATGGACCGTCCCCATCTCGGGTGCTGGGCAGTTTCTCTGGGATGAAAGTGCATCGTGAGGCCGGCCTGGGGAGCCAGGCCCCGTCTCTTCCCCTCACCCTTGGGTGCTGTGTGGGCTGTGGGTATCTGTGGGTGGCACAAGGAGGTTTTATGGGGCTGGAGGGCGGTTGTTGCCCCATGGGTATGATCATCAGCCATCTGCTCTGCACCTCGCTCAGGTTGCTGTCTCTCATCCAGGCCATGCAGCACAGAGCAGCTGCTCCCCACTGCAGAGCACATCCCGGTCCCACAGGTGTCCCAGGGGAGGAACTATCCCCAGCCTTGAAATAACCACAGGTTCCCCGAGTGCCTCACAGCTCTTCTCCAGTGCGGGCCAGGCAGCTGGGCAGAGGTCTCTGTGCCCACTGGGGGCTGGGAGCTGAGGCAAAGCCCTGTGCTGGGAGCAGGGGGCTTCTGGGAGCAGTGGGGTCCCGGCCACCAGGCAGCAAGTGACCAAAGTTGGTAACAACCCCCATTCACCACTCACCTGAGCCACACTGCATCCCCACAGCCTTGCCTCCAGCAGGGCCTGAACCAAACCCTTCAGCTGGGTGTGTGTCTGGCTGGACACAGATGTGTCTCCCTGCCAGCATCCCTTTGATGCCAGCAGAGAGGAGAAGGGAAGAGGAGGAGACACTGCCGTGGAGTCCTGTGGGCCTGGGATGGAGACCACCTGAGCCAGCCAGGTCTCGGGCATCTCCGTGAAGGGCAAGGTACTGGGGGAGAAGCCACACTGAGCCTGTGCCTCATGGACCTTACTCTGGCCACCAAACCCCAGCAAGACCACTGAGGTTTCTCAGGGACTGGTAGTCGTTCCCAGTTTAAGTAAGGAGCACACCTCCTGTCCCCAGTGCCACCACTCAAGGGACCAGAAGGGCTCCCAAGGAGATCAGTGAGGATTTTTAACGATGTGAAACAGTGCATGTTGAGTTTTCTTGATCTACAACACACAAACAACTTCAGGCAGGAGCTTCCAGGCAAATCCATCCCAAAGGACAAGCAGCATGAAAAGAGCCACCTGAGGAGCTGGAGTGTGGCACATACAGACACCAGAGGTGTGTGTGGGTGATTGGTGGCACCTCCCAGTCCCCTTCACCGGGGCTGGGTGGGTGTCTGGGCACAGCCCTGGGGCCCTGGAGCGGGTGCCCCAAGGGCTCTCAGCGGGATGGGGGAGGCTGGGACAGGGTGGCTAGGGGAAGGAGAATGAGCAGCTTCTGCTCACTCATAAAGACCCTGAGATTAGCTCAGCTGGTCAGAGCACGGTGCCAATAACACCAAGGTGAGGCCTCGATCCCTGTATGGGCCGTTCACTTCAGAGCTGGCCTTGACGGTCCTTTTGGGTCCCTTCCAGCTCAGTACATTCCGTGATTCCTTTCCCTGTTTTCTGCTGTTTGGCACAGAGCCTGTGTTGAAGGACTGTCTCTGTACACTGCACACGTACTTCCTCATTAACTGCTCTTCCCAGCCCCAGCTAACGAGCACCCAGCTCACGGTGTGGCAGCAAGCCCTGTGGCTCGCTCAGATTGTGGCCTGCAGGCACCTGGGAGCTGCAAGGACTGAGCGTGCTGCTGACCCATAGCCCCAGGACATGGCTGGGAAGTGCTTCTTCAGGTGCTCAGCAGTCACCCGGTGACCTCAGCATCACCAGGAGGAATGGCTGGGGCAGAGCTCCCTGGGCTTGGGGAAAACTCATGTCAGGGGTGCCAGGAGCAGCATCTGCTTGGGATACAGCAAGGTCACCCTAGGGACCTGCAGGGGAACCAGAGTGGGCAGCTGGGGCTGGAGGGGTGCCCTGGGGCCCCCTTCTCAGTCAATGCCAAATGCTGGAGACATGTTCTCAGAGGGCTTTGCAAAGATCCAAACATACTGTTATGTTATTTCCTGATCTCTTATTTTTTAAAAAAATTTGGGTAGCTGGAGCAAGCAATTTTTTTTTTTTAATAAAGGACAGGTAAATGGGGTTTGGAACTAGATGATTTTTGAGGACCCTTGCAACTCAAACCGTTCTATAATGAGCACCCAGCCTGCTTTGCATGCCATTTGTTGGGTGAAATGAAGCACGTGCTTTACACACTGGTCCTGCACCTTGCCAGAGGCTCTCAGTGCTGCTCCCAAAACCTCCTGCATGAAGCCCGTGTGATCACCTTCCTATTTTCAGCAGTCACCCATCACAGAGTGCCTCCAGTTACGCCCCTGAGCAGCAGAGCCCGAGGCACTGCTGGGGTGGACTCATGCAGGGACACACCGAGGCGCCAGCTAACCCCCCATTACCTGCGGGCAGGTGAGCTGCAGTCAGCTGCCTGCTCGTCCTCTCCAGGTACAGCCACCTCAGGCCTTGCAGCTCAGCTCGGCGTGACTTTCCCAGCGACCTGAGAGCCGGGGCCATCCAGGAGTCAAAGCCAGGTCATGCCCCGTGTCCCCCCGACCTCAGGATGCCACAGAGAAGGCACCGTGGTTTCCTTTCCCTTGCTCAGTGTCAGCAGACACTGCTGTCCCTGGGGACCGAGGGGGGTCCCTCCAGGCTCTCCCCCTGCACAGGCAGAAGTCACAGTGATGTGGACCCCAGCTCAGCGCTGCAGGCTTGCAGGCACACGAGGGCTGGGCCACCACGGCTTCCTGCCCGCTGCCAGGCCCGCTGTGCCAGGAAGATTAAAGCCATTTCCCGCTGCCACACAGCACTGCTGTCACCCACTGCCAGAGCCCCCGACCACAGCCCCCGGCCGGGCACAGCAGGGCCTGGCAGCCACTGCTGACGGCCTCAGGCTGCTGAGAAGATCCTTCCTCTGCTTCACCGTCTGCGCAGCAGCTTTCCCGGCAGTAAATCACTGGGGCAACACGCTGCCCTGGGAGGGGATTGCCACCCCCTTTTGGCAGTAGAAGACCAGGGCAGGGTGCAGCAGAGACTGAAGCATTTCCCATCCCTGTGGGAATGGAGAGAGGGTCATCCCATTTAAACAGCACGAATGGGGCAGTTTGCCCTGGAACATGTTCCACATAACAAGATTCACTCTGCTGCATTTATTTATATCCCCTCTACGGCAGAAGGACTGAAGGTTAATTTCTGCACTCCTGCTGCAGCCAGCAGGAGCCATCTTGTAATCACTCCATGTGAAACCAGGACTCACAGAAGCAGCAAAATGAACCCGCATGGGCAGCAGGAGCTCCTGTGTGGCTATGCTGTAACTTCTGGGTATCTTCTGCAGATCATCCCCTGCTATGCCCAGCAGTGCTGGGCACCTCCAGCTCCTTGGGCATTAACTGAAACTGCCATGGCCAGCTCAAAATGCCCACCATGGATGTCCCAAATAAGTGGATTTTTAGGACTGTTTCAAGCTTCACAGGCTTCTGCTCCCCTCCTGGCAAAATGGTGTGGGAGCTCTGCAGGGTGGCAGCTCTCCTGCCAAAATGGTTTACACTCTTCTGCAAGATCCTTCAATTACAGAAGACTAAATGTTATTTAATTTGTGACCTTGTGTTGAATAAGACACAATTAAATTCTACCTCTTGTGAATTTGCAATGGGGAATTCTCACCTGTGATGCCAGATGAATCCTAACTGTTCCATGCATGACTCAGACACCCAAACTGCTCCATTAATGACTGCTTTAATAAATGTTCTATCTTTATACAGACAATATCCTGCCGTGTGACAAGCCTGGCACGATGTCAAACCAAACCCTGGTCCCAAGGTGCTGAGGAAGGCAAACGTGGTGATGCCAAGCATCCTGAGGGTCTGTGACACTCCTGGGATGTTCCTGGTGTCGGTCTGCACGAACCCCCTGAGCCCCCTCTCGTCTCGCAGGTGGGTAATGGTTGGGTGGCACATCCAGGGGTTTCAGCCCCAGCGCCCTCATTCATGTCCCACCAAAGGTTCTCTTCAGACGAGGCCCCTGCAGCGCAGCAGCGAGAAGGGAGTCGGTGTCGGGGCAGCCTCTGTCCCCCCTCAGCAGGGGCCAGCACATCCCCCGCACCCTTCCTGTCCCCCCGCGCCCTCGGGGCGCTGCGGGCGCGACTGGGCTCGATCGCTTTTTGTTTTCAATGGCTTCAGCTCTTAATTTTCGTCCATCTCCCTCCTCCCCCTCCCGCTGTATCTCGGGGCCGGAGCTCTTCTCTCGCTCCGCACCCCCGGGGGTCTCAGCCCTTCCCCTCTACCCCAACACTCCGGGGGTCTCCAGCCCTTCCCTTCTCTCCCCGGGGCCCCGGGGGTGCCCAGCCCCTCGGCGCTCCCTTCCCGGGGCTCTGCCGCCTCCTCGGGCCCGTGGCACGGAGGAACCCGAACCGAACCGCACCGCACCGCACCGCACCGCACCGAACCGAACCGCACCGCACCGCACCGCACCGCACCGCACCG
>VZTI01001767.1:29407-41466 GCA_013397865.1 Struthidea cinerea
GGGGCCGTGCCGCGGCCGGGGCGGGGGACGCGCCCGCGGGGTCACGCCTGGCGACCCCCGTGTCCCTCCCGCGCCACTCGCTGCTGCGGCTCTTCCGAGCGGGGAACGTGGGTGTGTCTCCCGCCGCGATGTTTAGATGCTCTTCGGGTGCGAAACGTGGCTTTTTGGAAAAGGAATGTGAATATGTAGGTGTATGTTAATCTGTGAAATATGTCATAGAATCACAGAATGAGTCGGGTTGCGAGTGACCTCAAAAGTCATCTCATTCCAACCCCCTGAGGGGGATGTCCTGGCAGGGACACCTTCCTATTCTATATACTATGTAAAATACAGTGTATATAGTATACAATATAAAATAAATTTGTGTAAAGAATGTAAATAGATGTAAATCTCTAATACAGAAAAATATTATCTATTTAACTTATTTCCAGCAAATCCTTGGTGCTTTGGAATCCCTCTGTCTTTAGATCTCGGTTGTCTTTGTAAATCCCACCAGTTTTAATGAGATTCAGATGTATGCTTTGGTATTTTTATTGAGTTTAGTTGTGCTGCCCAGGAAGGGGCCATGCGCGGCAGGGGGAGGGTGCTGGCAGTGCCAGGCTGAGGTTTGTGCCATGGGGCAACTCCACCACATCCCAGGATGCTGAACCCAGGAGTCCCTCAGGTACCACACACAGCATCTCCTTCTGTTATTGATGCTCTAAGGGCACCTCCTTTGGGACAGCTCAAAAAAGTCCTAAGTCCTGAAAGGGCAACTTTCCTCTGGATTTTGTGCCTCTCACCTCAGCTTGGGTGAGCCTGGCAGGCCCTGGAAACTAATCCTGCTCCTATCTGGGGGGACTCATTGTGGAAAAACTTGGACTTTGTGGAGTGTAGAAACGGGTTGAAAAGGGCATTATTGCTCTTGTGATTCTTTTATGCACATACATACACACTTCAGTGTAGGGGAGCTACAGCCCTGCTCAGAGCACGTGGGCAAAGAGACTGGCACCCTGGGATCCCAAAATAGTGGATTAAACTGTCTCCCTTGAGCCCAGCAATACCCAGTGCTGAAGCGGCACCAACGAGGGCTGAGCTGGGCAGCTGCCAAGTGCTGTTGCTTGTTTGGCTAAGGTTTTGCTGGGGCAGGAAACCATCCCAGAAACCCTCCCAGAGACAGGTGTTGGGCTCTGGTACAGGACTGTGGTGGACCTCCTTTCCCACCAGGCTTAATCTACAAGAACTGTGTTGTTTTGCTCTAAAATAAATCTTTCCTCTCCTTTTATCTCCACCCCCCTCCAAGAAAAAACCCCAGACAACAAACCTACAACAAAAAAAGACAAAAGCTGCCTGCTGTAGCTCACTGTCACTGTGGGGAACCTGTTGCGTCAAACTGCTGCTTATCTGGCTGGACACAAAAGGAAAAATATAAAAGTTTTTCCCCAGATAATAAAATGGTAACACCTGCTTGTAATAAGACTGGAAAAACCCTGTGACATAAACTTGTATCTAAGGGGTTTTTAATGCTGACTGCACAGTGAGTCCTGCTCTGGCAAGGGGGGCACTGGGCGGGCTTGGGGGGAGCTGCTGGGCAGCTCGGGGTTCTTGCAGTGTCAAAGTCCAGTGTGCCAGGTACTGTTCAGCCTCTGTGATTTATGGAGGCTGTGAGGCTGGGCTGCTCCCCTCCCGGCGTGCAGCTCCTCGGGATGCTTCACCCAGCGCATCCCAGACAGGAAAGTTCTAAAATTTCATAGCACAGCTCATGGCAAATCTAAAATTTCCTGGATCCTGCCAGCCACTGGCAGATTTTCCAGGACTGTGTGTGATGATATCAAACAGCGCAAGGTCACATTTGTCCTTGGGGTAAGGACCTTCCTGCAGCAGTGACACAAGAGCCGGTGTGGATGCAGAGACCAGCTCCAGGAAAAACATTTCCCCCTCATTCTGCAGGGTCCCTCTCCTTCAGGCGGGATCTGGAGGAGCATGTGGGATCTCCAGTCCCTGCTGAGACCCTAGACTGGCTGAGGAAAGCCCTTCCAGGTCCTGTCTCGGTCTGCCATTAATAAAAAGAGTCTCATGATGAAGAGTTTTATAGGGATTTTTCAAACTGTTCTCTGCCTTCCCCCCTCTACTCCCCTGATCTGCCATGGAAGAGGCTCTGGCTGTGCATCAGCCTCTGTTTTGCTGGAATCAGCCTGTCTGTGCCAGCAGCACCTCGGGGTGCAGCTCTGCCTCTGTGCCCAGGGCTCCCCCAAGGGAATCCCATCAATGGGCCTGCTGACAAAGCAACGGGATCAGCTGGACACGTGGCACAGTTGTTGTGGGACCAAATGCATTAATTCAGCCCCGCCAAACTGTCCCAGGCAGGTCCCTGCTAGCTCTGGTCCCTCCCTCGATGGGCATGGAGAGAGGACAGCACAGGGGTGATTCACTGATCATGTCTGGGGTGATGAGCAGAGCTCCCCTGAGCTGCCCAGCTGCCGGACCCCCTTCTCCTGTGTTTTGGGTTTCTGTGCCAGGTTTAGGATTTTCGTACATCCAGCACAGCGAGCCTGTGAAGTGCTTGTCTGATTTAGGTAAAACGAGTTGAAAATCCCGTTTCCCAAGTGGGTTGGAGGACGGCACCTGATTCGTACCTCTGCCGCCTGCCGGGATGACTGCGCGGGGTATTCTTAGCTGTGCCGAGGAAGGACCGCTCCTGCCTCCCGCCAGCAGCATCCCTCCCGCCGCCGAGTATTTATGGAAAGTTTCAGGGAGCCTGTTGCCATTTCCGAGGGGAGTTGCTGTTGTTCTTGCAGACTGGGACTTCTGAGAGCTGCCAGTCCCGCGGCACTGCAGCTCCTGCCCCGGCGAGCTCCTGGCGCATCCCAGGGCTTCGCTGCCGATCCCGTTCCCTATTCTTAGCTCCTGGGGTTATTTGCAGCCACGGTGACTCAGAAAACTAATTATTGTGTCGAGGTTTCTGAAGGGGAAAAATAACTTGATGCATTGTGGGTTCCTGACTTCCACTTTAACTTTTAATATTTTTAATACTTTCTGGCTTGTTGTAAAAGGCTGTTGGACTTCGTGGAAGGATTCTGATAAACATAATTCATTTAGAAACTCCTCTGTCCCCAAGCCAGCGTCCCTGGTGGGCTGTCCCCTTGTGCTGGCAGTGCCTGGGATGGGGCTGACACGCCGAGTGAGGGGTTTGGGGAGGCCTGGGAAGGATGGCAGCTGCCCTGTGGTGGTAGCCCCAGCTCTGGCAGGGGACAGGAGGTCAGTGTGTGGTTTCTGGGGCAGCTCAGCCCCAAGGATGTGGTGCACAGGCAGTCCCCCCGTGTCCCGAGGGGGGACACCTGGGACACAGCTCCCCCACAGATGTGGGGCACCTGCAGACACAGGACAGCTGGAAGAAGGGACCGGAGAGGAAGAGGAGCCAACTGGCTCCGTGGGCACCACCTCTGCAGGGTGACAAGGCACAGCACTGACCTCAGTCCCCTGTCAGGGACACGACTGGGCCCCTCCTGCGCTGCAGTTCCCGTGGGGGCTGCCAGCCCTCCATCCCCTGGTGTAAATGGGGCAAATGTTTGCTGCAGGGAAAGCAGAGGCTTTCCAAATACCTGGATAAACTTCAGAGCTTGATCTGCTACTGGCCGCCCCAGGCAGAGGAGTGCTTGCTGGAGCCTGCAGGGACTGAGGTGGCACGTGGCCATCTCGCTGTCTGGGTAGGAGCTGGCCAAGGAGTCTTTGGCCTTGTGAAGGGCTGAGCAGGTCCCCCCGAGCCCTCCATGGTGAGCTGATGGAGGAGCTTGGTGGCTGCCAGGGAGGGTCTGGAGCAGCTCAAGGCCAGGAGCTGCTCCCTTCTAGGGGGGCTGGGAGATTGCAGACTCACAGACTGGTTGGGGTTGGAAGGGACCTTACAGAGCATCACATCCTACACCCCTGCCATGGGCAGGGACACCTTCCACTATCCCAGGCTGCTCCAAGCCCTGTCCAGCCTGGCCTTGGACTCTTCCAGGGATCCAGGGGCAGCCACAGCTGCTCTGGGCACCCTGTGCCAGGGCCTCCCCACCCTCCCAGGGAACAATTCCTTCCCAATATCCCATCCATCCCTGCCCTCTGGCAGTGGGAAGCCATTCCCTGTGTCCTGTCCCTCCAGCCCTTGTCCCCAGTCCCTCTCCAGCTCTCTTAGAGCTCCTTTAGGCCCTGAAAGGGGCTCTGAGCTCTCCCTGGAGCCTTCTCTTCTCCAGGTGAACACCCGCAGCTCTCCCAGCCCAGCTCAGAGCAGAGGGGCTCCAGCCCTTGGAGCATCTCTGTGGCCTCTCTGGGCTCACTCCAGCAGCTCCAAATCCTTCTGAAGTTGTTCCCCAGGGCTGGGGCAGCTCTGCAGGTGGGATCTCACCCGAGCAGGGCAGAGGGGCAGAATCCCCCCCTCACCTCTGCCCACGCTGTGGGGCCAGCCCAACACAGGGTTGGTTTCTGGGCTGCCGGTGCCCATGGCCGGGTCACATCCAATCTGTCACCACCAGCACCCCCAAGTCCTTCTCCCAGGGCTGCTCTCCACCCACCCAGCCCCCAGCCTGTGCTGCTGTGGGGCTGCCCTGACCCAGGTGCAGGACCCTGCACTTGGCCTGGCTGAACTTCATGAGGTTCACACGAGCCCACTCCCCCAGCCTGCCCAGGACCCTCTGGATGCCCCATCCCTTCCCTCTGCTGAATTGACTGCTCCACGCAGCATCCACAAACCTGCTGAGAGTTTTGGAGATCAGAGCTTCATCCTGCTTCTTTAATCTGAGTTTTTCAGAGGAGACAGGATAAAGCGAGGGGGAGGATTAATGCTCATTTTGGCCCTTGCCTGCATTTTGGCCTCGCTCCTGCCTTCACCCTGCAGCTTTGATCCTGAAGGCTTTGCCAGGAGCCCCCTGCAGCTCCCTGGGCACCACCATGGGGCTGATCCTGCCACTGTAGCCCGCCCGTGGCACAGGCTCCCGTGCAGCGGGAAGGGGGTCAGGGCCACCCCACGTTCCTTGGCTCGCAGAGGGTGATAGCTGGTGACTTACTTGAATCCTTCGGGGAACGATCCTTTCAAATTATCCATTTTAGGTTTTGCTCTTAGGGGCGCTTTGAACTCTTTCCCACTTCCTCCAGAGCTATGCCAGCTGCCTGTGAGCCCCTGTGCCTTAACTTAAGAAGTTAAATTTGGGAGAGGGGACAATTGAAAATAATCGTGTCTGTTGTGTCTTCAGAGAAGAGAAATTACTTCTGGGTTGGGGTGGGCACCTGGGGAGTCCAGACACCCTACTCCCATTGCCTGCATCCTGTGATTTTCTGGGGACCAGTCCCTAAGCAGGCGGGTGCTCTGAGCTGTTCTGGGGGAACGGCTTTCCTGCTGTCCCATGAAAGCTTTTGTCATGTTTTAACAAAAGGAAACTAAAAGGTTTTGACCGTGTCACTGGGCATTTGACTTTGAGCTTGCTGGAGGATGAGCCCCTTGCAGGGGGCTCCCAAAGCCAAGCCTGCAGAGCATGGGAAGCTCTCACTGCAGCAAGACTTTGTTTAGGCAGCAGGGAAAATCCCTGCCTGGCTCAGCCCCTGTCCTGTGGTAGCTGCTTGGGTGCTGTCTGGGTGACCTTCCCCTGTCCCTGTGTGCCAGCTCTTGTCCCCAGCTCTGCTGTTGGGTGACATCCATGTCTAGGCAGGGAAAATTACTGACAATTGCAGGAGGTGGGTCAAGAGCATTGACAGTGTCCTCCTAGCACGGTGGGCTTGGGGCACAGCTCAGGGGACCCTGCTGTCCCCAGCCCCAGTGTGTCATCCTGAGGACCTGCCTGGTGACACTGGGGTCAGCTTTGGCTCAGCACTTCTGCCAGCCTGGGAACGTCCCAGCTCAGTAAGCACATGAACCCACTCCTGGCCTCGCCCTGAGCCAGGGCCATGGTGGCCTCGGGGGACTGGAGCCCCCTGGGACCCCTGTGCCTGCCACAAGCTGCCCCAGTACCTCCTGCCTGGGCACCTGGGGAGGAGCAAACAGTGGGAAACTCTGGGACATCACCAGCAGGGACCTGGGAGCTGTGGAGTTTCTGTCACAATTAGATATTTAATACACTTCTTAAATAAATAATGTAATATTAAAAGCTATTTACTGCCTAGGCGAGCGCTCAGGCAGGTGCCCGGTTTCCAGGCAGAGCTGGCGTGATGAAGCCGTGGCTGTGTGCCACAGCCCTCGGGGCTGGCCAGGGTGGCCTGTGCCAGCCTGGCCCGGTGGGGGATGGATGCACACGGACATCCTGTGGGAGGGAAATCCCGCTGTGCCCGGTATGGAGCACACCAGAGTCCCTTCAGAGCCCCGGTGGGCACCAGCCCCTCCTCGTGTTGTTTCCCTAACTTACATTGTTATGCTTTACTGATCCAGGTAAAGGGGGTGCCCGGCTGTTTTAACTGGGAGCACTGGAGGGTAACAGAATGGCCGAGGCCTCGCTGTGGTTGTGGGGTCAGAGAAACAACTCTGTCATGCCTCAGTGCCCAAACCCTCCCTGCTCAGTGCCTCCAGGGGAAGTCAGGGACCCTCTTAGGACACAGAGCAGAGAGTCCTTCCTGACCTCTGATTCTTCCTGGTGGGAGGCTGCATGAGCCTCAGCCGAGCCATCCCAGAGTGAGTGGGAAGCTGGGCTGGACCCCTGAGCGCTGCGGTCTGCAGCGGGGCGTGGCTGTGGCTCATGGTCTGCCTTGTGCCTCGGGGGCAGCTGAAGTCACCAGGGGCTTGAGACCTGCTCTAGGGGACAGGTAGTGTCACACTGCTGCCCTGGCCATGCCAGGGAGGGACAGCTGGGTGTTGCATGCTCCATGACTCTCTTCTGCATCTGGGAGTGGCAGAGATCAGAGCCCCCAAAGTCCAGGGGATCCCATCCAGGGGAAAGGCTCCTTTGATTTCTCGTTTTCTGCCTTGTAGAACAGATGTTGCTCTTCCTGAGGCACCTGAGAGACTGCAGAAGGCGTTGCCATCCCACAGGGATGAATAAAAGAGTGCCTGAGCCCCAGAACTGCAGTGCCCATGCCAGCCACCTTCCCAGGATGCTGGGACTGGGGAAGCTGGGCTGAGCTAGAACTGGAGCTGCTGGAGGACTGAGGTGTGTAGGCACACATGGTGCCTCCTGTACCCTTCGCACTTCATGCTGCCTGGAGCAGATGGAGTTTCCCCTGGCTGGAGGATCACTCACAAGCTCCATGGCCCCTTGGTGGAGAGGGCCATGAGCTGGGGGGTTGCCGTGAGCTGGGGGTTTACCCTTTAAATGCACCCACATCAGTGTGCCAAGCACGGCAGCACCCAGCTGTCCCCTCTCACTGCACTGAGCTCCTGATGGCATTTTATGGCCTTTTAATGCCCTTTTAATGTCTCTGGACCAAGAGGCACACAAATAACATGCAAACAACACTCTGCACCTTTTGGCTGCCATTCCTGTGCCTTGCCAGGAGCTTGGCAGTCATTAATGAAATTAATGAGCGCTGACCTCCTCCGACGCTGGGGGGAATCTGCTTCCCCAGGGATAAAACAGTGATGAGCCGAGCAGAGATGAAGCAGAGACCCACAAAGGGCTGGGATGAGAGGCTGGATGTGAACAACACCGTGAGCTGGCAGCCCAGAGAGCCGACAGCATCCTGGGCTTGTCCCCCCAGTGTGGACAGCAGGGGACAGGGGGATTCTGCCCCTCTGCCCTGCTCAGGTGAGATCCCACCTGCAGAGCTGCCCCAGCCCTGGGGAACAACTTCAGAAGGATTTGGAGCTGCTGGAGTGAGCCCAGAGAGGCCACAGAGATGCTCCAAGGGCTGGAGCCCCTCTGCTCTGAGCTGGGCTGGGAGAGCTGCGGGTGTTCACCTGGAGAAGAGAAGGCTCCAGGGAGAGCTCAGAGCCCCTTTCAGGGCCTGAAGGGGCTCCAGGAGAGCTGGAGAGGGACTGGGGACAAGGGCTGGAGGGACAGGACACAGGGAATGGCTTCCCACTGCCAGAGGGCAGGGATGGATGGGATATTGGGAAGGAATTGTTCCCTGGGAGGGTGGGCAGGCCCTGGCACAGGGTGCCCAGAGCAGCTGTGGCTGCCCCTGGATCCCTGGAAGAGTCCAAGGCCAGGTTGGACACTGGGGCTTGGAGCAGCCTGGGACAGTGGAAGGTGTCCCTGCCCATGGCAGGGGGCGGAATGAGATGCTCTGTAAGGTCCCTTCCAACCCCAACCAGTCTGTGAGTCTGTGACAACGCTGCCCTCGCCCTGCCTACTGCCAGGAACTTTGCACGTTTGCCTGACTTAGGGACAGTGTCTGGCTCTGTCCCTGCCAGCTCCTGGGGATGGGTCTCCTGGGACACCCCACCCATGAGGATGGGAATGCACTGCGGGGCTCGATGCAGGTGGGGGCTGCAGGGCACGGGCACCCGGCCCTTCACTGCTGCTTTCGGATGTGACACCAGCTGGGACAGCCCATGGCACAGATCAGTGCCAGAGCCGCCTTTTTGCTGTCCCCTTGAGCCCCTGGGATGCAGGAGGGCCACGCTGCCAGCCTGCTCTAATGTGCTATTCCTTTTTCTCTCCCTTTTACAGGCCTTTGCACTGAAGCCAAGTGAAGAACCTCACAATTGCACTACACACCGCTTAGCTCTGATTTCTCTGGCAGCCAAACATCTGTCACTGAGACCTCGAGGGCTGTTTTTCCCCTCCCTGCCCATCTCTCCTGTGTCTGTGCCTGGAAGCTGGTGCCCAGCAGTAGCTCTATCTCCCCGTCCATCCTGCTGGACCGCTCCCCACCATGTTCCAGCGTCTCACCAGCCTCTTCTTCAGTGACAGCAACCCGCCAGAGGGCCTAGAGGAGCCCAAACCCTTTGTCGAGGAAGAGGAGGAGGAGGATGGCTGGCTCATAATTGATCTAGCAGGTGAGGAAAGCGACAGAACTGGCTTCGTGCAGCCTCTGCTGCACCTTGTCTCTCCAGGGCTGGGCAAACCCTTGAGATGTCAGCAGATGAGCTTACACCACACGGGAGCAGCTCTGCCCTTCATTTTTCCTCCCCTGGTCCCCATGCCCTGCCCACGGTGCCCTGCCCATGGTACCCAGCCCTGTGGTCACTGCAGCAGCCCCTGACCTGCTCCTCCTCTTTCCCTTTCCTCTCCCAGTGATGGTTCTCAACTTTCTGCCGGTGCGGGAGCAGCGTCAGCATCTCCAGCTGGGGTTGCTGCTGCCCTGAAGCCTCCGGGCGCCTCCATGCGAGGAGGGGACCCTGGCAAGGCACCAGCCAGGGAGATCCCCTGGAGTTTTGCTGTGATCCTGCCTGCTGGGGACCGGTGGGGTGGGGGACCACCCCTGGCAGGCTCTGGCACCGGCTGTGGCACTGCCGTGGCTGGGGCTGAGCTGTGCCCGGGACAGCACTTCTCCAGGAGGAGCCAAGCTCAGCTGCTCCCTGCCCTGCCCCTGCTGAAAGCAGACCAGGAGCCTGTTCCCCTGGGAGACCCCAGTCCTGGGGCGCTGGTGGGGGGGTGGGGTTGTGCCCATGTGGGGTTGTGCCCATGTGAGGGCCTGTCCCAGCTGAGGATGTGCCACCAGCAATCTGGCCGTGTTTGGGTCATTTGAGAGGAGTAAATCTCAGCTCCTTGGGGGTTATCTTCCCAAGTTATTCCCAGTGCCCATGCCAAGCACAAGGGATGTTTGGCACCTAGAGAGCCCACAGGGCTCCCCATTCCCAGAGCCATCCAGAGCCTTGTTTGACACCAACCAGGCGGATTGAATTTCTCCTGTGCAGATCTTCTCCAGCTCTGTTCAGACCTTGGAGTTTCTGGTGTAGATTGATGACTTGGCCAATTGCAATGATGTTTTTATGACCTTTTCCTTGCAAATCCAGCAGCAATCAGAGCTGTGCAGGAGCTCCTGATGGCTGTGCTCTGCTTTGGTAGCCCCTGGTTGGTTGTGACGCCCCAGCCTAGGGGACCACAGATGTATCCTGCAGGCTTAGGAGGAGGGTTTTGTCCTCCCTCTTGCAGGCAGCAGGTCTCTGAGCAGATGTTCTCTGCCTGTTTCCCATGCTCGTTTTTGTGATTTGAGTTGTTCATTAGGGTTTTTTCCCATATGCGGTGACCTGGAGAGGGGACCAGAGCAGGGACAAGCCTGGGATGGGGGGTGGCGTGGGCATGGGCAGCTGTGGAGGGTTCCCTGTCCTCTGGGCATTCAAGTGACTGTCCAGGGAGGGTCACGGCAGTGCCGTGGCAGGGGGTTGTTGCAAGGAGGTCCCTGGAGCAGCGGGCATGCAGCCACCACGTGTCGGGGCCAGCTGGCAGCAGCTGCAGCGAGCCTAAAGCATGCCAGGAGGAGCCAGGAGCTTCCCCAGCCAGAGAAATGCTACGCTGTGCCCTGATCCCTGGGCTGAGACTGCAGATGGCTCAGAGGGGACCAGGGCTTGACTCTGGTACAAAACACTCCCATGTTTTTCCAGTGAAGTGCCTCGGCTCTCAGTGCAGCGCTGGCTTCCAGCAGTGTCTGCCAGTGAATGCCACCCCACTGCTAATTCAGCTGCAGCCTGTTCCCTCAGCAGTCCCTGAGCAGTGGGGGACCAGGTTCTGTCAGCCCTATTTCTGGGGCTGGAGTTATACCAAGCACTCCAAGAACCAAACCCGGAGACTCCAGCCCCGTCCTTCCCTTTGGAGCTGTGGTGACCAGCAGCAGCTCCCAGCCTGGCTCGCTCCCAGCAGCAGAGTGGCAGCCTAGGGAGCCTCTGGATTCGGCCCCTGTCAGCCTGGTCATTGCCCCCTGTGTTGCAAAATGCACCCAAACTACTCGGACCATCCTGGAATGTTTCTGATGCCGTTCTCGCCCCCTTGCTTAGCCTGGCTCTGCTCAGCGCTCAGGGAGAGAGCAAAGAGCATTTCCCAGGATGCGGCTGCATCACTGAGGTACCTGAGGATCCCAAAATATTGCGTGTGACATTAAAACCCGCCTTGGCAAAGGATGGGGACGGGGTAGCCCTGTGCTGCCCGTGCCCACAGACCCCTGTTGTGGGAGTGCTGCTGGTCCGGGGACGCTCCAGCCGGGCTCGGTGGCTGTCTCCAGGCTGACAACCAATCTCCAGCCTGGCATGTCAACAACTATTAATAGACTGATATCCTCTGACCTGGAGAAAGACATTCTCGTGTTTGCAAGGCCAACTGTGGCCTGTCCTGAGCCCTGGGCTGGAGCATCAGCTGCAGGAGGAGCTGGGGATGCACCGAGCCAGGAATACCCAGCCCCGTGCTCTGCATTTCTCCACGCAAGAACAGATTCATCTGCGCTTCCTCCTGCTCCCTCACCCAGCTGCAGGGTCACATGTGTCCATATAGATACTGCACTGCCTCCCCCCTCACCAGTTCCCTCAAATCCCCCTGATGAGTCTGGGAATGGGTGTGGGCATCCCAACATTAGGCACAGGCTCCCATTGCAGCACCAGTAATTCCAAGCACAGGCAGCCTAGAAAAGCACCGGCCCGAGTGCTCTTGCCAGGCAGAGATGAGGAAGGGAAGGCATGGAAGGCTGGGGGGGTGGGTCAGCTTCTGGATCAGCCACTCAAAATTTGGCCTCTAACAGGCTGGAGTTGAAGGCACAGTGAAAACCTTTGCTGAAGAATTTATTTCCGTGATTTCTTCCAGAGAAAAGGTGTGGACTGTTTTTCTGCTCGGTGTGTGCTTGGTTTCCATGTTTGCGGAGTGCTGGGTGGTGTTTGTGAGCACGGGCGTGTCGGCGTTCCCCCGGCACGGCCCGGCCCGGCTCAGGTGCCATCAGAACGGGGAAAGCAGCGTTTCTCACTGGCTGAACTTCTTCTCTCTTTTTGAGAAGGAAAAAAACCCCAAACCATTGCTGCAGCAAACCCTGCTGGTCTCCCAGCCGTGCGGTTCCCCTTGTCTGAGCAGCCCCGTTTCCACGCCAAGCCGGGTCCCCGGAGCGGGGGGTTCTGGCCGGGGCGCGGCGCCGGGCCCGCGAGTAGCGGTGTGGTGGCGGTGGGTGTCTCTCGCACTAACGATGCCCCTTTCTCTCCCCCTCCCTCCCCACTGTACATGGTATGTGTGTGTGTCCCCGCTGCGCCCCGCATGGCTCTG
>VZTI01001767.1:43642-64257 GCA_013397865.1 Struthidea cinerea
GGGGACGCGGCGGCCGCACCGCGCTCCCCGCGCCCGCACGCCTCGCCCGCACTCCTCATCTTCCTCCTGCCGCCCTCACCGCGCCCCTCGCCCTCGGTGCCGTCCGGGCCGCAACCCCTGGAGCCGCCGGCATGGAGGGCCACGCCACCCCTCCCCGACAGCCTCGACAGCCTTCGCGTGGGAAATCAGTATTCCCAGCGACATCGCCTGTTCCCGAAACACACCTGTTCCCGGTGAAGCCTGTTTGTCCTGAGAAGCCTGTGACATCAGTGCCTTTCCTCACATCATGACTCCATGTGCAGCCTGGCTGGGATGTCACAGAGACACCGAGCGGGAGTGACAAGAGCAATCAAGCCACAAGATCTGGGATTTTTAGGAAAATCTCATCAATGACACTAAATAATGCTTCCGCCCTGCAAAACCAGCAAGTACTCCTGTCCCTCCTCGATTTCTTAGCTACATTTTACCATGTAAAAGATAAGATAACCCCCCACTGCCAGTCCCAAAGGGGCTTGTGGTTGGAAGTGCTGGTGGAATCTCTGTGGTCGGGTCAGCCAGGCGGCTCCTGGTGCCTCACGGTGGTCTTTTTAAAAATCAACCTTAAAAGGAATCTCAGGAATCCAAGCACCGTCCCAGCGCCGCGCCGGAGCCCTTGGCTACCGTGCCGGGAGGGGTGGCCAGCCTGGGGTGGCATCACCGTGGCTGGTGGTCCCATCTGAGCGAGCCCCTTCCTCCTGGAGCCAGCGACCTGCCCCAGCCACAGCTGTATCCCTGTGGGTGCGCCTGTATATGTGTGTGTATCTATTTCTCTGTACCTTTGTACTCAGAAGAGGCCCTGTTAAGCCCGGGAGCGTTGTCTGCCTGGTGTCAGTCCCCGGGAGGGGAGAGGAGGCAGGGACCTGCACAGCCTCCCCAAGGTGGCCGAAGCACGTCGATGGTGGTGGTGAAGGGATGCTGAAGGAGAGGCCGGAGGGAAGAGGCTGAAGTAAGGACAAAGATGGATCTGAGAGCCACTGCAGTGGGTCAGGGTGGGGCAGGCCTGAGTGAGAGGATTGCTGTAACAGGAGCTGTAGCAGAAGCATCTTCTTTCCCCACTAGAAATTGCATCCTTTCCCATGGAGGGCCAAATTCCACCGCTAGGCAATGCTGATTTTTAATGCAAATCCCTCCTCTCTCCGTGATGGAGTCCTTCTGCCTTTGGAAGAACATGGTCCAGACTTTTCACTGGCTCCAGCACCAGCTGAGATGGCTCCAAATCCAGCAGAAATTTGCCAATCTGCCCCCAGTTGTCTCCTTTCAGGAACTGGTTTTGCACCATGTGCCCTGGGAAAGAGTCCCGCTGACGACCAGCTCACTGTCTGGATTCCCACCCTCTGAGACGAGAAATACCCCCACAACTCCAGAAAATTCCGAATTTCACCAGAGGTTCTTCCACTCACCATGTTGCATCCCTTAATACCAGCCGGGGGCCCTGGCTGAAGGAATCGTGGTGAGCCCAAACTCAGACAGCTGATAGTTATTAATTCTTTTAATGAGATTAAAACCAAAATGAACCTTCTTAGGAGCAGCAGCCCCCAGCTCCAGGCTAGGGAGCCTGGACTGCAGTAGCTGGCTGCTGCTGCTCACCTGCAGCATTTCCCCTTCCCTCCGCTGCCTCGGTGTTCCCAAAAGCACAGAGCTGGGGAGCTCCGTGCCCTCGGCATCGCCCTGCCCTCCTTGGGCCTCACTGCAGCCTCTGTCCCTCGCCAAGCCTGAGACCACACTGCAGATCACCCTGTCCCATCCCTGGTGTCTTCTTGGCAAAGAGAGACTGACGTCTCCTGGCTCCAGGGGAGCGTTTACATCCTTTGGCTTCCTGGGCTTCACACCCAATGCCTTTTTTCCCCCTGCAGCGATGCCTGGGATGGACCGGGAGCAGGGCATGTGCAGGGACACTGGCACAGGTGCTTGTGACAGCAGGCAGGGGCTGAGCCCGAGCTCCCAGATGTCTGATGAGGTGCTGCCTTCCCATCCTGCTCTCCCTGTGTTGCTGGATGAGCTGCTCTGTGGCCGCTGGGCAACAGCTTTAGAGGAAGCATTTTCTCTCCAGCCCCAACACACATCAAGAAGTGGAGAAGCCAAGCACTGTCCAGCCCCCAGCTTGGTCTCCACTACAAATTCTCCTCCTGTGCATCCAAGTTGCTGCCGGAACCTCCGGAGCACTCCAGAAGTCAGAGGCTGGCTGGGACCCCATTGCCCTCTCGGCAGCTCCCAGAGGAACAGGCTGGGGGGAGCAGTGGCCCCAAGGCAGATCCTGCTGTGTCTCACCTGCCCGGCTCTCCTGTGCCTGCCTGACTGCTGGAAATGGTACCCCAGGAGAAATCCCTTATGGAAATCCTCGTCTGCTGTGAGCCAGAGGCCCTTGGCCACGTTCCGGGGGGACTTGTCTCAGTCTGGCACTGCCACCAGCACCCAGCCCCAGTGCCCATTTCAAACAGGTGATCTTCCTCCATCCTGGTTTTCAGAAGCAAATTCAAACAGTTTTCTTTTCCTTTCTTCTTTCCACGCCAGTCTGAGATATCTTTCATCACGCTGTGCCCAGCCAGCACAGGAGACGAAGCAGAACTATTGTCACACTTTATATCCAGAGTATGTTTATAAAGGATTAATAAATTATTAATAATGTTTTCATGAAGAGGTTAATCCAGACCCTGAGCCTCTGGCAGGTCAGCGGAGTGCACAAACCACAGCAAATGAGCTCCTGCAAGCCCCCTCTGTTGTTTGCACTCTTGCCATGTATTAACACCTAACACTCACCTGCCAGCCCTTCGCAAGGCGACGGTCACCCCAGTGTGACCCACCCTCCCTGTGCTGTGGCGGAGGTCTGTTCAGCCTCTGCTTTGCAGAAGACCTGCAGTGTTCTGCTCCTGCCCAGCAGCAAGGCCTGGCCTGGTTGCAGGCCTCCTGCCCAGGGCTGCCAGAGCAAGAAAACCCCTTTTCACTGAGGTTTTTTGTCTCCTCGAATCTTAAACGAAAGGTGCTTAAAAACTGAGAACTTCCTGTGTGTGCACCCATGTGCATGTGTAGATATTTCACAGCCCCGTGTGGGTGTTCAGTAGCTTGTTTTGGGGTGTGGGGTTGAATTTTTTAGGGGTTTGTTGGGAATTTTTTTTTTTTTGCACCCAGTGTTTTTGATGCGCTGTGTGGTGCTTCCAGTGGGAAGGTTCTGGTTTGCAGGGAGCTCTTGGGCTGGTCCTGCTGGGACAGGTGGGGTGAATTTTGCTTTCTTTTCTGTACTTGTGTAGGGGGAAACTACAGCATGGACTCAGGGACAAACCAATCTGCTGGGGTCTTTAAAAATGTCTTTTTCCCAGGCTTCTCTGTTAGAGTGCGGGATTTGGTTCTGGGATGCTGCAGGGATGTGGCCCGTGGCAGCACATGGTGGTGACAGGAGCTGCGGGGTGCTCTGACACTCCTGTGTGGAAAAGAATTTGTGGCCATTCATGATGGGACCATTCCTGGGCTGCAGCCCCTCTTCATTTGCTCGTGCCCTGAAAATTCACCTTTGCAGCTGCTAGAATGTGGCTGGTCCCTTTTTAGACCTCCTTGTGAACAAACACATATGGATTTTCAGCACTGAGCCTCCTAGGGTTTGGGAAGTGCAGCAGAGCTGTGTGTTATGGCCTGACCCACCACATCACTGGGGTCAGGAGACAGCCAGGATGGGGGAAGCCATCAGAATGATCACCTGGAGAAATGGTGATGCAGGCGACTGAAAGAAAGTTTTGCATTTCTTGCAATGAAAGCATAAAAAAGGGGAAGAATTCCCAGGGGAGAGACCTGGGCAAATCCCTGCTCAGTGCACGTCAGCTTTGCTGGGCAGCGTAGCAGTGCTGGGCTCAGACACCTGAGCTGGCTCCAGCCCCAGCAGCAGCTTCCCAGCCCCGTACTGGAGTCACAGGCTCGGGGGCAGCAGGGCCCTGGGACGGGCTGGGGCAGTGCCCTCGGTGATGGCTGCAGCTCGTGAGAGCCCTTACGGAGGGAAGGATCCTTCCACCACTGAAGCCCCCGTGGGGCAGGGATCTTCTCCAAGCAAGATTCGCATCTGCCTGCCCGGTTCCGCTCCGCCTGCCCGGCCCAGCGCGAGGGATGGACCCCCGGAGTGTGACGGGACCGGGAGGGACGGTCGTGCTGGAGAAGTGCCACCTCTTGGGAGGCACCAGGGCCCCCCGTGCCCCCAGGCCCCCAAGGCTGTGCGTGCTGCACTGGGCAGGGCCAGGCTGTGGCACACTCAGGACCCCTCACTGACGGCCGCAGCCAAGTTCTCACACCGAATTCTGGCTCTTGCTTGGCACTGCACGGCTGGAGGGCTGCTGGGGGAGTAGGGGCAGAAGTCCTCCTCATCTCAAGTCACTCTGAAACTTGTACTCACAAATGTGCTTTCTAAGAAGCTCTGCTGCAAAAGCCTGGTCTGGAAGGAAAACGATTCTCTCCATGGGAGTCTGTGTTTCCTTCTCATTGTGGATAACATAAATGCATCCCAAAGATCACTGCTGTGGGAATCTTCTCTCTTTAGGCGTGTTTCTAATCAGTAGTTTTATATTTACATCATACTGATGATTCTTCCTCTTCTATCCAGCCCTGCTGGGGAGCAAAATACCCACTTAGATGTCTTACCACAACAGAAAGGGGAAAAAAAAGATGAAAAAAATACTCCAGTGAGGTTCTAGGCTTGAGTCCCACAGCTTTGCAGTTGCCCCTCTGGATCAGTATCAATTCCATTGCCCTGCATAAAGTGGAAATTAAACTTCATGTCAATTTATTGAAAAACAAGTGAATTCCCAAAGATCAAACATCTATGATTAGGAAACAGTAAGAAGACCTAAATCACCTCAAGTCAAGAGAAATGGTTCTCAGCATCTCTCAGAAGGCAGCACCGAGTCCCACTGCCCTGGGAATGGCTGGTGGCAGTCCTTGAGTCTTCCCTGAGTGTCTGGGTTCAAACAAGAGCCATCCATGTCCAGCTGGTGCCACGGGGACTCTCAAGCCACCGGGGATTGTCACTCCCACAGGTGACCCTGATGTGCCTCCAGTTTGCTGCTCCTCCTTTGCTGCATGCACTCAGAAATAGCTGCTGGCAGCAGGAGGGATGCACCAGCGCCCCAGCGTCCCCCCAGCTTCTCAGAGCTTCTCCCCAGGCCCTTCTCCACCACTGGACTGTGGTGACCTCAGCACAGCTGCTGGCAGGGACTGGAGCCTGAGGAGGGACACCCACGGCCCTGACAGCCCCTCCCTCCCAGGGGACTGCCACGGGCAGCCCCACCAGGGACAGGAACAGCCCTTAAGGAGGGGCTGATCCCCTCAGGGTTTGTCTTCTTCAAGCTGGAGCTTTCTGTCTCTCAGATCTGCTCCATACAAGTCAGTAATCTCCTGTCATCCTCACGGGCTCCGTCCTGGTCCCATTCCAGCACTGGGGTGGCTGCCCCAGGTTGCCTGAATGTGGCTGTAGGAGCTGGATGCAGCAGTGGGAAAGGCTCTGCCTGCCTGAAGAATCCCTTCTTTGCTGAGAGGTGTCCTCAAACCTACTGGAGATGCCACCTTCTCCTCGCTCATCTCCAGGATCCCAGAGCACTCCCCAGCCGTGGGCTCTGGACAGCCGGACACGGTTGGGCAGGAGGTGTCCCTGTTCCAGGCCGTCCTCGATGCATCTCCATCAGCCTCTTCTTGCTTCTTGAAAACGTTTGTCATTAGCTAAACCCGTAACTCTCTCGTTAGAGGAATGAGGATGACAGGGATGAGCAGCTCCTTTTACTAGCAAAGGTGGCTCTTACGTGTGATCATCTTTGCAGTTCTCCTGTGCAGAGTGGTGTCACCCAGGTGTGTCCCCTGTCACTCATTCTGAGCTGACACCTCCTGGGCTGGCAAGGGGGTTGCTTTTCCAACCCCATATTTTATACAGGGATGCTGCCCCATGCTCCAGAGCACAAAAAGAGCTGCAAAGCTCTGACTGTTGCAGCTAAACCTGAAAATCCTTCTGCCTTCCACTCTGACCCTGTTTCATTACATGGTGGGGGGGAAGATTTTATTCCCTGCAAATGGAGGGGAAAACAGCGCAGTAAATTCTAAGTGTAGCTTAAAAAGGGGTTGCACAGGGGAGCCCAGAGTTCCTCTGCTCTTTCACATTCACCTCATGTATCCTTGCTGGGGAAGCCATGAGCAGCTGTGCCCAAGTATCACTGGGATCTTATCCTCAGCTTTATCGTCAGCTTCAGGAAGTCTGGGGATGAGGGAGCAGCACAAGGTGTAGCAGTGAAAAAAGTGAGATTTCCTCTTGTATCAGAGCTGTTCTTGTACAGAGCCGCCGAGCACTGCAATATTCTGTCTGTATGTATCCAACCCTGGTATCTGCTTGTAAAACTCATGCCCACACCTTACCCTCCCTCATGCTGGACTGACTGTACATGTGCCTTCACCCTTTTTCATGGTTTGGCATCTTTTTTTAACACAATTACAGAACTTGAATAAATCACTGAACTGCAGTTACAAGTCCTATGCAACAGGTGACCAGGGAGTCAGTTTTCAATATTTCTGTGTTTCTGTGTTGTTTTCAAAGTCACTGCAGGGTTTTTCAGAGAAGCCCAACAGAATGAGTGCCCCCAAAAGCATTTAGATTACTTTTTTTTTTTTTTTTTTAAAAAGCATTTGGCATTTTGGATATACTAAATCTCTTAGGCAGCTTTGAAAAGCTCAGTTTAAACCCCAGTTGCTCACCGGGCCGCGTTTGGAGCAGGAGCAGGAGCAGCAGGATGGATGAGCGCCAGGACAGATGGCCTGTTCCATGGTTGGAAAGGTTGCCTTAAGCCTTCCCCAAAGTGCACCGGAGAATGTTCCCGTGCCCTCCCGCCCTGTGCCCGCCCTGGGCTCTGCTGGGCGCCCGCACGGGGCACAGCTGCCACTCGGGGATCTTGGAGAAGACGGAAAAACCAGCCCCACGTTTTCTGCATCACCTATGCTGTAGGACTGAGACCTCGTCTGAAACTCGAAGCCAACAAAAACCCGTCCTTGTTGTGTGTTACGTGTTCCGTTGGTGTAAGCAGGGTTCGTAGGGAAAGGGTGTTTCCTCCTCGTAGGACGTTGTGTAAATTTTGCCGTGTGTCGACAGACTGAAGGACACGACTGCCTGGGATACATTGTGTAGTGTGCCTGTGTGTGTGTAACCTGGTTTTGGTTGTTAGGTTGTAATGCTGTCTCTTGACTGAAAAAAAAAATCTAATATAAAGAAAAATCACAAGAAATAAAAAAAATATATATATTTAAAATCTATTTTATGTGTAGTCCTCTAAAGCCCGCAAGTAAGTCTGTCTGCAAAATGCTTTGGTGTTTTAAAAAGGCTTCTAAAAGTCGATGGTGTGAGAGACAAGTAACAGAAAAACGTCCCCTTTGAAGACAAGGGCACACAGGGGAGGGGATTGCACAGGCTGAGGGGCAGGAGGGGATTTTTTCCCCTCCCCGTTACCAAACCCTACAACTCAGCAGATGATGACAGAGCTAAAGCAGATGTCGATTGCCCTGAGAAAATCCCAGAGCAGCCAGTCTCTGCAGCATCAGCTGTTTCTCCAAGCACAGTGTGAGATGTTCTCAGCACCCACGAGAGGCAGAGATGCCTCCAAGGTGATTCCAAGATATAAAGGGCTTGGAGATGAGGAGAGGCTGAGAGCTGGGACTGCCCAGCCTGGAGGAGGCTCAGGGAGATCCCACCCTGTGTGTGGATTCCTGATGGGGGGAGTACAGAAAGCAAAACTGGAACATTCTCAGTGCAGGGACAGGCTGAGAGGCACAAATTGAAGTAAAAAAAAGAAATTGCACTTACACATAAGAAAATCCTTTCTCACTGCAAGGGTGGTTGGCCACAGGAGCAGGTTGAGAGGTTGAGGAGTCTTCATCCTTGGAGATACCCAAGATGGGAGGAGACACAGCCATGAGCAGCTTTGGGCAGGGGTGGGATGGGGCTTGCCCATCCCAGTGGCTGTGCCAGCTTCTCCAGTAGAGCCAAGCCAAGGAGACACCCATGACCCCCCAGCTGCTGGGAGAAGCACTTCAAAGAAATGTTAGATTAGATATTGGGAATGAAAAAAAGAGCTGGGAGCTTTCATAGTTTTGATAAACCTTCTCATGGGAAAACCAAATTTGGCAGCTGGAGGCAAAGCCTAGGGTTATTTGGGATGGATGGAGCTCAGGAGGTCCGGTCCAACACCCTGCCCACAGCAGGGTAAATACTGAATTCAGACCACATTGTACAGAGCTTTGCTCAGCCAATGCTTAAAATTCTCCAGAGAGAGAGGTCCTGCCACTGCATCCCAGGGGGAATATTTTCTTCTGTTCAGTCAGAACCTCCTCTCTTTCCATTTATTCCAGTGGTGTCCCTTTCTCTCGGCTCACATCTCTGTAAAAGCCTGGCTCCGTCTTCTCCAGAGCATGAAAGGGTAAGGAATCTCCCTCAGTGTCTCCTTTTGGCCAGGTGTTCCAGCCCCAGGCCATCCTGGTGGCCCTCTCTTGTGTCTCCTCTACATTATCAACATCTTGTGGGTGGGTGGGTGGTGGAAACCGGGTGATAACATTCCAGCTCCCCAAATGCCATGGGGAACAATCACTTCCCTGCCCCATGGGCTGCCCTCTCTGCCCACAGGCTGGCTCAGCTCTCCTCCAGGGCTCTGACTGCAGAGCTGCTCCCCAGTCCAGCACTGCTCAGGGGACCAGTACAGGGGCTGTTTGTTCCTTCCAAGGCTCCTCCCAGCTGCAGGATCTTGCAGTTCTCTTTTCCCAAGGTCCATGTCCCTGTAAATGGTGACCCTGACCTCAAGCTTGTCTGCTCCCCACAGCGTGCTATTTCCCACAAACTGAAGTGCATCTCCTCTCTTCCCCTGGTTTATTGGTGTGTGGACCTTTTCTGTGAAGCCCTTCCAGTTTAGTGGACTTTGTCCTCGTTATCCAAAACTTCCCGCCCACCCTGAGCAGCAGCAGGAGCAGTGAGGCCAAGCACGGAGCAGGGTGAGCCCCAAAGGAAAAGCAGGGGCCCGGCAAAGAGGCACTGCTGGGGCAACACTCCTGTACCCACATCAACTGTGCCCCTGCAGGGACAGGGAGCAGCCACACCCTGGCAGGGAGGATGGAGACACTGAAGAGTGCCTGGAAAGCTGCCTGGTGGGAAAGGCCTCAGGAGTGTTGGTGACAGCAGCTGAACGAGAGCCTGGTGTGGCCAGGTGGGCAAGAGGCCAAGGGCACCTGGCCTGTACCAGCCATGGTGTGGCAGCAGGACCAGGGCAGTGACTGTCCCCTGTGCCGGGCACTGCTGAGGCACCTCCAGTGCTGGGGTCAGTTCACGGCAAGAAAGACAGTGAGGGGCTGGAGCATATCCAGAGAAGGGAACAGGGCTGGGGAAGGGGCTGGAGCACCAGGAGCAGCTGAGAGAGCTGGGGAGACTCAGCCTGGAGAAAAGGACACGCAGGGGGTACATTCACTCTCCATAACTCCCTGACAGGAGGGTGGAGCTGGGTGGGGTCAGGCTCTTCTCCCAGGAAACAAGGGACAGGATGACAGGAAAGGGCCTCAAGTTGCACCAGGGGAGGTTCAGGATGGATGTTGGGGAAAATCTCTTCATGGAAGGGGTTGTCAAATCCCGGCACAGCTGCCCAGGGCAATGGTGGAGTCCCCATCCCTAAAGGGATTTAAAAAAAGTGTGGATGCTGCACTTGGGGACACGGATTAGTGGTGGCCTTGGCAGTGCTGGAGGAACAGATGGACTTGATGGTTTTAAAGGGCTTTTCCAACCCCAATGATTCTGTGACATCAGCCTCTCTCAGTGCCTGTTACCTTGTGCACAAACAGGTAGTTTCTGTGATTATAAAAGCTGACAACTTATATTTAGCAACAATTTATATTTAATCAGCACTTTGAGATACATATTGTTAAAATTCAGCAAGAAAGAGAAGAGGTGCGAGTGTGTGTGCACAGAGCTCAGGCTCCGGGCTCTCCCCGGCAGCTCCGGGAACACCGAGCCTGACCTACTTTCCGTGGCAGCACATCCCAGCCGCCGCCGCCGCCGGCAGCAGAGTCACCCCGGTAAAGGACGCCAGGCTGCTGCCTGGCAGAAGCCTCCAGCCCACGGAGTCGGGCCTTTTCCCCGCCTGCTCCCTGCGGAGCAGCCCTTGGTGGGGAGCCAGGCTGCCGGGGCTCCCCTGCTCCCCGCACAGCCCCGGCGGCAGCCGGGTGCCCTTCCCCTGCTTTGCAGGAACAGCTGCATCAGTTGATTTGTTTGCGGTTAAACAAATTCCGTGCTAAAGCTACATATAAGGAGATTGCAGGCCTGGAGCTCTAAATAATCCCTCCAATCCTCCTGTTTGGAACGATGCTGCTGTTGTTGCTAATAATAATTCAACCCAATTTATAGGACAATAACATTTATTTAGAGCATGAGGGATTCCACATTATACAAACCCTTAAATTTATTTTTTGTTTCACTGGTCCATTTCTACAACAAATACATCAGATCTACTATATAATAAAATTATTTACATTTCCAAACAACATGGGGTTTGTTTATAAACCCTCTGACTGCTATTCACATACAGTACTTAAACAACAGCACATTACATTATTTTAATACCTAAAAATGACAACCCTGTATTCTAAATTGTTTATGAAAAGTGGAAACAAATAAATTTACAATTGTCTTCCCCTCCCCTTCCATTTCATACAAACACATTACCCTAATGTGCTAACCCTGGACTTCACTTTGCAAATCCAGGGGGTTTTAGAAGAACCCAGTTTTTATATCTATTTATCTGTTTTTTAGAAAAAAAAAGTCATTTATTGGGAACAGTATAATATTAAAATGACTTACTGTACAGAATTTTATTTAAAAAAGAAAAATCACAGCTCAAAATTGCTATTGGTAAATTCACACTCATTTACAAGTCTCATGTTTCCATGCAGTAATTTACTTGGATTTTCTTCTTTTTGACTGCATTGCACTGGCACTCGTTTCTGAAATCAAGAGAAGAAAAAAAGCATGGATACGGAGTCGGTAAGCCATTCCCCAGAGGGGCACAGATTGCCCTGCCATTTTTCCAAACTCACACCAGAGTGGAAACCTCTGGAGACCAGGGTTTCCCCAGCACCGGGACTGCCTCCTCAGCAGCTGTGGCACCCCTGGGCCGTCAGCCTGACACACACGAGGGCCCCCGCGCCGCTCTCCGGACACCAGCGGCGTCGGACGGACACTTATGGAGCCCTAACAGCCTTTAGAAGAAAAGCCAAATATTTCAACTGCCCCCTACGTCCAGTCCCCCACGTGCCACAGGGGAGCTGGATCCCAGGAGGAAGCGCAGCCCCAGGTGCCACGGAGATGGTGCTACACAACACTCGGGGAGGTGTTTTGGAGCCTGCCACGCCAGTTAACAACCCAGTTGTCTGAGTTCTTAGAAAGTCATTAGAAAACAAGTCTCTGCAGTGTACAGAGCCACAGGAACACAGCTGATGCAGAAAGACACAAATATTAACACCTGCAGGGCCACGGCGACAGCAGATGACATGTCCAGTGCACTTACCAAGGCACTAAGTTTCCATTTAAAAAAAAAAAAAAGAGTAAGGACCAAGGGCATTTGCATCTTTAGATCTTTCTAAAAATGTGATTTCAAATGTTGGCAATGTCTCTTTGGCTCTTCATAATGTTTTCCAAAAACTATTGCAGCTGTGTGTATTTTAAGAGTCAAAAGGGAAAAAAATTTCCAAGCCCATCTAAAATTAGAACAGCAGCAGTACAACTCCACGGCTGTTACATGTGGAATTAGAAAAAACAATCAGCATTTCAAAATTTAACAAACTCAAAACTACAGGAAATGCTAAAAGCAGCCCTTGCTGGAAAAGTACTCCAAAAAGGGAAAACACCAATACAGTACCAATTTTCAGAAGTGAAACATCTCCACAGGCTCGGCTCCAGCCTGGAGCCCCTGCAAGCAGCAGGGCTGACTTTGAAGTAGCTTCAGCACCAGCTGTTGCCACCCTCGTTGCTGCCAAGGCTCTGCGTTCGGAGGAGGAGTGGGCCAGCAGCGCTCAGTCCCTGGCTCAGCCCCTTGGGAGCATCACCAGCACCTCCCCAACCCCCGCAGCCCGGAGTGTGCTGGACACACGTGGACAGGGCTGACCCTCCACGTGTGCTCTTCTCTCCTCTCACAGTGACCCTTCTGCCTCCTCCTTCCTGAGGCTTAGCAACCGAGTTCCTACTCCAGCTGGTCAAAGTCTGCTTCTCTCTCCCTGCTGATTTTTTTTTCCTAATAATGACTTTAAACAGCCTCTATCTCAAGAGATAACTCCTCCTAGCCCCACATTCCTCTTACCATGGGTTAGGGGGTTTCTCAGGACACAGATAACATAATGAGGACAGGAGCAACCAAACCAGAATAATTAAGCTCTGATTCACTAATGAAAATGTACAACAGAGCAGGCCCAGGTGGCAAACCAGGTGACACTCCTGCAGCCACCTCACTAACGTGCAGCCTTGTCCCCTGGCACAGAGCACCTGGTGTGGCTCATTCTCCACAGCTCGGGAGCAGCTGTGTGCCCGCAGGTAAGGCAGCACAGCCAGGGGTCCCCTGGGAGCTGCACCCAAGCGTCCAGCAAAGCCCTCGGACACTGCGGCAGCTTCAGGTGCACAATTTAAAAACAAGGGGTTTATTAACAGAGGTAAATGAATTACACAGCACAAACCCCTGTGAGAGTTTTGGTATTATTTAAATTTGATGCACTTTCCCGTTCCCACATTTTCAGAACGTGACGTGTCACTGGTTGTCATCTTTAGGCTCACCCAGCACAGCGTGTGGGGCAGCTCACACTCTCCAGATCCCCTCAAACGCAGGCAGGGATTTTACACTGGCTTCACATTTTTCAAACTTTTTTTCACAATCATGAAAAAGAATTTATTTTTACAATACAGACTCAGATTCTTCTGCACAGTCCTGCCACAAGAAGTAAATGTAATTAAATTCAGCAGTCACAAAAGTGCAGAACATATAGGTCCCCTGTGTAATCTTTGGGAGTCATTGCGCAATGACGTAAAGCTGGAATGCTTCTCTGAAACTCTGAAAACACAATATTCTTACCATCACACTTTAGTACCTCCAGTATGGAAATGGTGGCTGAATTCAACTTGACTTCCTTTTATAATCATATTACATTAATACCTCTTTGTTCTGTATATTATCTTTAAAATAGTGGTCGAATGTTGCCTCTTGACGGTCTCTCTCTACTCTCTTGCAAAACTTTGGTCCATCAGCATTTTTCTCACCCTTAAACACAAGAAGCTGACAGAATTAGCTTCAGCCTGGCACTGGGCCACGCATATCACACAAATGCTGCATACTTGTTAAAGACTGTAACCTGGGTAGGAGTAAGGTATGTCAGCACCTGCTAATGCCATGGGTTAGTAACTTCAGGAGTTCAGATGTTGTTGGGACGCAGAGCTGAGGCTCTGTGCTAGCACACAGCACTCCCTGATGCTCCTGACTGCCACCCCAGCAGCCTCTGGAGCGTGCCTGAACCATGGCATTTGACTTGGCAAGAGCTGACCGTGCACTTGGGAAGACTTAAGTCTTGTGTCTTTCGGGCTTCAGGAAAAGGAAAATGTCACTTTTTGATCTGAGTACAGTCCTTCCAACAGCAACACATTTCCGCCAAGAGAATTCAACTAGGCAAGGTGCTGAACACTACGGTGGCGAGTGCTGCAGAAAACAAGTTCCACAGATGTACCAAAGAGGAATTCATACACGGTTTACTGCCAGTGCAGATGTCGGGAAACGCTTCAACACCGACCTGTGGCTAAATCCTTGAAACTAGAGATAAAGCACCCAAGGTGTACGAGCTGCAAACCAGCGTTACGAGGCAGCTACTGCTGGGGCAAGTACCTGGGGAAGCAGGTTAGGAGCTGCCCTGTCCCCAGGAAGGGTGGCTGTGCACGTTACCTTTTGCCGTGCCGGACGCGGACGCGGGTCGCGAGGATCTCTTGCGCTGCCCGTTCTCTACAGTTTCCTGGGAAGCGGCAGAATCCTCTGTTCTTGAATTTCTTCTACTTGGAGTTTTAGACTTTTCACAATTCTCTTTTGTCTCATTACTAATAAAGTGGGACAAAATATTTCTGATGAAGTGTGAGAAGAATTACGTTTTTCTATGCAAGTCAGACAAGCTGGAGGATGGCCCGACACAGGTGCCAGTTCCGGACTATTAGCACTGAAGATATGAAACGCTAGAGATACCAGAAGTTCTATCAGATGAAGAATGACCTGAGTAAGCCAGAGTATAGTCCATTTCTATCAAAAATTATCAGAGGGTACAGAATTGAGAAGTCCTCAAAGAGAATATTTTCAACATTAGAAGACCAAGAAATTAGATGCATTATAAATTGTCTGCTCTGTTTTCCACAGGTGCCACCATTACTGAAGTCTAGGAAAAGCAAACAGGTTACATTAGAGACTGCTGCAGTAGTGGGGTACAGAGTTGAAATTGCAGATGAACATCAGGAGGAATTAAGAACTCTTCAGGGAGTATGCCAGCTTTTGGGTTTGCTAAAAAGACTTACTCCATTGATCCAAGTGATTCCTTCACATATTAAAAAAAAAGGTTTCTTTAAAACTTTCTTCAAGTTTTAAAGCTTGAAGTCAAAACCCTTTTTTATTTTTTTTTTTGTAACAGAAAGCTTTTTCTGCTATAAAATAATAATTTTAGGTACTGTGGAAATCTGTTTCTTGCCAATGAGACAATAAAGGAAGTGCTACATTTTGTAATTAAATTCCTCCTATATTTTATCTCTCTTAGCCCTGTAAAGTCATCCTGAGCTTTGGGAGTTTTCTCCTTAATGCATTATTGCCAGACAATTTCCAGCAACTAAGCAGTTCCAGAATTTTAAACTAAACTTCTCTCCTGGGAATCCAAAGGTAAGTAATTAACTAAATAAATTATTCTGCTGATAATGGAAAAGAAGAAAGCTCATTTCAGGCCCTTTGGGTGACACTTGCAGGATTTCAAGCAAGGCTGCCTGAATCAGAGACTGGAGTGAACACACAGCGCGGGGTGACCTGTGTGTGACAGAGGTCCCCTGTGTGTGCAGGGTCACCCTTCAGACCAGTCCTGCTTTGAGGGGAAGGACTCAAACCACACAAAATGTAGGGGTAAGTAACAGAAACCTGAAATAAAACAGTTTCTCAATGGAAGGAGAGACAAACATTCTCAAGGAAGGACACACAGCAGAGGAGACTATGGATTGCAGATTATCTCAGATACAAAATAAATACTGAAATCTATTTCCCCATAAGGCAGTATTATGGGCAATCTATAAACTGGATCCCCCAAACAGGTCTCAAACTGGTCTTCTCCTATGGAACTGGGGCAGCTGAACCAGCAGTCACCTGGTTCAGAGGACCCCTGGAGGGAAGCAAACAGGCATCAGCACCTGAAGTTCAGTTAGTACAGGTAATTTTTACAGATTCTAGTGACTAAATCCAGAGCTGGGATTGTCTCATAGGAACCAGCACATCACTTCCTTCCTTTTATAGGAGGAAATCAAGTTACTCTGAGTGAAAATATTTCTAGTGCTTTATGGGTTGAAAGGTTGCCCTAAGGTTTTAAAGGTTTTTAATGGCTTTAAACTCAGAGTAGGTTTAGATTAGATATTAGGGAGAAATTGGCACAGGGTGCCCAGAGCAGCTGTGGCTGCCCCATCCCTGGCAGTGTCCAAGGCCAGACTGGACGGGGCTTGGAGCAAGCTGGGATAGTGGAAGGTGTCCCTGCCCGTGACAGGGGGTGGGATGAGGTAAGTTTTAAGGTCCCTTCCCACCCAAACCATCTGTGATTCTATCACGGTTTGTCCTGTGTGGTTCAACTCCAGGAGCCCAGAGCTGCCCACGGTATCAGCCATCACTAATCCCAGTTTGCCTGCAAACTTCTTTTCCAGTCTTGCTCAGAAAAGCATCAATCAGAAAAACCCTGAGAATGCCCCTGTGGTAATTTGATGTGCTGGGTGAGTTTGGAGACGGTCACACAAGGACACTTCATTTGGAGAACTGGCTCAGCTGCCAATGTGCCACCTTCAGCTTTTCAGAAAAATTCTACCCTGAAGAAAACTCACTGTGAAATTTCAGGTTGTCTTTGAAAGATGCCAATCCACATGAAGGTAAATATGGTTAAACATTCCATTCAGAGCCACTCCTGATCTGAGGAAACGTGCTGCCTTCCCTCCCTTACGAAGGAAGGCACTGCCTTGTCTCCTGAGGAACCCAACGAGGGGCTGCCCCTCTTGCCCTGGCCTAGGGGGTCACTCCACCCATGAGGGCAGTGTCCAAAACCTGGCTGGCTATGCCAGCACCATCAGCCAAAAACCTCCCCAGGGGCTCTCACTGCCAACTGAGTGAGAGCCTGGGGTGTTTAGAATCGTCCAAATAGATCTTGGAAACTGCATTTTCTTCTGACAGAACAAAACCATTTGAAATATTATCTTTTAATTCCTGAATGTCTTAACCAGGACAACAGGAAGTTTCTACCTGACTTTCCTATCAAGTTTTGGCAGTGTTAACTAGCAAATAGAGGAAAACTGTTGAAAACAATCCTCAAGGCAGAAGAACAAACTTTTGAAAGACTTCCTTTCAGAGAACAAAAATTCACAGGAGAGCTAAGCTGCAGGCTTTGGGGGGTTAGTTTTGATTTGCTGTGCAACCATCAAGAGCCTTCCAGGACATGAAACGTTCAGGCCTGGATGAGAGGAAACATTGCCCAAAGCACAGGCTAAGGAAAAAGTTACCTTATTGCATTTTAGCAATGGTTTGGAACATTCAACTGGCCGGATTTCTTAGCAGGAAAGAAAGGGTATGGCCAAGAAAATGAAAAGCAGTAGCAGAGGTTGAGCAATTGAAGCAAAGAGAAAGGGATTTCCTCCCACGAAAGCTATATCTACTCTGAATCTACAAACTATCTCCTTACCTTTGACCAGCAACTACTGCAGCATTTGTCTCAAGTTCTACAAAAGAAAAAGATAATTTTAAAGTGTGCTGTAGAAGTAAGTACACACCTGCTGACAAGGCATGACTAGCTCACATGTTTCTATCACATATTAGATCTCAAGGATAAGCTTCTCTCAAAGCAAAGCAAGCCAAAATACCAAATACCACATTGGCCAAGTGCTTGGTCTGATTACAGCCTTCAGGACACTGCAGTCAGCTAAGACAGGGGAAAACTAAAGCCCTGCAGAAGAAAACTGTAGAGAAACTCCCTGACAAGGGCTACACTCCTCTCCCTTTATAAACTTCCATTTTAGACAGCTCATTTCTACTAAACCTTCTAGGTTTTATTAGTTTTTAAACCTTAAAAGTACCCATCTGGCTCTATTGTGCAAGTAAAAATTTGCCTTAACCCACCTGCTTCTCACAGCAGTATCTTCTAATGACAAATTTCTGAAGCCTAATTGCACTTGTACAGAATTGGAAAATATCTCAGGGGAGTTGATGCAAAGAGAAGTCTGACCTGTTTTCTCTGTCTCAGTGATTTTATACACACAGGTCAGGTCTCCTTTGGAGTCTTCACCTCAGTAAACAGCTCTCCTTTGCAGCATATAAAATGTCAAGTCTTTTTACTGTCTGTCTTTTAATTCTCTCCACATCCACCGAATCCTTTGTTGAGAGGGAAGACCTATACCTAAACACAGCCCCTCTCACCAGAAACTGCCAGAGATTTAGGGATTACCACTGCAATGTCATGGATGACCTCCCTGTGCTTTGTCTCATTGCCCACAGCGAGATCCAGCTCAATTCCCCCATCAAACCGGGGGCCAGTGGGGCCCAAACTGGGGCTGTGCCTTTGACAGCAATTCAGCACCCAAAGGTTGCTAGAGTGTGCACAGTGAACAGAGGCATGAAAAAGGTAAGAAAATGGGTAATGTCTGTCTTCCTAGGATGAATTTTCAGTGTTGGAACATCAGCCTCTTCAGTGTAAATGGATATAGCACCGTCTGAGAAAAACAGACATCCTTTGGGAACAAAGGAAGAACAGACAAAGCAACGTAAGGAAAGAGTTAACCTTTCTTCCCACCCAAAATTTAAACAGGGAGATTATCCAACAGCAAAAAATGGATAGCACCAGTGCTTCCCCCAGCAGGAACTCCCCAGTACAGTCACAGCAGCACAGGGCAATGAGTTGTATGTGAAAAAACAAGGGTGTATGACCACTTTGTCTTAGTGGAAATTCAAAGAAAACAATTTCATACAATTTTTGCTTTCTGAAAACTCTATTTCTAATCAGATGAGAGATGGCAAATGGATGCAGAGTGGCACTTCCCATAAGTAAGCCCACATCTATCTGTTTTCCCTACTCAGCTTGGGAATTACTTTTTTAAAACACCCCAAAACTGACAGTGAAACACCATGATAACAGATGGCAACACCACAAAGTCATCTGCCAGGGCTCCATCCTGAAACACTGCTGAGGGGGCATTAAAAGTTGAACAGAAAAAAAGGATGACAACTCTAAAACACATTCCCAGCATGGCATGAACATATTTCTATATTCAGAAGTGTACAATGAAAGAAAGACCCCTCTTACTAGTTCTGAATAGAACTTCAAAATTCAAACACAAATCCAATCCCTCCAATTTACCACTGAATACCTAAAACCTTCCTCAGTGATTTTTTCATTTTTTACTTGACCCCATCCTGAATCTCCCATGAGGCTTTGGAACCTTCCAAAGCACAATGTAACTAGCAAAGAAAAACAATCCCAAAAGCACAAATAATAATAAAAAACCCCACCCAACCCCCAAAATACCCGGCGTGTTAGTGACCACTGAATATGCATTCAAACAAATGCATTTTCAGTTCCAAACATAAAGGGTTTAGTTCACCTCTATTCTGCTTTTCCAAAGGAAGATTTACCTGTTCTTTGAACAGTACTTTCTGATGTTGCAACTGAACTTTTTTTCTGTGTTAAGTGTTGAGAGGATGCTAGAATAAAAGTGGAAGGAAAAAGCATTATTGTCAAAGGGAGTCAAAGGAGTTCCTGTGGTATGATCAGGCTGGTACAAAATGCTCTCTCTTCCAGCTTGGCTGCACTTCAGCATTTACAGATGCAATATTTTTAATCTACCCTCCACTTCCCTCCCACCACACGCCTCCCCTTTTTTAAAACAAACTTTGGCAAAACTATCCCAAGCAAGTTTTCTCAAACTAGAATGAGTGATGAAATGAAGTATCATAAACCACATTTTTAGAAGTAACAGTTTTTCAGCAGACTGAGACATTAAAGGAGTCCTAAAATTTCTCCTTTATTTTAATGTTCATTTCAACAGAGGTGCTGGGGGAAAATCGTATATTCCTAACGAATCAATGCCCTCACTCCTTCAATTAAAGTGCACAATATGCTCCAGAGTTGCCCTTGAAGGCCTTTGGCAATAAGATGATGACTTAACCTTTCTGAGGTTGGCAAGTAAAAAAATCAGATGGAAAAATAATTTTTGTTGGGCTAATGCTTTCTAGCCTTCTATGTGATAGGGAACTTACAGAGAACAGGAATACAAAAAGTTTAACATTCCTGCTTAAATAAAGACTATCACTTCCATTTTTCTCCTAGAAAGCCAGAATTCCTTCTGTGAAGCTCAAAGGAAGCATTCCCATTTTCCAGTGGCATACAGCTACGACATCCAACAGCCATGGGGCAAGTCACACCGAGGCTGAACTTTTCATTTCCCCTGACTTCTGTGGATTTTATCATCCATGATTTTATCTTCTGTGTCTCATTCATGTTGTAAAGCATAACACTCAGCTCACTACAAGAGCGACAGGTTTATGTCCACACCAGATTCAATAAATTAAAAATGGCACCAAGAAATAGCATCCATGTAATATATAAAGTCTGTCAGATGCTCAAATTAAAACAGCAAAGCTCAGGTGTAAAGGTATTTTATGTTTTCAAATTGAATGCAGTTAACCTTTTAATTAATTTCTCTGAAATGAGCATTTAAGTTTTTCCCTAGACAAAAGGCATTTTGGTGTGGGTTGTTTTTTTCTTCTGTTCTGGAGGTTATTCAGCAATTTCCCTAGAGGATGAAGGTTATTCAGAGAGGGAAATAGTATTATTAGGATTAATTCAAAAGATCATAATTAAGTCAATAAATTGAAATAATTTACAAAATCAAAAGTCTATGGCAAGACCAAAGCAGAATACCAGTGTGTCTACCAGTATAAAAGGCACCCTAAGTATTTGTCATTACTGATACATCTGCTTTTCCTCCTTGCTTCCAACAGTTACATCAAGTTACTGAATCATATGTTCATGGCAAATACCCCACTGAAGCAGTAAATGGAAAGCGAAATAAAACATCTGGAACTCGAATCCTGGTGAATACAAGCCCGTGTGTCACCCAGCTGTTAGAAACACAGAAGCAGCTGCCAGCCGCGGCTGCAGAGCCTACACTTCATGGTGCTCACGGGGAGCGGCCGCCGGGACCTCCCGAGGCCGGCTCGTTCCCTCCCTGCCCCGCGCAGCCCCGCACTCACCTGCGCTCTGCAGCAGCTCCGCGGGTGCTGCGGGCTTCTCCTCGGCCCCGG
>VZTI01001767.1:64417-98063 GCA_013397865.1 Struthidea cinerea
TGGGGCTGAGGCTCGAGCTGCCGGGCGCAGAAGTGCTCTGTTTTGTACCACTGGGTGCTGGAGGTGTCCCGCTTTTGTTATCGGGTTCTGCTGGTGGTTGCTCTGTTCCCAAACTATTTGGGACCGAGGTTTCTAGTCCCTGACCTTCTGTTTCTCCATCCAAAGCATACTGCTCTTCCCCTTTCTCCAGGGAGCCAGTGACCTTCTTGCACGCTTTAGTCAGCAGGAGTTGGCCAATCTTGTCTACTTTTCCCTTTCCCTTGCTGGACGAAACAGGACTGCGTCTGTTCCCAGATCCCGGGCTGCTTGTAAGCAGAGGGGAAACAACAGGTCCCGACTGGGCTGCTGGCACAGGGCACTGCTCACCCGACCCTGCACCTTGGGAAGTCTCCTCCGGGCTGAAGTCCTTGGCTTGCTGAGCAGGAAGGTGTGAAGGAACAGTGGAAGGAGTTGAAGCAGAAGAAGGCAGCTGGAGAGGAGATGCCAAGGGATTCAGAACGAGTGATCTGCTGGTGGGAATACTGGACACAGGACTGGTGGATGAGGTGCTGGGAGGAGCGGGCCCGGAGGAGAACTTGATATTCTGTGGGATATGCAAAGGACCAACAACCGCGACCGACTGAGGCATCAGGCTCGAGCTGGAAGTCATGGGGGCTGCTGGCATCGTGCTGGACTGGGAGCCCTTCATCACCTGGATGATTGAGGATGAGTTTATAAACACAGGTGTGATGAACTGCGGCCGGGCGTTGGACTGAACCGCGGACTGCCCTTCCGAAACCATCACTTTGCTCCCCACATTGGGCATGGTGACAACAGTGGACACTAATGCAGATTGCAAGTGGGATGGCAACGGAGCTGATGTATTAGCAGCAGATGTAATAGGGTTGGAAGTCACAAAAACTGTTATCTGATTGGGGGGCAAAGGACCTGAAATAGAAGAGCTAACAGGCCTCTGCATTACTGGAGGAACACTCTGTGCCACGCTTGAGCTTACTTCTCCCAGTTCCTGGTGCCCTGGATTTGGACAGGGCTCACTATTTTGAGGCAGGCTAAGTGAATTAGATGGCTCCTTGCTCAAGGATGAATCCTGCAGTGGAGGAATGACAGCTATCTTCTTTAGCTCCTCACCAGTGGGGACTATAGGGGCCATTTCAAGACCAGTCAGCCCAGGGGGCTTAATGGTCACATTAGGAGCTCCAGAATTGTCAAGAAGTTGACTTAGAGAAGTTGGTGCCTCCCTCATAGCTGGAGATACCATGGTTTTACTTTCCTCCATGACTGGGAGCTTACTGCTGTCTAAGGCTTGCCCATCTTTTTTTGCCTGTTCTTCAGGAACCAGCACTTTCATTTCTGGAGTAGGGACACCTTTCAGTTCCATACTGGGCTGGTCTTTGCTACCTTGGACACCTTGTGCACTTTGACTCTCAGTATCTTGAGGCACACTAAGGCTCTCCTTATTGTCTTCAGGAATGCCAGTCACAGCAGGTACAGAAACTGCAGGACTCTGGTTACTTAGCACGGAATTATTTTGAAAACTTGTAGTCACAGGTGCTGGCAAAGAAGAGGGACCAGCCATCATATTTCTTTGTAATTCCATATTCTGCAAGAGAGATGGATTCTGCTGACTTGTCAATGATAATTTAGCTGCTTTTGAATTCTGTCTGCCAGGGCTTGGCGTAGTTTTCCTACTGGATCCAGGACTGGACCTTCTACTATTGCTTGGACTTGCTCTCTTTGTTCCTCCAGTGTTGGTTTGTTTGCCCGAATTAATGACCACACCTTCCATTTTGTGTGACTGTGAGGCAGTAAAACTGGACTGATTGTTAATTGTGAGATTTGATGGGGCTTGTCCAATGGCCTTTAAAGTAGTGGGATTCAGACCCTGCTGATCAAATCCTCTGTTGAGGCTAGGCCTGGGAGGTAAAGGAATATTGATCTGGGGAGGGAAAAGACCAGCTATAGAAGCGTTGAGCCTCTCTGGAGACAGGCTAATTTCTGAGGGTTCTGTGCTGGGTGGACGGTTATTAGGAGTCTGAGGGTAATATGGCCTTGGGCTCGCTCTGTTTGGGGTTTTAGGCCTTGAAGTTTGTGAGGGGGCAGCAACATTGGGAAAATGGTGTGTAAGAGCACTAGACAGAGAACTAGACTGCTGCTGGGGACTTGCACCTTGGGCAGCTGAAAGTGGGGATGGTCCAGGCTTGGGTCCTGTCATCATTAACTGGTTCTGTGAAACTACTAAATGAGATGTCAAATTATTCTGAGCTCCTGATGTCGGAGGGCCCTCAGCTCCACCTCCTTCTGGAAGAGAGGGTACTGATGACACCTCTCTGAGGGGTGAGCTGGAAGGATTCTGTACGTTGTCTGGATAAACCATTTTTCTGGCATTATTTCCCAGAGGAGGATTGCCTGGCAGGGCCATTCTCTGTTTGTCAGGAGAGGGAGGCACCGGCCCAGGCCCCTGGAGGTTCACCATCACCGGCATGTTCCCGCTCTGCTGCATCGGCATCCGCTGCGCATCTGCATTCAGGGGCCCCCTGGGGGGGTGAACCCCCTGGGGCACAGGCAGCCTGACTGACTTGGGATCCTGCTGCATCATCAGCATCATCATCATCTGCTGCTGCTGTGGGGTCTGGGGGGGTGCCTGGCCTTGCTGTGGGGCTGTCTGGGGCTGCTGCTGCTGCTGGGGCTGGGGCTGCTGCGTGTGTGGCATGAGCTGAGGTGGCATCTGCTGCAGTGGCCTTTGCTCCACGGGCTGAGATGGATAACCTAAGGCAACAGGATGGCACATTCATTAAAACCAACCAAAGATCAGAGGAAGCAGAATTTCTGCAACAAACAGGACTGGATAGAAAGTAAAGCCTGGAGCCTGTTTATATTGGATGAGAGCCACATTAACAAAACAGGCTTCACAAGCAAAGCCAAAGATTTTACTTAATTCATAAAAATAGTTTTCCTTAATGTAGGATTTGCAGGAGATTTCACTGGAGATCTCTTAGTGTATCAGCTACTAACCCAGGTTCACACCAGCTGAGAAGTCTCTGCTACTGCCCGTGGGCTTCCTTTCACTGACAAACGCAGAGCTGGACTTCCACTAATTATTACTCCTTAAAACAAACTTCAGTTTGACAGCCCACAAGAGCCACGGGCCAGCACACCTGCTACAGACCTGACATTTTATTGAGTACAAAGTAGAATCTGCCACGTGTTACTTGGCCAAAAACATGCTAAGACCCCCCACGTGGGTCTTATAATTTTATAATTATAAAATTATATTTATAATATAAATTCTATTGCAGACTTCAGATTTAATCCTCTCTACATGCAAAGGATCATTCCAACTACAACCCCTGTTTCTTCTCAAAAAACAGCTATTGGTCAATGCTAAATTTTTAAGACATCAGTCTGTGCTACAGCTAGAAATACAGTATTTATGTTACTGCTGAATAACTCTAAAGTACTCAGGATGATACCTACGGGATGATACATGAGAATGGGGGCACCTCTTCATTTTGAGCTAACCCAAAGAAAACACTTAAACAATGGTACCAATTACTTACTTGGAGGAAAAAAGGTTTGAACTTGAATGTGTGATAGCATAAATAAAATAGAACTGTCACAAAGATCAGTTAAAAGCTCTCCTATAGTTATTACATTCAGATAATCACAGAAAAATCCTACTACCTGGTGGCCTGCTTGCAAAATCTGAGAGTTTAGGGCCTGACTTATCTAAATTCATTCCTTGGTCTCCAGACATCGACGACTGATCACTCTCCTCCAGGCCAGCTGGACGTGATTCTGAAGAACTGAAAGAAAAATAATCACAATTAAGATCCAGCCCCTACATCAGTGTTTGATTTCTGCTTCTATAACCAAGTACTCAAGTAATTAATTCCTAGCACTCTCCACAGACCTGGAATAACCCACTGAAAGGCCTCTGATGTATCTTGCCAGCCTGGAACACACACACCAGGTCTGTATAGCCACTGCCTTAAGTACCACTGGAAAGGAAACAAGTTGCCTGGTGCTCTGTTGATCTGAAACATTTATTTCTACTGTGAATCTGAGCTTTATAACTAAGAGGATGCCAATGGATATTTCAAATTATAGAGCTACATTTATTTCACCTAAACAGGCTTCCCTATGACACCTGTGTATGGATAAGCAAGTGCCATGGGTAGAAGCATTTTTAATTTGTTTTAATGGTAGCACCTTTTCTTCCAGTACTGCACCCAGAAGTGACTCACTCAGGGTATCCAAGACCTCTGATAACATCACAGCACAACTGCACTGATGTGTCAGGCATTGCAGTCACCCTCCAGAGCACAGACCTGTGTGGTCCTGGGGCTCTGTAAGTGATCCCAGGCTGGTTGGGGTTGGAAGGGACCTTACAGAGCATCTCATTCCGCCCCCTGCCACGGGCAGGGACACCTTCCACTGTCCCAGGCTGCTCCAAGCCCCAGTGTCCAGCCTGGCCTTGGACTCTTCCAGGGATCCAGGGGCAGCCACAGCTGCTCTGGGCACCCTGTGCCAGGGCCTCCCCACCCTCACAGGGAACAATTCCTTCCCAATATCCCATCCATCCCTGCCCTCTGGCAGTGGGAAGCCATTCCCTGTGTCCTGTCCCTCCAGCCCTTGTCCCCAGAACCTCTCCAGCTCTCCTGGAGCCCCTTTAGGCCCTGGAAGGGGCTCTGAGCTCTCCCTGGAGCCTTCTCCAAGTGAGCACCCCCAGCTCTCCCAGCCTGGCTCCAGAGCAGAGGGGCTCCAGCCCTGGGAGCAGCTCCGTGGCCTCCTCTGGGCTTGCTCCAGAAGAGTGTCCTTCTTGTGCCTCAGGGCTGGGGCAGCTCTGCAGGTGGGATCTCACCTGAGCGGGGCAGAGGGGCAGAATCCCCCCGGACCTGCTGCCCATGCTGTGGGGTCAGCCCAGGACTCGGGGGGGTTCTGGGCTGTGAGTGCACATTGCTGGGTCACATTCAGTTTGTCACCCACCAGCACCCCCAAGTCCTTCTCCTGAGGAATCTGATGCTCCAGGAGACTCTCCAGAACAATTAAAAATTGTTCAGACTCAATGCCCAATACTTCGACTAAATCAAGACAGCTTTTGCAGACTCAGAAAACCCCCAAGTTTCTACAGCTATCAATATATATGGTCAGAGGATGTAAAACAGAGAGGGATCAAGAGCAGAAGAACTAAACTGCTTATCACCTTCATGAATACATGAAGGTTATGGGAAGATCTACGTAAGAAAAGCACTAAGCTAAAATTAAAGACATAAAAAATAGTACACTGCCAATAAAGAGAGGCAGAATCATGCAGAAATGCCATGGATGAAAGTAACATTTTCAGCAAAATAAGAATGTGAAATACGTAAAGGTGGGGAGATCTATCCTACTCCAATTTACTTGAGAGTTTCTGGCATCTGTACAGTTGACCTAAATCTGTAGACACCCATGGAGACACCCTGGCCTGTCCTAATGCTACCTAATCTACGTTCAAAAAGCAGCATGTGACTGGAAATCCCTGAATTGTTGTGGGTCACAACTGGGGAGAACATACACCAAGAGAGAAGAAAGGTGAAATAGGGCAAACACAGAACTGTTCCAGCCACTGCGGCTGAGGGCAAGTACTGCCAAGGAAAGCACCTGCAGTGCAATGCTGTGTCTAACCCAGCATGCCACCAATTTTTGTGATGCAGGTGGTGTAGGTTTACATGCCTCCACCAATAAAGTTGATGAAAACTGGCAAAATGCAGATATATGCCCCAGAGCATTATATTAACAGCCACAAATGAACAAAAATTCTGGCAGCAAAATCACCCAGAGGAGCTGCAGCCTTTGGTGCAGGTGCCAGCCATGTGAACTGAAAGAATGCCTAAAATTGTGAATGTAATCTCAGATTTGTCAATTTTGCTATTTATTTAAAATGGTGGGAGATTAAAAGTTAAAGTTCAGCTCAAAGCTGATACACAGCATCGCTGCACAGACAGGTTTAGCCCAGAAAACAAACCTGGTGCACAGCGGATCCTTAGCAAACACCTCCTGCCAGATGAGTCTGTGCAAATCTGGCAGAACAGACCCCAGCTTGGTTTGCCAGCGAAGAGCAGCTATGATAGGAAAGGCTGCTTCCGTCATTGCTGGAAAATTTAAACATCAACTGAATCTCAAATGCAGCTGAAATTCACTGGGCATGTTTAGCAACCACCACTGGTGAAAAATAACCAGAATATGAATAACAAGATGTTTGTGTGAGGGACAAAATATTCCATATTTATTCTTCTTTTCTATTGCTCTAGAGGTAAAAAAAAATATAAAAGTAACTGCACACCAGGTACAGTCTGGATTGTCATCAACAGGACTTCTGCTCCACCAGCTGCGCTCCGAAGTACAACCTTCAGATACAAATCTCTCATCAGAGCAGAGAGAGAACTCCAGGAAAACCCAAACCAACCAAACCAAAGAAGGTGGCGGCTGTGCCATAAGGAGAGCAAACCTAAAATGACAGGCGTGGCAGAGCCAGCCCAGCCCAGGAGCAGCAGCTCTGGTGGCACAGAGGCTCCTCCCCTGCTGCTGAGCGAGGGCATTTCCCAGCCCTGCCAGGGGACTGGCACCCCCAGACCTGCAGTGAAACCCTCCCAGTCTGTCTGGGAAGAGCCTCTTTGTCCTGCAGTGCTGTCACCACCTGCACTGGACACTGCAAACCTGAATGGCAGCACTGGGAGTGACCTTCCACGGTGGATTATTTCTGTTCTACCAGTGCACGGGGTGTTCATGGTCTGTGCACAGGGGAACAAACAACTGCTTGTTCGTGCATGGATTTAATAGAATGAACCAACCTGTTTTATCCACAACCCCATTTCATCTAGCATCTAGTTCCTCAGTTTACATCCCATTACCGACAGTCTTCAGGTTCAGCACACAGATGCAAACACTTTTAACAACCAAAATGACCTGGGTTTCATTCCAATGCAAAGTTGCTCAATTAAGCAAACCCTTGAAACTATTTGAGACTCAGCAGAATAAACTCTTTCAATAGCTCACTTACCCTATTTACATTCCAACATGACACAGTCTGCAATCCATATTACTAATTGTACTTCTGTTACTATGTTATTATTTCTCAGAAATTATTTCTTTTTATTGTCTTTATCAAATTAGCTGCATTTCCACACAAGGCTTGCTGCTCTGAATTCTAACATTTCTGAGGAAGAATGACAGAGAGGAAGCTGAGATGAAAAGCATCATATTTGCTTCTGATGCAAGAGAAAGTGATCCAAATTGGATTTAATTCCTGCCAGTTCCAAGGCAGGAAAATGCTGAGCTTGCCCAGCGATGTGAGGGAAGCTGAGAGTGAGGGAGGCAGGAAGGTGTTACAGTGGCTTTCACTGCAGTCTCCCTCCTTTTGCTGGAGAATAAACTCAGGAACTTTTGTAAGAACAGCTCTCTTCTTAGTGCTTCTGCAAGGATCAAGTATTGATATAGTCCCTGTAGAACCAAAATGCTCATCCATATCGGAACAACATTCTGGTTCCCTTGTTAATTACACCGAAATCTGATTCAAAGCCTTATTTAGGAGCTGGAATTCAGCTGTCATAGGTCGTTAGAAATGCTGTAATTGAGACTTCTTCTACTGTGAAAACTTATTAATAAGCAAACAGTCTTGTGAGGATTTGCAAGCTCAGAAGAAGAGCTTTATAGACCCATTTATTGATATTCCCAGGCCACACTGAGGCTGAGTGCTCATCAGTAAGACCAACGAAAACAAAATTCTAAGAAGAGTTTTCTTTAATTATTAATGGATTTTTTTTTCAGAAGGTGGTGCCAACTCATCTGCTCCCTCTGAATCCTCTGTCACTTCCACAGCACGGCACTTGCTACAGCAGTGGTAACCATTGTTTTGCTGGAATCTGTTTGGACTGGAGGAACTGGTGTCTGTGTTAGGTTTCTAAGTCACCCCCAAAGCTGCAGATTGGCCACACACTTGGTTCTGGCCAAGTTACTTTACCCAGGTTTCCATATCTGGCCACAGACTGGGTCCTCCTCCAGCTGCAGTCTGAGATCACACAGCAGCAGTGAGGACCTGACAAGCCATACCATGACTGTATACAACTACACAGGAGAGGCTTGAAAAGCTTTTCTCCAAGGCCTATTAAATTAGCATGCTTTGCTTTACCTTACAGCATTTCTGCATTTTATTTTTGTACTAGTTAAGCCAATTAATGATTGTCACAAAAGATCCCTTGCTAGAGATGATGTGTGTTTTTCAGTCCACAATTAAAATGTCCATGGGATTATTAATTCCATCTTCACAAAGGAATCTTGACACTGTGCAGAAAATGCAGGCTGGGGCTACACACCGAATAACCAAGGGAAAATTAAAATATTGAACAGTTGCTTACTATTTGATGCCATCTTCTCTTTGCACTGAACTGAACATGTGTCCCTAGGAAAGGCAGCATGAACTTCAGGTTAAAGACATAATGATTATTCAAAGGGGCCACACTGGTGGAACCAGAGCCACACCAGGAGCTTAATGTGCTATTGCCACCTTTTTGTTTGGTTTTAAGAATTTAATTTTGATATTTGGATATTTCTGCGTCACAATTTTCTGTGCAAAGTTTTTTCATTTTCCCCAGTTTTCCTTGATTGAAAACAATCTCCCAAAGTACCATCAGGTGGATTCCTGTTAATGCCCCATGTGCTCATCTGCAGCATCAGGATAATTAGATAAAGCATATCTGCCTTCACCATTTGAGCTGAATAATGGCACAGCAGCAGCAGCTGCCACCCTGTGCTGGGTGACAGTGGGCTGTCAATGGCAAATGGTTACAGGACAGCTGGCCAAGAAAGAACATGCTGGCCAAAGAAGGAAGAAGAGATTCTGCAATCTTGTATTTTCACTAAAAAGACACATTCATTCATTATCTTTCGGTCTTTTCCATCGGCCTCTTCCCTCTCAAGAGCTGTGGGGGTTTTTTCCCTTCCTAATCTCTGCTAGGACAGGAAGACCAGCATTGCTTGGATTTGTTAATCTCATACCCAGAAAGTACCAGATTCCTCCCTCTAAATTCTAGCTGCAGCCTCAACTAAGAGAGAAGTCCAGCTCAATTCCAGGCAGAAATGTGTCAGAATATGCACATAATTCAGGAAACAACCCCCCAAAATCTGCCCTGCACATGTTACATAGAGGCTTCTAGTTCTTCTGAACATAATTCCCACCCTTTGATCGTGGCTGTCAGACTGCTTAAAAAAGGCAGCCTCCTCTTCCAACGGCTGCGGCACCATGGGCCACATGCTAAGCTTCCTTCACCCAGTAAAGGTAAGGAACAGTGCTGGTAAAATGGGGTTTATAACTGAGTTTGGACATTTGCATGTTATTTTTAATCTTGAACAACATTCCAATGACAGACTCTTGAGAGAAACTGCTACAACATGAATTAAATACAGGTCCTTTCTCACCCATTACTTGCTGATAAAATATTGACAAGGTGCCTGTGGAGTTTCTTCACGCCCCTTATAAAAAACACTGTAATTATTAAACCTACGTTGTTTGTTCTAGCTGTTGATTATTTTTCTTCTTCCTTGGAGGCTTCTTCTTCTTTGGCTTGTTGGCATTCTGGTTATTCTGTTTGTTGTTCACACCAAAGTGCCCTGCTGAGATATCGCTCTGGAGAAGGTTAACTAAGAGCGGACTTGTGAGCGTCACATCTTTATTGACAGGAAACACAGGATTCTGCCCACAGGAAACCTGATTCCCATTGGGAGTTCCACTAAACCCCGTATTGAAAGGCAGCCCATGGCCAGAGAAGTGACTCCCTGAAGCATTGTTGTTTCCTTGCATTCCTTGCATATGAGAAGGCACCATGTTTGGCTGCTGCACAGGAACCTCAGGTAACATCTGTGTCAAGTTCCCATCGTTGTTTGCTGTGGTAGCAGTATCCCCAAGTTGCTGAGAGATGTGAGGACCAGGTCCAGTGGGTCTTAAAACTTGCCCTTGAATTCCCATCACCTGAGAAGGATTCCCATTCACGGGGCCTTGCTGTGCCATCATCTGCCCAGGGAACTGCACCATGTTTCCTTGCATGTTTGGGGTTGGTCCTCTCATCAGTTGAGCTGGCCCCGTCATAACATTGGACTGGTTTTGGGTATTAAAAGGCTGTTTATTTCCTTGCATCTGAGTGGTCATCATCTGTTCCATCATTGAGTTTTGCTGTAGCAAGACCTGGCCCTGAGGTCCCATCATCTGATTGTGTGTGGACATCATCTGCTGTCCCTGCTGGGGAATCATCTGTTTGGGTGGGGTCATCCTTTGGGGAGAGGGACCAAGATTTTGGTTTTGAGGTGTCACCATCATTTGGCCTTGTGGCATGAGCTGAGTTCGAGAAAGTATCATCTGGTTTTGAGGGTTCAGCGATCCCTGAGCCTGAATGTTCACCATCTGTCCTTGAGAGGACACGATTTGCTGATGCATCCCCATAAGCTGGGACTGTGGTCCTTGCTGAGGCTGTCCCTGCATGTTGCCCATGTTAACCTGTGGCACCCCACTAGCACCAGCCTGCTGGTTGTTCATATTTCCATGAAGTCCCATTAGATTGGTCTGCATCATATTTGGTGGGCCATGTGCTGCTTGCATCTGAGTTTGAGGAGGTCCAGATCCTTGGCCACCTTAAGAAAATAAAAAGAAAATATCAGTAAGAAACTAATTGGATTGGTGCAAGAGCTTTCACACCTTTAACTGTTGAGTACTCCAAAACTGTTTTTGTCCCTTTTCCAGTAATCTGGTGTATCTCATATATTTGCAGTCCTGGGATGCAGAGTTTGATGCTATAGATACACGTTAGTTGTCAAAACAGAACATCATACATCTCTAAATAAACGCTTGGGCTGGTACTTCCCCTGTATCCCACTGCAGAAGACAGAACAGAAACTTAATTTCAGTTGTTATCTGCACCTAAGTTTGAAAATCTTCCATAATGTCACCTAACTCAGCAGAATAATGCCTAACCAAAATGAGCTCCAAACCCTGAGGTTACTTTACAATGGGTTAAAGAATAAATGCACACAGAGTACTGATGAAATGACATCATCAGGGTATCCATAATCCAGCCAAAAGACTAAGAATTGAATTGTTAAATGGAGACATTTGTGAATTAAAGATTTCATTTTCACACTTTAAGCAGACTTCCAAAATTTTTGAAGGAAGTAATAAATAATCTTTTCAAAGCAGAATAAGATTATTTTGCTATTCTGCTTCTAAGATAATTACACTTTTTTTTCTGGACAAGAAGTTCCTTTTGTGTTGTATCTTTATTACCACTTGCCTCCAAATTTCAGTGCTATCTTCCATTCAATTTCTCAACAGCTATGTCTGAAGCCCAGACCCACAGTCCTCATCAATAATAGTTGGGTTTTGAGAAAAATGAGCAGTCTTATGCTTTTCTTTTCCTTATCCAGCACTACACCCAGAGTGCGGCTACAGTCCCAGCCAGCAGCTCCCTGCTAACGGCAGGAGTTTACAGGCTTGGGACCTGTGTGACCCAGGAAAAGGCACCATGTGCTACAAATGGAAAATGGAGAAAGCTGAGGACCTCCCCACTGCAGTCAGACCTGTGTGCTGCACGTTCTGGCTGGTTTGCAGCTGCGGCGCTCCGCTGTTCCCTGGTGTTCCTGGAGCTGTGGAAGGCACCTGACCTTGCAGGAAGTTCTGGTTAGCCTGGCCTGCAGGGAACCCCGGGGGGAGCCGCTTGGGCATTCCTGAACACGAGAATTCTCTGATTAGTTAGTATGGAAAATGGGAAGAAAAAGTTGACAAAATCTGTAATTGGAGAATACCTTTGAGTCTGTGCCATCACGTGACAGGTTTAGGCAGCATTTGTTTTTTGACAATATACAAAATCCACTGAAGACATTTACAGTTCTTACCTGTGCAATAATTCTAACAAATTACTATGACTAATTTCAAACTATAATTTCAGTACAAAACTTACTGCCCAGAGAAGGTGAAAAGCCCATGTCTGACCTTTTAGAAACTAGAACTTAAAGTAACGTGGTTTGTTGCTTTCTGCTCTACAGCATCTCTTAGCACGCCCTTAACTTATTTCATGTACACAAACACAAACAACTGGTATTTTTGTTAGTGATGTGCTCCTCTCACCAACTCTGACACACCAGGCACACACTCCTTATCAGTGCTGCTGTGTGCACACACACTCAAAGGGTCTTTTCCTCCCAGAGCGGGCTGAGGAACCCCATGGTCAGTACATCCAGACCTGCTGCTCATTCAACTCTGCTATTCCTGCTGCAAGAGCAAGCAATTCTGTCAGGCCCTTATGTGGCACAACACCCACACTTTGGCACATTCAAACATCACTGCTGCCCTGGGACAGAGAGAAAAACCTCCCCTCTATGTGCCAACGTGAGCAGCAGCACGGATGGATTTTAGAGAACCCACTTCTTTTTAACTCACTGTCCACACAATGCCTCAGACTTTGAAGCAGCCCTGCCCACCGCCCCCTTTATTTTCCTGACCCAGTGCCAGAATGTGAGTTCAGTTCCTTCTGCAGTTACAGCTTTCTTGCACACCTAATTGTGCTGCTTGTGCTAATTATCTGGTCTTAGGTTGTAACTAATATTTCAAGGTAAACAAGTCTATAGGTCAAACACCAAATATATCTACAAATACAGAAACAGACTTCTTGAAACGTCACATCACTCCAGTTTTAGTTCTGCTAAACTTTCAGGGAAGTTTTGCACATAGGAATGCTTCAACTGAGAAAAAAAGTGTTAGCTTGGCCTCTTCCAAATCTGATATAAATTCTGATTCGCTAAATTGACTGCGAGAAATGCAAAGTGTTTGAATGCATTAATTTACACCAAACCTTTAAGTGCAAGGTGGTTTAAAAAAGGAAAGATCTATAATGAAAAATTAACATATAAATTGCAGCAAAGAATGAGCATGCACAGAAGTCAGGCAAAAATCTCAGCAGTGGGAGCAACACAGCTTTGCTGAAACCAAGGAATCCTGTCTTTTAAAATCAGCTGAGGATACAGCTCACAGCAGGATTGTTGATTTTAGCAATAAGGTCTACAATAAGACCAAGTAACATATTTTGATAGTTTATTTGTGGTGTCACATTTAACTCAAAAAAATTGAGGTTTGTTTGTAGTAGGTTTACTCAGGAAGCAGAACACGGAGATTATTCTGGCTAAAGGTCATGGCTGAGATCTCTGAGGGGGACATATGGCTGGTGAGGCAAAACTGTAGGGAAATGTGGCTATAGTGAATAACTGCTTCCAGAGGGAGACAAAATAAGATACACCAAGTGTAGGGCACTGGCAGATCCCAAGAGGAGAGCCTCGAAACAGAGAAAATTCATCTGAATTTAAACAAGACCCATGGCACAAACAGCGAAAACAAGAAGCTTGTCCACATCAGTAGACCAAGAAACAGGAATTCCTTACAGTGCTTTGACAGATTTTGGATGTACAACATGAGAATGCAAGAAACTAGAATGTATTTATGGGTGTGTAGGTGGACAAAGAACATGGCCCATATTTTATAAGTACATAAAGGAATTATTTCCAAGGCTTAAGCAAGAACTGGTGTATGGGACCTGAGAACAGCCATCCAAGAGGAAGATGAACAAATGAGTGAGCAAAGAGAAGCACGACAAATCTGCATGGAAATACAAAGGGCTCAAGGGGAAAAAAAACACCAAGGACACAGAAGAGATCCTAGGACTGACAAAAGAAATTCCTTCATTGTTAGACAAGAACTCTAGGAGCAGTAAGGAAAAGAAGTGAGTGCATTGATCCAAAGAGAAAACTAAAGACAACACAGTCAAATGAGAAATTAAAACATGCCTTAACCTCTTAATTTTAGGATAGGGAGTACAACAGCATGGCAACAATAGCTCTTTCCTCTTTATATGGGAAGAAACTGGTGACAAATAAAGACAGGTTGAAGAAGAAACATCCACAGCTTAGAAAGGAAGATGCAAAACAATGCCTTGCTTCTTTTGAAAATGTAAATGGTGACAGAGGAAGCTGAAGAGAGAAAGAAAATTTGTTTGTTTTCATGACACTCTCTCGCAAAAAAATCCTCCCCTTTCCCCCCAAAAAAACCAACTCCCAACCTAAACAAAATCCCCACACCATCTCTGAACATCCTAAGCTTGCTTAAAGGCAACAGAAGAGCTGTCAACAGGACGACTGGCAGTAATAACAGTAATGCACACAGCAACTCCTCCCTGACCCTTCAGGCACCTCTGTGACACCGCAGGACAGAGAGAATAGAAACCAAGGGATGCTGATGCTCATTCACCAATACCCACCTCATACTCCATCTATTTGTTGATTCTGTCTCATAAAGGATCTTTTCAGAACTAACAGCAACATTAGTTCTTGCCACTTTATGGTGTGGTTTTTTTTTTTTTTTTTTTTAATAAAAGAAGGTCTCAGTACTTCTTACCTCCTAAACCAGGGTGTAAACCTTGTGGACCTTGGTTTTGCTGCTGCATCACCATGAAGTTGGGGGGTACAGTTCCCTGTTGCACCATAGGATTACGACTAGGAGAACTGACAGGCTGCTGGAATCCCTGGGGAAGTGTGCTACTCTGGGGAGGCCTTGGTCCCAGCTGCTGCTGCGTCTGGTTAACGGTTGGAGATGAAGCAGGAGAGCCCTGCTGGAAGGAGGAGGGAGAGGAAGCAGGAGACTTGTTGGTCAGGTGGGGTTGTTGTAGTGGTGTAGGAACCCGTGAGGGCCCTCCCTGAAGGCTTTTCATTTGAGGAGCAGTAAACTGGCCAGCATTGCTCATCTGGGGAAAGTTTGAGTGAGCCTGGGAAGCTTGCTGGCTTCCAAAAGGATATGGAGGTGGAGGATGAGTAGGAGTTTGTACTGTTGCTAGAGATGGTCTTGCTTGAAGCTGCTGCTGCATTTGTCCAGGCAACGGGGCCTTTTTCCAACCCTGGTTTACTGTCAGTGTACCCAGTGCTCCCTGGGTTGGAGGAGGCTGAAGTGCTCCAGAAGGAAGCTGGTTCCAGCCAGGGGGAACTGGAACCTGTGCTGGTGAAGTGAATGAAGGTCGAATACCCTGCTGTGGCTGCTGATGTGGCTGGGGAGGCCGATTCTGCAACTGCTGCTGCTGTAGCTGCTGAAAGTTGGCTGAGTTCATCTGCCTGTTTACAGGAACTGACTGCATTGAATGGAGCTGGGGAGCTAAAGATCCAGATGGATGATTTTGCTGCTGTATATTTAGCCCAGATAAGAGTGGGTCCATTGCATCTAATAAAATAGCAAAGAAAAATAATAAAAAAAATAACCTACTGTAGAAAAAACCCATCACAAAACAAGAAAGGCTAAATTGCTTGCTTGCATTTCCTTACTCTGCGTAAAAATTCATGTTCCAGAGAAGCCAGGTCTTATCAATTTAGATCCTCTAAAATAAAGCACAACAGCCCCACAATGCTACAGACTGATGTGAGCCTACTACATGCTTAGAACTGCAGAATCACAGAGTATCTCAGCTGGAAGGACCATTGAGTCCAAATCCCTGCTCCTGGCAGGACCACCTAAAATTAAACCACAGGACTAAGAGCATCATCCAGACACTCCCTGAACTCTGTCAGGCTTGGTGCCATGACCACTTCCCTGGGGAGACTGTGAAGAATAAACCCTGAACATTCACACCCACCAGATCCCCCATCCTTAAACTCCCAGTCTATCCATCCTTCCTGAAAAGAGGGAAAAAAGAGCATCAGAAATATTCCTGCCTCGTTGAACTAATCCTTCTCTTACCTTTGGCTAAGCATAAAGCTCAGTCACAACAGTTCAACTGCAAGAACACCACTGCCACTGCTCAATACATTTGAACAAAATACCAAGCAAGCTGGTGATTTATTAGGCACCCAGATTATTTGAAAAAAATTAACAGATCAAGGGGGAAGGGAGGTTTTCACCAGAAAGAGTAGCTCCCAGAAAGGCAGGGAAAATGCTCCAGAACAATTCTGGAGTACTCTCATGAGTACACACTCAAGCCTGTGTACTGAAGAATCAAAATATAAGAACATTTTCAGATCACTACTATGACTAAATTTTACCACCTGGCTGTGAGGAAGGCCGAGGTGTTCGTGGCTGCAGCTCAGCACTAGCACCACTTGCCACCATAGAGGAGGGCACATTTCCACCCTGGGACATCATGACAGCTGCAGCATTGCTCATTCTTATTAAACCTTAAAAAAATAAAAATAGAAATTATCAAGTCTTGCAGTTACATAGAGAAGAATTTCAGATTTTTTTCTTTTAAAAATAAAAAAAATTATATTTGTCAGTAAAACATTTCTTTAGACTTCAAGAATTGTTTGTCCAAAATAACCTGAGGAAACACCTCTCTGTCTGAAAGCTCAGATTCCCTGGTATCAAACAAATAAGTTCAGGTCATGCTGTAGCTCTTTCTTTAACACCAAATTTTTAAAAAGAGTGTAAAAGGAAACACCACTGACTCATGAATTAATGTGAGCTTGACTTGCCACTGAAAGCACCAAGTGACAAGATTGTATCAAGCTGTACATGAAACTCAGGCTTTTGCAAGATCTGAACCTAGAAAGTAACTGAGGCGTTGCAAGAGAGAAAAAAATTCAATGTTTCACTTCCACAGGCTGCTATTTTCTAAAACGATTGCTATTGTTGCCCTGTTGGTTATATTGCTGTTATGTTGTTGACCTGCAGACAGGAAATAAAGGTGCTGATCAGCACAGTGGAGAGCAGAGCCCTTCTTTAAATGTTTTAAAGGACGAAGACTTCACTACTGTGTAATTAAGTTTTTGCAAAGGTGAAATGTTCTTGCCATTCCTTCTCCTCAACAGCCACAAATGCATCTTAGATAAACTGACCAAAAATGCTCCTGGTTTAATTGCTTTAAATTCTATTTACTAAAATATTAGTTATTTATTTTGTCTTATGATTCAGCTATTTTAATAAATTACATTGTAGCTTACTTTTTACAAAGTCTTTGTAAAATCTGAATTTTGTAGTTGAAAATTCCTTATGCATATACAAAGCTCTAAAATATAGTTTAATCAACTACACCTCTCCACAAAAATTCCTTCTTTATGATCAGACCTCAAAAGTTTATCAGAAAATAAAAGGAGAGAGTAACAATGACAGTGTCCTGTACTTCCCATAATTGTAATGGATTTAATCTAAGTCAGTTTATTGTATACTGAATAAAGACTTATACACATTTCCATAAAGGGAACCAAACAGAACACTCTGAAAATTTGTGCATATTTCAAAGTGAATGCACTGCACTCAACTCATCTGCTTTAATAGCCTGTATGTAAAAAAAAACCAAACCAACCAACTAACCAACAAACCAACAAAACCCCAAACCACCACACCCTCAAAACACCTGAAAACAAACCAGCTGGCCCCACTAAAATCACTCCAATGTTTGTGGGACACAATGCAGCCAACAATTTATTCACATAACACAGGACATGGTTTGACAGCACAGAACAAGAACAGACATTAATTTAAATGGCAATTATTATTCTGCAAACAATAGCTGCTGTAACCAGTAGTTTCATTGGTCCAGTAGCAAATTTCTGAGTGTCTGAAGCTGCACCAAGAAGCCCTGAGGGGATTTACCTTGCCCCCCCTGCATGGGGAACCCGGTGTCCATGCGCATGGCGGTGCTCGCTCCCAGGGGCCCGTTGATCCGCACATCCTGGCTCCTGCTCTGGGCTAAAGCCAAGTTGATAGCACCTTCCCCTGCAGTAATGCACAGGTTGGGTGAACAGAAGAGACAGAAAAGCAGAACAGAGACATTTGCAAAAGGACATTTAAGAGATGCCGAGGAAGGAAGAGCAGGCTTCACCTCCACTGTGCACTTTAGAAGGACACTTACACATCACACCACCCTTCTGGATTTCAGTTTGAAGAAGAACAAATGTCATGACAAGCATTACCTGCCCTTGGTTTCATCCTGAGGGTGCTCCTGGACAGCTGTCCAGAACGGATAGTGTAACTGTGAAATCCACTGAAAACTTGTCTTAAAGACAGCCTCATATGAAACAACAGGGAAAGAAAATCAGCCAACCCTTTCCTAAGCCAACACACAGAAAACATTTTGCAGGAGGGTTCCTGATGCCCAGAGCATTTTCAGCTTTCATTTTTATTATTAATACATTTTATTCTTGAAAGAATAAAAGTCTTGGGCTATCTTTTTCACCAAAGCTAAAGTACTAACTCAGCAGCTTTGCAACATTAACCAAGCACACAAAACTGCTTTTTGAGTCTACTTAAATCTGAGCTTTGGAAGCAGATTCGGTGTGAAATACCTTCAATTTGAACTGAGAGAATGCCCAGGTCTCGGAGCTGTTGGTTGTTGCTCTGAGCCAGGATTCGCAGCCGCTCGGCAGCTTCCCGGGGGATGTTGAAGGTGACACGGACACTGTTCCAAGGCTCTATCTTCTGCACTTTTAACTTGTTGGATTCTTAACAGCAAAAACAATCAAAGTCAGTGCAAAGGCAGGTTTTAAACACGTCTGATGAAACAATTTGGTTAAAAAGTTGAAAAAAATGAAACAGTTTTTGGCTTTGCAAATTGCCAGTGCTTAGTCTCAGGTACAGGAAATTTTTCCCCACACAGGTGTACAGCAACCAATGCTGCCAAACCACATCAGGGATTTTCCAAAAAATTAGCAGTAAAAAAACCACTCAAATGATAACCAAGGCAACAGACAATGCAATCACTTGATAGTATTACTCAAAAATTGAAATATTCTGTGGATAAACTACTTTGGAAAGATAAGAACATATCTAATAAAACAGATTTCATGCAATTATAGGTATTAGGTTTGGGTTGGAAGGGACCTTAAAACCCATCTCATTCCACTCCCTGCCATGGGCAGGGACACCTTCCACTCTCCCAGGCTGCTCCAAGCCCTGTCCAACCTGGCCTTGGACACTGCCAGGGATCCAGGGGCAGCCACAGCTGCTCTGGGCATCCTGTGCCAGGGCCTGCCCACCCTCCCAACAATTCCCTCCCAATATCCCATCTAAAATCTAGACTCCTTCAGCTTAAGGCCATTCCCCTTGTTCTGTCCCTCCAGCCCTTGTCCCCAGTCCCTCTCCAGCTCTCCTGGAACCCCTTTAGGCCCTGGAAGGGGCTCTGAGCTCTCCCTGGAGCCTTCTCTTCTCCAGGTGGACATCCCCAGCTCTCCCAGCCCGGCTCAGAGCAGAGGGGCCCCAGCCCTGTGATACAGTACATTTGTTTGTGAACCAGATGGATGTAGGAAAAAACTGACTACAGGAGTGAAACGCTTGAAATATGTGCCCTACAAATGCTTGTGAAACCATCTTTTTTTTTTTTTTTTTTACAAGACCAGTGCCAACAGAGTCCTAGCAATATTTCATTGATTTCTACCTTATTATTTAGTTTTCTGGGTAAGTATTTCACATCCACAGCCAAAAAGTGTCTCAAAGTCATGCAAAATATTTACTTGCAGGTTTTCTGAAAGCCTGTTCTACACATGAGTGTTTCTACATAGATCAGTTGTTTTCAAAGTAACAGCAAAAAGGTTGGGCAGTTATGTTGGATACATTATCCAAAGTGATACCTACCTAAATGACTGCTACACAATGCAGTTAAGGATAGTTTAAAATATAGCTCCTAATACAGCTTTTTAAGTTTCCAGTTTCTATCTTCCTGTAAAGAGAGTTCCTCGTAAAACAGAAAGCATTGACCCAAATTTTCATCAGCCAGCTCCTCCACTGTAACCTGAGATTTACTCAACATTTGCTACCTTTTGGAGTCTGAAAAACATCTTAGTTAAGAATGCCAACACTCATTCCTATTTAGGAATCTCTTGTTCACCACTAATTCACCAAGCCCCTTTTGCTGCTACAGTAACAGAATTATTAAATTCATCCTCGTTCTACCTATAAACCTGGTTTTGGCTGGGAACATGGCAGGAGGAGTTTTAAAATCTCCTTTTGTGAAGGTTTGAACAGCCCCATTTTTTCTGTTATTAATGCTCCAATATTTAACATAGAAAAATTGTATTATCAGTTTTGGTATTTCTATGTATTTGTACCCAGGTTTCTCATTTTTCAAACACTGCATCTGCCAAGATAACCCCATGTTATTTACTAACTCCACATTGGGGATATCCTATTCTGCTCTGAATCAGTTTAAATAACTTCTCACATGGATAATTTTCAAATTAGCTTGACAATGATTTTAAAAATTTGCTTTCTCAGCTGAGGTCTGAATCATGTTTATTAATCCTGGCATTAATATTTGTAACAGACTCAGCATGCAGATGCCTCTGTATAACAAAGGTGACTACGTGCAGCAATAGACTGAATTTATTTCACGTCAAAAACTACACAATTCATCTGTGGTATTACACACATCCCTTCACACCAGTAACGGTCTGTTAGTTTACATCTACTGCCAACTGTTGGTAAGATACAGCTCAAAACTGTGGTATTTCTTCATAATATTTTTGTCTTATCCCAGCTTTTTCTCTCCCTGAGCAACAACAGCAAGAACCCAACAAACTGATGCCAGCTGACTACACGGACAAAACTGAAAGAAAGGAATAAAGCAACAAAGAAATTCAGTTTGGTTATTGAGAAGTAATATGTTATTTTTCTGAAAAGGTGTTTTCACTGTTGAAGAAAACAATCAAGGCCACCTAACTGAGCAGCCATCAGTAATCAGCATAAGACCTTTTTGGAAGGATGCTCAGACAAGGGACAAATGCCTTTTTCCAGATCTAAACATGCTGGTAAAAGATGTCCCAAAAAGCCTGCTATCAGTGACGTGCCATGGCGCTGTTCCCAGAGCTGGGTGAGCATTCAGGGGTACATGAGGGCACTCCCCACCCCCGGCACAAATCAATCAATCAATCAATCAATCAATCAATCAGTCAGGTAGGGTAGGTCAGAAAAGGGCAGTGATGTCACAGGTACTGGAGAGTGAACCCATTCTCATGTGAACTGCAGTAGTTTAAATTGGACAGTTTGGGCAATAAAACACATCTCCTGTGTGAACCAGCCTGGTTTCACTTTCATATAACACAGTTGTGTAACAGAGGGACATGAAAGAGAATAAAACCAGGTAAAATGTGGAAACAGAAGAGAAATGAATGAACTTGCTAAATAAATCAGATTTAAACAACAAAACAACTGCAGACACTTGTAGTCTGCATTTCTGAGAAGAACAGCTCAAATTCACTAAGAATAACCCCAACAAATATCATAACAAACTAAGTAGCTCAAACCCAATATAATTATTTTTTGTGCAAGTACCCTGACTACCTAAATAAGCTTTCTAAGGACAGCTGAAAAGTGACAAGAAGGTACATTACCCATGTGTAAAAGGCCAGGCACATTCTCCAGTATGGTATCCAGCTTCTGGTCAAAGTCTCTGTCACTTATATTTCCTTTAAAAGCTACAAAGATTGTGGAATCCCCAGGAGCAGCCTCCTGTTTCAGTTCATCTTCCTCCAGTCCTGAATCAAAATCCACCTCTAAGTCTTCCATAGCTGAGGAGTACAAGGAGGCATATGTATCTTTTAAGTTAGGTAGATCATCCAAAACCATTGTTTCCAACAATGGGAGCCTGTCAGACGTCAAGGTGATGCTTGGAAGGGAAAAAAAGAATTATAATACATATAATAATAATTGTGTAAGGACATTAACAGCTGCTTTGAATGGAACACTTGGTCATTGACACAAAAACCTACCTGGTGACCCAATGTTGGGCTCTGTGAGACCAACCGTGTGAGGCTGCCAGTGGTGGCCATGGCAGTGTCCGAGCTGTTCCTCCACTAGGACAAACAGAAGGGGTTTCCTGACAGAATCGTGCTGCACGTGACTTGAGAAGTGTTCCAGTTGATCTAAAAGACAGACAGGTAGAAAGGAAGGTAGAGGATAAAAAATCAGAGGAAAATGAATTCTATTCATCTCCGTAATGGTCGAGGGGACAAGCAGGCACCTGGTACCAACGCTGCAGTGCCTGACTGTCAGGAGACTGTAAAACTCACAGCAGTAGCTGAATTATAGAATGATAGGAAGAACCACCAAATTTCGTTTCAGAGACTGCAGATGCAAGAGGTATGAAGCCCTAGGAAAGCCACAGCACATTCTTACCAGGAGAAATGTAGCATTTGACAAATATTTTACTCACATCCAGGGAAATCTCAGGCATACTATGCCAACTTTCTTAAAGTATGTAAAGATTCAGGTGTTTTCAGCTTCTTATGCACATAACAACCTGAAATCTGCTCCCCCTGTCACAGCCCACAACTCGCACCATGCCCCCACATCGTGCTCAGATAAGAACGAATTCAGTAAGTCAAGTCCCACACCTGATGCATTTTGCTTAATAAAATGTCTAAACTTTGCAATAAATTTTGCCATTATGACATTAATCCAAGCTGTTACAGAAGTATAATCTGTGATAAAATTATCCCAAAACTTACAGTGGTCACCACCAATGTTAAGATACACATTTTCCCACTCCATCACAAGGGCAATGGCACTACCCTTTCCAGGTGAGACATCTGCTCTAACACTCAGCACTTTTCAAGTATTGCTAAAATATTCAAACCACCTGTAGAAACAGCCAAAAAAGGGACCCATTCCTGACCGCCATTGTCAAAACCAAATCAATTCACCAGCCAGGACTGTCAAGACCTCATAACTCCAAAGCTGTGGGTATTTGGCACAGCCCACCCAGAAGGTTTAGCTCAGGACAACAGACCCTTGAACAGGATACAGATTGGAGTTTTGGCAGAGGTTGAAGTTCTCAACACAAATTAAAACCACAACTTTGAGATTAAAGGTGAGCTGCAGATACTGGCCAGAAAACAGCCTTTTCTAATTAAAAAATCTAACAATGTTAGACAAGCACAGATTCAGCTCTGCACTGTTTGCACACTCACATAATGCTGCTGAAGGGACAATATTACAAAGGAAAAATCAGGGACTTGGAAGTCACAAAATCCCCTCAGCTTTTTGGTCAGTTCTCCACACATACACTCACTTTATTTCAAAAATACAGGTTTTTTTCTTCCTTGCAACCCCACCCCACACCAGGCAATCCAAAAGCACTAAGGAATAATCCCCTATTTTACATGCAGTTACTCTCTCATCCTGCAGCCCCAGCCTTCATCCTCAAATCTCAGATTAAAAACCGAGCTAATTTTGTCTCACAAGCTCTTCTGCAGTCCTGCATCAGAAAATAAGTTAAACGTTTCACAGGCACTGATCTGTTTCCATAGTGCTTTCATATACTTATTATTCCCATGGAAATTTTAAAGATGGGCAATAAAGAAATAAATTTTAAAAATTCATTACCAGGTGAACATAGAGACAATTAAATCTTCTTTTTTTTCCCCAGACTCCTTGCTGCTCGGCTCTGTGTCTAAACTGCTGCTCTGAGTGTTTGGCACCTCCATTAAGTCAAACTCCTCAGTTTCATGTCAGGTGCCCAGATAATGAGAATCACAATTGATAGGAGTCTGTGAAAAGATGTTTTAACTGATTTTCACACAATTTCTTGGACAGATAACTTCCTTACACAAGCTGGCTTTACACCAACCAGGAGAGCAGTCCTTCTCCTTCTGTGTTCCTATGTCTTTCATTCCAGGTCCACTGACTCCAGGGCGGGAGGAGCTGGGAGTCCTACACAAATGGCCTTTTTAATGACCAAGCACAGCCACTCTGTGCAAGGAATGAGGCAAGCATCCTGTGAAATATAAGCACTATATTTTGAGGAAAATGACATAGAACATTATTTGTCAGAAAGTCTGGAGTAAATTTTTTAGGGAGAGAAATCTCAGCTCAAAATACAGGCTCTTACGCGTTGAAACGGTTCAACTACTTGGAGGTGATGGGGTGTTGTACCTGCAGAAAGAAACATGAGTACACCTGACGATCCCTAACACCAAAGAAATAAGAATTTATCTACAAGAACACAAACATTTCAAGTCTTTTTTTGAATGGAAGTGTCTGAAGCCTCCAACTTCCCTGTGAAAGAGCAGAACACCCCCAGACTACTTAAATAATGGTTTTTAAACAACTCATAAAAATGCTGCGGCTTAGACCAAATTTCATCAACCTCATCTCCATGTGCTAAAATCTGACAAGATTTGTTGAAGCTATGTTGAAGCTATGAAGCTTTGTAAATGCTATAAAAATCGAGTTTTCTAAATCCCAAAGGACCACAGGCCTTGTTTCACTTGACTCAGAGAATCACAGGACTGCAGGGATATGGTGAGAGAAGGAAACAAACCAAGACCAAGCTTTACATTTTACCTCCCAGATGAGCATATATAGCTACAGCTCCCTTTGCATTTTTTCTTTACATCACGCTCCTCAAGGATCTCTGGTACATTCATCTGCACTCTCTCCCTCTCAAACACATGGAATTTAGTCCATTCCTATACTCAGGTATCATTTGTCTCAAGTATGACATGAGAAAGTGATGATTTGCAAGATTTTCTTCTTCAGGCAGTGCACAGCACACCATCCATGTCAGAGCAAATGAATCCCAGCTGCACAGCATCCTAACAACTTCTGTAATCTCATGGTTATAGGGTTGGCTTCCATAAACCCTGAGCAAGCACTTGACCACAATTAGCAGGTACCTTCCCTCAGCACCCTTCCACACAAACACAAAATGCCTTCAGCATAAGCACACACAGGTAAAACACAGGTCATTCACCAGTCCCTGTAAACCAGACCTCCCAGCAGGTTATGGAGGATCTCTGATGAGTAGGAACCACACGGAGCTGATCTGCACAACCGCAGCACACTTCAGGAACTCAAGCACCCATGCTGACATGGCAGCACAAAAAGGTCTCTGACCATCATCCTGCCTTCAAAAAGCACACACGGCCTCCTTCCTGTCCCTGCATCTGCTCCTTTAGAGTTTCCAAATTAGTACTTCCCATTACAGTTGTTTCTGGGAACTCAGAGCAAGCCCAGTGCTACCACATGGCAACCAATTACCCTCAAACCTGGCCTGGAACTGGCTACAGCAGCAAAAACAGTGTTATGCCTCTTTATTATTATAAAGTTGGTCTTCTTCAGTGCAGCCTAATTATGAAAAATATCTAACTGAAGTAAGAGAGGTGGGGATAAACAGCCAAATAACAGACAAATGGCCCAAATGCACCTGCACTGTTGTATGGGGACAGGGGGTAGAAGAGCACAGCCCATGAAGACCAGAGTGTCCAACCTGAAGGATGCAGGGCACACCCTGGGCGGCTGGAGCCAGGAGCTCCCAGGCACACTCAGCGTGTGGATAAAACAACTGACCCACTAAAATGTGCAAAACAGGGACTCTTCAGAGGAAGAATTCCCACAGGATAGAGGATGCCACAGTTGAGACCCAGGCTGACGGACATCTGGGTCACACACACACCACCAGGAGTCCCAAGGCATTTTGTCATGCCCTGTGCTGTCCCCACCAGCAGCCTGACAACAACAGGCAGCCTGCACAACAAACCCAGCACCACGTGGCTGGGCAAGGCTTGGAAAATCCCATCCAGACCCTGGGAGAGATGGGATTAGAGCAAAATCTGAAACAGCCAGTTGTCACTAAGTGGGGAGCAGCTGAACACGGGAAAGCTGGCAGGCTCTGGAGTACCTGGAAGTGCTGGTCTCTGGGGTGAAAAACAACACAAAGGAGAAAAACCCCAACTCATATCTTTCCTGATATCAGGAAATCTTATCCCAAGGTTCATTTAACTGATTCATACTTATGTCAATTTGTCTCTAAAATAGGACTTGAAATCTCTTGCCTTGCTTTCTCCTATCTATTGCACTACACAGAGCACACAAACCAAACCAAGGCTTTGTCTGGCCACCTGTCCCAGGTTTTCTGCCACAGTCTATTGATTTACAAGCTTCTTAATGTATTCAAAATAAACACTGTCACAACTGGTGTCACACCAGAACATGCACTCTCCCAAAACAAATAAAAAGTACTAAAATCCTGCTCTACATCTCAACAAGTACTCATCCAAATTACACAAAAGATTGGAAAGGGTGAGAGCAGAAGGAAGGATGGATTGATGCCCTTCACTAGCAGATGGCACAAGCTGGCACTAAGCAGGGTCCTCATCCTCACACTGACCATTATTTAAAGCTGCAACAGGGAAGGGAAAGAAATGAGGTTACAGTCAAATCCCTTGGGGAAACCAGAATTCAGAGTGAGGAGGGAAAGTCTGGGATACCTGTACCAACATAATTTCTAAAGGATTGAAAATGCTTTTGCTGTCACTGAAAAATGGTTTTCAAGCAACTTAATAGAAAAAAAAAATCAGGAAAAAAGGATGTCTTGGATAACACACTTTTAATGTTTTCTGCTTCCTTTGTTTTAGGTGCCAATGAGAAAAATATGTAGAGATCTTCATGACGGGGGCAGAGGAGGTTCAGCGCTGCCAGAACACTGCTGAGAGGATGGCTTTCTTCTAACCTGTAACATGCACTCGTACACAGTCACACAGGCCACGTTTAAAGTGTAACACCTATAAACCCCAGAGGCACTGCTCACAACACTGTTTCTACTGGAGATTTGTTAACAGTGTATTATCCTCCTACAGTTGTTTCATTTGTTGCCCAGCATAGTGATCCTGGAGCTTGTTAAACCTGAGCAATGAATAAACCTAGACACCCACAACCATTCTATCATACAAAGATTAAAATAACATCATGGTTTTGGGAAAAAAAAAAAAAAACAAACCAACAATACTTTTAAACAGATTCTAGGCAAGTGTAGTTTAACAATATAACGCAAGGAGATTAAATAAGGCTAAGAATCACTGTTATAATACGAAAGAATGCCTAAAAATAAACTTAAACATGCACTAAAATTTCCTCTAAAACAACCTAGCCAGGGTTCCAGTGATTTTGAACTTCAAACATTGGTGTTAGATGAATGACACCGCTAAAGCATCTCGACTGCTCTCCTTGGGAGGAACAGCCACAAACCTGATGGCAAATACCCTAAGCATGTACGGCTGAGTGGGAAGTCAGCTCTGGAGCCAGCCCAGTGCTGCAAACACACACAGCAGTGGGGACAGGCAGGGGGAGAATGTCAAAAACAAGAGGTATTCAGATGCATCATATGCTTATTTTACCTACCAAAACAAATTTCACAACTTCAGTATTTTGGGGCGTGCAACAGGATTTCAGGTAATTCCAGACTGGCAAACATGGTTAAACAGCAACTCCCAAATATGGAATCCTGAAAGAAAACCATCACATTTCATCAGAAAATGATGCACAATAACAGAAATACTGAACATAATGGCGAATAGCTCCATTTTTAATACGCAGTTTTGCACCAAGTCAAATCTCTCCTCAGCAGTGTAAAAAGCACATGTCACTATACTCAAATTCAAACAGCAAAACCTGAGGAACTTGAAAAATCAACCTTTCATTACGGGCAGAAAATTGAATACTTCCTTTAGCTGGAAATGACATTCCGTTCTTCTAAACAGAGCAAGTTTTATCTAAAATAATGTATTTATTTAAGTTTTAGGACAAACTCATCTAGATTAAACTAATCTTCAGAGCAGAGAAACGGGCTCAGCCAGGATGTCCCTCAGCTCATCCCGAGCAGGCGCCTAAACCGGCTCAGGTTCAGCTCATTCCAGAAACACGTTCCGAGCCCACAGGACCACCTCAGACAGACATTGTTGCTGCAGGTGGCCAACACAGCGAGGTGAATCCATTCCCAGCCCCCGCTCCTGGTCACGGGCTCACCAAGCTGCACTCCAGCTCCTGGGATCATAAAAACACAGCAGTAAAGCTAAATGGCCTCGGAACAAGAGAACACCGCCCCTCGAATCAACGGGATTTATAGGCACAGCCCAGGGCTGGTTCTCAAGGAGATTTTCTGCTCACGTGCTTGCCTGCTCATCAGTGGGGAAGGGGACTGCCCAAAAACAAACAGGGGAAGCAGAAGAGGGAAGAAGACACAGAAAGAAAAAGCAGAGATTTGTTGTCTTCTATCTAGACAACAAAGCAAAATTGCTTTAAAAGCATTACTGTGCTATAGCTTTGCACTTCTGCCAACCCAGCAACTCAGAGAGAAGGAAAGAGGTTTTACATCAAATCAAATCATATATGCTTTGCAGCACTTTTAATAGTCATCTAACACTTTTCAACCTCTCCTATCTTCTTGTATTTCTAAGTAATTGTAACTCAAGAAGTGCAGCACCAAGTCAAAGGCCTGATGACTAAATCACAAGCCGTGACCTGTTTCCACCTATATGCACCTGCCTAAATACCATGACCAGACACCAAGCTGAGGAGCAAAATCAAAATCTGAAATAGGAAATTCTAGTACTGTTTGTTGTGTAAGCCAAAACTAAAAAAGGTTTTCATGTTCTACAGCAGATACTGCATTAGTTTTACTTTTTCACCCTTTCCATAAAAGGATGTTCCGCAGCCTAAAACTGAGCCCTGTAACAAACTGGCTGGTTACCTCCAAAGCCAGGCCAAGACTTCACAGGAAAGGCCAGGCGTTGTAAGAGCTGTTTTTAAGGAAGCCTCCAAGGTGCAGCAGCCAGTCCCCATGCTGAGCGCCCATGCCTTAGCCCGGAAGGGTGAGGGCGATTTTGGCTAAAGGGTGGGGAAGTAGAGGGAAGAAAAATCTTCTGAACTCTTTGGTGCAAGGAGCCAAAGGGGTTTTGTTCCTCCAGTTCTCCCTTCTGAGTGCCTCGCACCACGACACCTAACTGCTTCAAAGGACTGGGAAAGACAGGCTGCCCTAGCAAGAGTCGGTGAGAAACTGAGAATGGTCAGCCTGGGCTATGGGAAGAAGAAAAAATAACTGCTGCTGTCTCCATTCCCGTTGTGCACATGGGATGAGACCAAATTTGGTTAATGAAGATAAGCAATCAACATTGATTCATTAACTCCCACTTTCACTACAGTAAGTTACCCGACAGACCTGGAGACTGAGCACACACCTTAGCACACCACAAGGAGTCACAGAAACAGCCCTGCCAAGTGTTCCAGCTACAGAAAGAGTTTTGTTTAGCGTTTATGCTTTCCCTAACACCAAGAAAACAAACAAAGTTAGTCTCCAGCAAGGCAGGCTTTGTTCACTCACACTGACACAGAACTGGTCACCGTTCCTCACACTGGTCTGCTGCACTCCCATAGCCCTCAAGTGTAAAACACTGAAACCCAAACGTTTCCAACAAGGAGAAAATTACAGCTTGTTATAACACACATGACTTTTTGCAGTGATATCCTCATGCAGTCTGACAGCAGCTTTAATGAAACATCAGTCTGTTAAAGTTTCATGAAGTTTGCTGAAAGCCCACGACTCATGCCAAGCCGCAATGGACACGCCTCAGCTGAACCATTCGGTTTTATTCCAACAGAATTTGACTGCTGAGATGCTCCAGACTGCTCTAAAACGCAGGATGATACCTCCAGAATAAGCAGCTAGGTTAGCCACGTAGAAATTACCCCTTTCAGCAGCTGAGACACAAACCAAGGCAGCTGCCAGGCACAAGGGAAATAGGAATCAGCAATTCTCTTGGAAGCTGCAGTCTACCCAGCACAGTATTTGGTCAATCAATTCCCATTAGCTGAGTTGCTTATTTCCCATGTTAAGGATATTTCCATCTGGAAGAAGCACGCTGTGAATACTGACAGAGCTTTGCAGCACATAACTTTCCACAAAGATCCACCAACGCAATCAGCAAACAAAAAGAGATGCTATTTAAAAGCAGGAGCATCTTGACTGTATTTGATCTTGCCTTCAAAAGTTATGAAAAATGCCTTTTCAAGTAGCAATCTGTGCTCTGTGTTACAACAAGATTTTTATTTAAACCTGAATTTAACCAGTACCAGACCTTTCTGGGCTGACACACCCCACATGTGCTCCTTTATCACCAAATTCTCACACCAATAGAACCAGCCCAGAAATTCTTGTGGTCATCAGCACTGAACTAAGGTTTGACTGAAACCTGCACCTTCTGCAATATTATTCATTCTTACATCTAATAAATATCTAGGAAATCTCAGTGAAGCTTTTAAAATTCTGAAATTATATAAAGGATGAAGAAAGGATTGAAGCTAAAATGGCTTAAAAGAAATTCTTTGATAGGAGACACTCAGTATCAAGGAGATTGTGCTCCCTGAACAAAAAGCTAGTCTTCATATAACAGAAGCAGGTACAGCTTTGGTAAAAATTGAGATTATTCTGAGAGTTTCCTGACTGTATAAAAACTTGCAGTTTATTTTGTGCTGCTCTGGGCTTCTGCAAAAACCAAATTTCAAGTGTTGTTTATTGTCACTACTGCCATTAAGAACCATGTAAGCACCTTAGGACCTTCTGGTAAAACGTGGATGCAACAGAACTGGAGAGCAACGCATTCTTGCAGGGACGGGAAGGAAGAGCACTCACAAAAAACCCTCTGAAGGAACACTTTGCCATGCATGGCAATGGGTTGGAATGAGGCGGACTTTAAGGCCTCCCCCAACCCAAACCATTCTGGGATTCTGTAAATGCCGGACAGAGGCTTAACTCAGTCTCTGTGAGCACCACACAGAAACCACAATGAGAAACACAATCTCACACCGTCTGCGTGGTCCTGGCAGGTCATTTGATTTTCAAAACAATAAGAATTATAAAATTAAAATAATTTGCGTAGGACTTGGAGAATTCAATAGCATGCATCTTTTGGTGGAATAATGAGATGATGCCCGTTCATACATCATACATGGAAGTTTGGGCTTCCATATGTGCAGCTGGGCATAAGCAACTTCCTGCCCCAAGTTACCGGTTTACACAAATTAATTTAGACAAGGTATCATTCATCTCCTGTACTTTTCTATTTCCATACGAATCCAATCCAAAGCCCTGTGTAGGGCTATGCTTCACGGCACTCAGGCCAGCTGGAGAAGCAGGCAACTGGTCTCAGTTCCAAGAAGACAATGGCCCTCACGAGCTGTGGAGTCCCACATGCGTCTCCATCCTCCACCCCAGCTCCCAAACCAAGCACTGTGACACGCACTGGTTGGCTTTATTTTTTCCCAAATGCATAAAGAAGGGTTACTTACTGAGTTACAGCCTCAGGGCTGTCACATATACATGACAAATCCAGCACTTATTTCTATTTTTGATTACTACAGCAGCAATTTTTGATGTGCCATTCAGCATGCAGGTGGGATGCTGTTCTACTGGATGGAAAATGATGCTCAGTGCCCAATGGATTGAGAAAAATCCCCAGCTCCTGGACCTCGGAAGACTTCCACTACTGTCCTTCTGCATAATCCAAATCTTAGATTAACTTTAAACTCCAGCAGCATCACTCCAATCATCCAGGACACAAGACAATCTAAGTTATCTTCATCCTCTTGAGCTAAACCTCCAGCTCTCCGTGCAGGAACACGCTGACTGCGTAGCTGAAACGCTCGGTTATCTGCAATTAATGGGTGGCTCCTGCTGAAGAACATCAGTGACCTGCTCCAGAGGGGACAGCTGAGTCTGTAACTGTGTCAAGACAAAACACAAAAATATCCACGTCTCCGGTAAAGCAAAGGTGAGTTGCTTGCCTGGCTGGTGGAAATGGAGACACCAGCCTGGAGATGGAAAACACCTCACCGGGAGCCTGATGAAGCATCTTCCCTGCTGCCTCAGTTCGGTATCATCTGGGGTTATTTCTCCTTCCACTGCTGGCCTTTACCTTTTCCCAGCCCTACATATTCTTTCTCATTCCTTCCACTCCAGCTGTGCATTAAGGAAAAAGCTCTTGCCTGAACCCAGTTTTTGCAGCACCGAGGGTCAAGTCCTGCTGCTCAGTGCCCTACATGCCAGCAGGCCTCCTGCTCCGTCACACCGTCCTGGCACCACAGCTTTGTATTTCTCAACAGACACCACAGGATTTTGAAACAGACACCCCCATCATGCCTTCTGCCCTTCAGAGGTTCTCTAGTGACCTATAAAATTTCAGCATTCTCAATGCAAATTGTTACAGCCACATTAACTCTTCAATCCCTTCAGCATCAAGCCCTTTGCCACTGCAAATCTATTAAATTTAGTGACTCTGTGTAATTGGGTAGTAACTCCAGCTTCCATCTGAAAGCAATCACTATGGTACTAGAAAATCAAAATATACTGCCAATCTAAGGTTTAGTTATCATGTTGAAACATTTAACATCTCCCACAAAGGCAGGAACCTTTGTTGCACTCAGACAGCACAAAGGGTGGCATTACAGCTGTTCAGCAGAAGTAACGTCCACAACCTGTATTTTCAAGTATTTAAGCCACTGAAAAATGGAAACACCAACACTTCAAGATACACAAGCACCTGGAACTCTTTGGCTTCTCTACACACAGTTGTTTCTTATTTTAGAGAAGCACCTGCTTTTTTACTAGAAAAATGCAAAATTACTCCATCACCTGGAAGCCTGTTGTAAACAACTCCTTCCTCAAAGTCCTACAGAAGGACAGGCCTTCCAGAGAGAATGGCTGGAGAGCACCGCTGGGAGATTTCTAGCCAAAATCCAACGCCTAACAGAAGATCCTTCCTTGGGTCTAAAATACTAACAAATGTAATTTCTCAACTGAAGGTCAGGTCAGTGTGCAGCCCCCCTTGTTCTGCTCCCCCGTGTCCTGATCTCCTTTCTTCTCACAGGAGAGTCCGGACACAGTGTTACTGCGAAACATTTCCTCCCAGAGCCGGGTAACTTTCAGAGGAAGCCGCAGGGCTCAGTGGATACTTAGAATCTCTATCAAACACCTGGATGCCGTGCAGCAGGCACTGCGTGCGGTCCCCAGGCCCGCAGACCTGGCCATTCTGAACACATGCTTTGAGACCTTTGTTTCTCACTCCACAAGATACATAGAAAAGGTGGGACCATTTGCTACAATTCGAAAAGAGCTGCTAAATCCAAAAGTTGTGGTTATTACACTTGGTAACCTTTATGGAAAATGCCAGATTTGTTCTTTGTGGTTGTTTTCCACATATAGGAAATACTGAAAGGTGCCTTAGCTAAAGAACCAGTCAGAACAACATACAATAATTATAAAACCAACAAGAGGCATTGTTTTTCTTCTAAGAGAGGTTTTACTGCAGTAAAACTACTGTAGTAAAACTCTGAGAAAGGTTTTACTGTAGTTCCCAGTGCGGGGAATGAGCATCAATTGTGTCTATCAGGTGGCCGAGGGGTTATGGAGAGACAAAGCTCATGAAGCTCCGACCTGCTCCCAGGATGCAGACCCAAAGAAAAGCTCTGTCCTTCCATTCCCCAAAGCAGCGGGAAGCAATGAGAGCCCTGAGCTTTCCGAGATCTTTTTAAAGTAGCTGAAATTCAGAGAAACGCAGAAATCACAGGGAGGGGACGAGCGAAGAGCCTTTTTCTGACTGGTTTACGAGTCACCGAGGGCTCGAACAAAAGCGAAACGTCAACGCGCCCCGGCTGACACGGCACAAAGCCGTCACCGCCCGCATGAGGTCAGGGCTGAGGGACCGGGCTCACACACACCGGCCGGACCGCGGGGCAGCTCCCGAGTCTGACAGCGCAGCCGGCCCGGCCGCGCTCCCTCCCGGGCCGGCGGGGCCGGGCCGAGCCGCCGCCTGGGAGCGCGACCGACCGCGGGCC
>VZTI01001767.1:104075-124503 GCA_013397865.1 Struthidea cinerea
TTCCCTTCCCTTCCCTTCCCTTCCCATGGAGCCTGGAGAGGTCAGCTCCAAGACACATTTAGGAACTCTCCATCTTCGGGCAGTGACCAACTCTAGTGCTGATGGCAGAAAAAAAAATAAATAGATTTGATGTCCCTGTGGTGAAGAAAGTCTCTTCTTGGTGGCACAGAACATGTCTCAGATACAACATTGTGCTTCCCCTGTCCCAGCTGAGGGCACGGATGCACTTGGAACAGGAAATGCCGCCGAGGGTCCTGTCAGTGGGAGCTGCTGTGCTCCTCTCATGGGTGGCTGCACTTCAGCAGAGCATGAAAACCCCTCTGTTCTCACTCAGCCCAACGCTGGGTGTTCTGAGACCCGCAGCTCTCGGGTGGCAGGAACAATTACTCCAATTATCTGCCCTGTGGCCCTGACTAGCCCAAAAGAAGCCACACACTCCCCATGGTATCGAGTGCCAGAGGGTGGCACAAACAGGGTGCCACAGGGTGCCTCGGGAGGAAGGTCGGGGTGAGTGGTGTGATCATCAAATCAAAGAGCAAGACAACCACAAGCAGACATACATGTATCATATGTACAGTGGCCATAGGTGCATGTGCTCCATGAAGGCAAACATCACATTTTAGACTGCAGAAAATTATCAAACTCCAGAATTTTTTAGTGCCAGGAGTCTCTAACTTGCAAGCAAAAAGAGCAGGAAATGTCCAAATGTGGGCTGAATGATGTAGTGCAGATGTCAGCTGGGGTATTCTTCCTTTCTCAATTTCAGACACAAAATGCAGGAGCATTCTTTTATTTTCCCCGCATGCTGTGGACAGAAAATTATCTCAGTAGTGTTTGGTTTGGTTTGTACCTTTTCACTCACTCTCTTCAGCTTTTCCAATAGATTCGCTAGTACTAAAACACGGAGCTAAGTTACAGCCATGAATTCAGTCAGAAGAAATTCCCCAGCCTCTCTGTAGGAACGATGCAGGCTTTTGGAACAGACTGAGATAAGGCAGTGGAAGGAAAGCTCTGAACCCACCCAAATGCTCTCCACGTGGTTTTCAGGCTGTGGTCTGTGGTTTTTCACAACTGTGTGGAGTACTGCTAAGATATCTCCAAAAAGTGTCTAAGAAAGTTAAACCTGTTACCTTTAAGCTGAAATTCACCACTGAGGAGGTTGAACCTCTCCAAGAAAACTACAGGGAGGTGCACAAGTTGTTAGAGGAAGAAGTTGTTAGAGCTGTTGAAAACCATTGCTCTGGTTACAAAATCAGACTGCCAGTGAGTCTGCGCAGCAACTGGATTCAAATATTTACTGCCAAAATTCAAGTGATGTGAGCACAGGAACTTCCCTGGGATGCTGCACGCTGGTAAAAATCAGCTGGCCCAGATGGAGTGTCAGAGGACTCCCCAGTATTCCAGCCGCAGGCACCCACAAACACTACATTAGGCTCTATTAATTACTGGCTTACCCTGGAGGCAAAGAAGGAACTTGGGAAAGGCAGGGAGATGAGGATAATCATCATCAATAACAACATCATCATCATCAGCTGTTTTTTCCCTTGCTCATGTTCCTGCTCCCTAAAAGTAAGATGCTGGCTAGAACTGGGCTTTGGAAGGACTGAACTATTAGCAAGACTGCCAAAAGAAAAGTGTGCTCCTGCCACTCCTGTAACAAGGACTGGGCTGCTTGCAATCCAAATCATTGAAAAATAAAAAGAGAGCTGGATGTTGGTGCTGCCGACTCCTCTGGAGCTGTCGGGGTGGGGAGTGCAGAACATCTCCCCAGCAGTGTGTGGGGCTGGAGAAGGAGCCACCTCAGAACGTGCACATCAGTGGGGTTGTGTGTCAGCCGTGGTCACAGAACACGTCCCCTGGGAGGTGCTACAAGATCGTGGCTCCAGCAGCATCTGCACTCCTGGGGTCCTTCAGGCCAATGATGAAACTGTTGGTTCTCCTGGCCCCATGAACCAGGGACACCACTGGGACTTTATCCACCTGATGGCCCCTGGCCACGAGAAATTCAATATCCTCTTCAGGAAACTCACCTGCAGGGATTTGAAAAGAGGAGTTGGTAACTGAAGCCAGTGTTTGATGCAAACGCTGCTGGGGTCTGCAGTGGGGGGAACCTGCCTGCAGCCCCTGCAGAAGGTTCCAGCTGGGCAAGCCAAGGGTCAGGGGCCACTGCTTTGTGCTGTGGGGTATGGGAGGATCTACAGCACCATTTAAAGGTGTGGAAGAGTCTCCTCTTTGGAAGAAGGGGAAGATAAGTGGTTGACACCAACTGTAGTTATTCTTCTTAGAGAACATGAGGCAGTGCCCACTCTTAGTTACAAATAAGAATATTAACAATTATTAGTCAAAAGAAGATGCAAGACAGCTCAAAACAAACAACAGTGAAGCAAGCTGCCAAATGACAAACTTTGTGCTAAGTGTCCCAACTTCCCCTGCATGTATTTCTTAATCTCCCAGACCTCTACCCCAGGTTGCTGCTCTTCTGCTTTTATTTGGTTCATTTGATGGTTTATAATTTCTGTATGAGTAGAAGTGCCCAAGGCCCTGGAGCTGGGGGTGCAGCTGGACAAATGGAGCAGGGACACAGAAACCCCACTGGTGTTTAAGCTTTATACGTTGTGTCTTGACATGTATCTTGTTGATGCCAAATGTCCAAACTCACAAATTAGGACCCTGTGAACTTTTAGATTTAATTCCATTTTAGTTTCCAAGTCTGCAGGGCACACTGCAGGACAGATCCTTTCCTCTGAAATGGGAAAGCCCAGAAGCTTTGGCTGTTTGGTGTGGAACGAGAACCAAATTTCACTTATGGTTCGCTCTGGTGAAGTTTGGGGCGGTGTGAAGAACACCAAACAGACCACGACTTACAGTAACCAGGACAAGAGCTGACAGGATAGACTCCAGAGTGCCAGCATTGATGCTGTGTTTTCAGCACTGTCAAGCTACAGGCCTTGCCATAAGCCTTGCCTTCTTCCCAGCTGCTGGAATTAAGGGGCATGGACTGAAAAGTGAAGGAATATAATTTATGGCAGTGGGAATAAAGTGCAGGAAGCTTTAAGCACATGTCTGGGTGAAGTTGAGGCTGCAGTCTTGTTGATTTGGATATCCTCAGTGGCATCTGACCTCCAGAGGGATTTAAGGACAGGACAAGGCCACTACCAGGAGGTGAGCTGGGACAGAGGGAGGGCTGGGGAGAAGCACCTGAAAGAGCTTGGAGGGGTGGTGCTGGAGGGGTCAGGGAGCATTTCCAAGACAAGAGGGAAAGAACATGGCTCAGCAAAGGCTCCAAGCTTTGAAGAAGTTGAATTCTGATTTTTGTCTTCCCCAAAACCCTCCACACCCCTGGGGACCCTAGAACATGGCACTTCCATTGCAGAGTGCTAGGAAAATCCTGCTCTTTTCCTAAACTTGCTGGATTTGCAGGCTGCACCCCACCCAGTGTCCATACTCACTGTCAACCTGCAAGGTGTTGGACTGAAGCTGGGGGTGAAGTCGACCAAGTGACAAACTTTCACTCAGATTCTTGTTGAACGTTAAAACATTTACCAAAACCTGCAAGAGAATAAATTATCCTCAATAACACAAAAAGTGATGAGAATAGGAGAAGCCAACTTCCTGAGCATCCCCCGAACTGGTGGCTCCAGCATCTGCAGATGCAGCAGGCAAAGGAGATTTTGCAGCATTTACTGAACTGCATGAACTGCTGCAGGGGTGTGCACACACCAAGGCCCTCGGAACATGGCCTGTAAGTTGTTGGTTGTAAAGCAGGACATTTTCAGGGTAGCGTGGGCTTTTTGTCACATAGTTCCTGCTAAACTAGCAGAGCTGTGTGTCTGGAACACGGTGTGAGCTCTAAGTGTTTGATACAGCCAAAAGCTCAGCACATGACTTCTCCAAACAAAGCACTAGGAAGCAGTTCTTGGCTTTGGCTCTGCTCTGAGTAATGCTTTCCAAAAGGTAAGGAAACTGGGAGCCCTTCTCGTGCTTTTCTTTTTAGCAATCCATTACTGCTGTACATGCAATCAAGCCATTGGCAAGTACTTCTCTGCATTAAAAATCATAAATTAAGAGGAACCGCCCAATTTATATCCAGTGTTGAGCAGGAGGAATTCAGTTGGGAATGCCCTAAAAGGAGCTTTTCATACAGAAAAGGGCCAAAGGGCTGCCAGTTTCCTGCAATTCTCTGAATAACTAAAAGGCTCCTTTTTTTCTTAATGATCCTTAAGATGAGTTTTGAACAGGTATCAGAATGACAAAAACCATTCTAGATTTTGCTAAAATGCTTCTCCTCTACAATTATGAGTGGTGTCACCAGGAAAGGTGCAAGAAAAATAAACTGGTAACCCTTAGAGATTTGAAAAAACCAAAGTGTGGAACTGGGGACATCAAAGATTGAACCAGTAACCTGTGGCCACCAGTTTTGACCCAGCCTGGGCCAATGAGGAAGGGAAAGGAGGGGACCCTACTCAGCTCTGAGCTGAGCAGCTGCTCTGGGAGGACACGGCACCGACCTGGACGATGCTGCTCAGGGCTCTGTCCCCGTTGTTGGCCCCCAGACACAGGTAGGTCCCACACATCCCCTCGGAGGGCCTCACGATGGTGGGCAGCAGGAAGGACCGCGGCCGCTTCCAAGGCTGAAGGAGGTTTTGCTGCAGTTGAAGAGAAGTCACACCAAAAAACATCAACAAGCCAGCTCTCCCACAGAAGGAACAGGGAGCTCACCCTCTTCCAAAGAACCACCCCAGCAAAGTGGGGTGGGTTTACAATGCACAAGGCAGCACTGAAGCCACCAGTGCAGGTCTGTATTCATTTCTTTCCAAGACCTGAAGACATTTTTCCTGCTACCTGTTACTTTTTAACCTGCAGAGCAACAATTCATAAAGAGAGTCTTTAATACAAGTCCACACTCTTACTTAAAGTGCATCTGGGCTGCAGGGAAAGTCGGTAACAGTGTTGTTTGATAGTTCTGCACTGTAATAATAACTGCTGGACATGGAGCCCTCCGTTTTCTCACTTTCAGTGGCTCATATAATGAAAAATAGCAACTTTATACAGGCTGTTGTCTCTGTTATTAGTAAGGCATTAAATAGCTTCCCTGTTGTGAAGATGAGAATAAAATTGGGAAAACAAATGGTAAATAAAGAACTTGTCATGTCATTCATTACCGGTCTGGGAATGGAGTGGTTCATTGTTTTATTTTGCCAGGAGAAGTCCAACATCTGGCTGTTCAGGAGGATTCCAGATGGTGTTATTATTCCACTGCCAAAGGGACGATTCAAAGAACTGAAAAGAAACACAAAGAAATTTCAGAAAAATCATCCCAGAGATTTTTGTACACCTTGAGGCTTTCAGGGTTCCAGCTTTCTGTCCCACCTTGTCTTGATAGAGATTCTTTGGTGGTTCTCTAGGGCTGGTGAGATTGAGAAGAGGCAGTTTCCATGCACTTAGGAGCAGGAGCCACGCAGGCCACAGCAGCTCTGTCCCTCCCCATGTTTGAGGATTCCTTTTGCTGTGATGGATCTGCCTCCATCAGTCCTAAATTTGCCATCACCTCTCCCCCAGGGAGCAGACACAGGCCACTCCAGCCATGTTTCTTTGGGAGAGGGCTCCAAGACTGCACAGGGCAGAGCAGCAGTGGCCCACACATCTCAAGCCCATCTCTCCACTCCTCTGCTGCAGCACTGACTGGGACAGAGCAGCCCGGCTGCTCCAGGTCCGGTCCCATCCCGTCCTGCTGAACCTACTCCCTCCTCCCTGCTCCCACCCCTGAGCTCACTGTGGAGGGAAGAGGCCAATCCTTTACCTCACCACGGCGACGATGAAGTCGTCGGGGCCCATGACGAGGACCTGGCTGGCAGCGGTCCCGCTCTCCAGGGGAAAGTGAGGCACGCGGAGATCGGACGGGAAGGACTGGGAGTCATTGATCAGCTGGCGCAGGGAATTGGCTTCTGATTTACTTCAGCAAGGAGGGAGGGAGAGAGGAAAGCAAGCCGTGAGCCTGGGGAGCGGGACGTGTCCTGTGTGTGTCTGCACAGCTACGGCCAGGTGTCCCTGAGGGGCTGCACGAGGACAGGGAGCTGTTTTGGGTCACCCCAAGGAAGGAAGGAAGGAAGGGGTGACAAGGTGGGTCAGTCTGCACAGAGAGGCGCTCAGTCTGCCACGGACCTCCAAAGGCTCTGTCTACTTCTGATTGCCCTCACTAGGAGTAATCCCACCCCCAACAGCCAAGGTGACAACCCCAGCTGAATGCCAGTCTTCAGCAGGAGGACAAGTCCAGCCCAGCCCAGCCCAGACACCAGCTGTGGCTAAACCCGGCTCTGAGGTGGGAGGCTGGGCTGAAACCCGAGGCCTGGCCTCTCCTGCACATCTGGGTGTTCTGCAAGTCCCCGAGCCCCACAGGGGGGCACGGGGAGGCAGAAATGGCACATGTGGCCGTGCCCACAGGGATGGCTGTTTGTCCGACCCACTCAAAGGGAATGTATAGAGGTGTGGCAAGCTCAAGCTGGCTCCAGGAAACCTCTGAGTGAGGACATCCTGTGACCCATCCCCAAAGCCCAGTGGTATCAGCTGTGATCCTAGTGAAAGAATGAGCCCTGCCAGGACACTCAGGGTCTGACCTTTCCTTCATAAAACAGAGGGAGAAAAAGCTCAGGGCAGAGCAAACCCAGGAATGACATCCAACCCACACATCCTGCAACTGTCGCCGTGCCTGTCCTCCTCAGACATACCTCACCATGCCTTCTGCTGTGTGAGTGACAGACACGTCACCAGACGGGTCTCCCAGGTTGCTCGCCAGACTCAGGGCTATTTTTAATGTCTAAAGAAAGAAAGGAAAGAAAGGAGAAGTGGAAGAGAGGAGGAGAGGAGGAGGAGAAGGAGAGGAAAAGAGAGGAGAGGAAAGAAGAGGGGAGGGAGGGGAAAGGAAAAGCATTCATGTGGCCCTGGAAATACAATTTCTGATACTCCAAACTGGAAGAAGTATCTGGTGTCCTGGTGCGTTGGCTAAAACTTATGAAGAAAAATGACCGAAAGCCTGGGTTCTGGGAATACCTCAGTGCAGAGGGCTGCCACATGTGGGTATGGGAAGCAAAGAGCCTCAGTCTGGCATGGCAAACTGTGCTGGGGGAGCCAAGTGAATCCAGCAGCATTTGTACAATCACAGAACCACAGAATGGTTGGAACTGGAAAGGACCTTAAAGCTCATCACATTCCACCCCCCTGCCATAGGCAGGGACGCCTTCCCATGTTGCTCCAACCTGGTCTTGAACACTTCCAGGGATGTGGCAGCCACAGCTTCTCTGGGCAACCTCTGCCAGCAGCTCACCATTCTCACAGGGGAAGAATTTCTTCCCTATATCCCATCTAATCCTGCCTTCTGGCAGTGGGAAGCCACAAGTGCAACATGCCTGGCAGGAGCTGATGCCCAGCTCAGTGGTTCAGCTTCATTGCCAGCTGGCAAACAGGGTCTCCAGGATGCCATTTACTTTCTATTTCCATTCCTGAGTGGTCACCACAACAGCAGAGATCAGACTGAATCCCAATGGGACAGTGGGTGCTGGGCTCGCTGCTGCCTCTGGATCCCAGCTCTGCTGGCCCAGCACCAGAGCTGAGCAGAAATGAGCTGTTCTGCTCCCCGGCTGCTGCCCAGCTCCTGGCTGTAAACCATCCAAAGGGTTTGAACAGAAAGCATCAGCCCCAGCACACGTCAGGGAGTGATGGTGCAAAAGGAGGAAAGCATCTGGTTTCTCAAACATGCAGAATCCTGCCTAAGATGGTCCATTGAAAATGGGAAGATGCAATTTCAAAGGACAGGGTTTATCCAGCCCCAGGATTACAGCACAGCCAGGGCAGAGCCACAAGGAGAGAGAGAGCTGCTCCTCAGCCAAGCCAGCCTGTGACGAGCAGAAACACACTGAACGTTCAGCCTGCAGGTCGTGCCATGGTCATTCAGGACTCAGAACAGTTCACTCCCCTGTAGGCAGCCAGCGAGATGGGACTGCTGGTCTGGAATGTGCACACAGCAACAGCTTCTCCTTGGTTATCAACTGTGTGGAGAGTAGAACGTGACAAACCTCTGGAGAAGGCAGCATTTCCATGGAGCTGTGTCCTGACCACCACACCATGGAGGGGGACAAGGGAAGAGCTCCATGGAAACATGCAGAGCACTTCCACCCCAGAGGTTAAGGACATCTTGGTCCTGGTTGTCCCAGGGCTGGATACCTGATGCTGCCCTAGCACTGTGATGCCTTTTCCTGGTCTTAAAATCAAGAGTCAAACACGGTTAGAAGGGAAAAAGGGGTTTTACCTCGGTATTTATTTTAAGGATCCTTAGGTGCACCACGTCCAGGTGGAATGCACCTCCATGCACACCGCAGAGCACACCCCTGATAGATCGGGTATCACATTACAGGTCTCACTAATTAGCATATCTATCAAAGATCCCCCAATGAGAGGCTCGAGTGAGCCCCCTCCCCAAGGAACCTTCCCCTGGATGGTTCTATCTCAGTTTGCAAAATGTGTTCTGGAGAGGACCTCGGTGTCTCTGGGGCTTTCTGATCACTACCTACAAGGCTTCTAAGATGTTTAGTCTTCTAGCTTGACAAAATAAGTCTAAGAAAGTAGGCTAAAAAACACTAATACAAAAAGCTATAAAAGGTATATAAAAGGGGTATAAAAGAAAAGGCAAAAAATCGTCATGGCATCAACTGAGCCTCAGCCACACGTTCAGCTGTGGGACCCAGGCAATCAGGGTTACACATCTGAAGTGACTGCCTTGGAGCTGGAGGTTGCTGCTCCAGGGTTACCAACAGGTGAAACTCTTGGCAGAGCAAATAGATTCACCCAAAGCTTCCTGAAGAGAGCTCAAAAATAACTCAGGTGAGTCAGCCTCCTGTGCCTCTGCACAGTGTGTAACACCTCCAGTTGCTGCATTTCTGCTGAGACACTTCCAAGCACCCATGGTCCTGTCTGCTACAAGGATGTGGTTAAATCCTCGATTAAAAGTCCCAGCCCGTAAAGCCCAGCTGTGGATCTGTAAATTACCAACTCATAAACCCCATCTGTGGATCCTTGGAGCATCTAAGAGCATAACTCTGCTTACAGAGCAGGAGACAGAGCACTTGCTCAACCCCCTGGGAAGCTGCAATGTTTCGGTAGGACAGTCCTAAATACTGGAAAAATTCTGGAGCACAGAGATCAGGAGGTGGGCAAAAATGTCAACTTTTTTTAAAACGTGAAGTATTGGTCAGTTTTCCTTGTCATCACCATGCAGAGGCTTTTGCTTGCAGCACACCTTGCAGTGCTCTCGGGTGCTCTGCAATGGCCAGGGCCACTGGAGCTAAGAGGTGGAGGAACTTGATGGGACCACCCTCAAGTGCTCTGGGGTCATTCTGCAGAGAGGATCATATACAAGAAATGGACAAAAGCCACAGTTTGTTCTGAAAAAACCTCTTCCTAAGCAGGAAAGATCCTCCTGCTCCGCCTCTGAGACAGCAGCGCTGCTCGGTTTTACACCTTAGCAGTCTATTTGCTCATTCTCCTCTGGGAATGACCTACAAACATTTTGTACCACCACAAAATAAATAAATCATTCTCTAGCAGCACAAGCAATTCAGCCAAATGTTGAACTTCCTCTTACCTCTGCCATCCAGTGCAAGATATTCCCTCTGGATCCTTGACTTGTGATGTTAAAGCCCTCGAGGATGTTCAGAGCTGTGATCAGTGCAGGACCTGCATGTGGAGGTGGGGGGGTGAAAACAAGGTGACCTGTGGAGGGAAGAGGAGAGGAATGAAGCTGCTTTTGTCAGACACCATCCAGTGAGAACACTCGTCCATGAGTCGTGTCCTTGAGGACAGGGAAACCCTTCCAGATTCGAGGGGAAATAATAGAAAACAACATGATTTGAGAAGGGCTTCCCAGAACATCCCTGTTGTATCTTTCTGTTTCTTCATGAAGGATGAAGGAAGCCCAAACAGGGATGCTTTTTCACCTCTGAAATTCAGTTCTTATTGGTTGGCTGCTGGTTTGTAGACTGCAGTATGGAAGAATGGAGATAGAATCAGAGAAAACCAGAGTGGTTTAGAAGTCATCCAGTCCCACCCCCTGCATGGGCAGGGACACCTTCCACTGTCCCAGGCTGCTCCAAGCCCCCGTGTCCAACCTGGCCTTGGACACTGCCAGGGATCCAGGGGCAGCCACAGCTTCTCTGGGCACCCTGTGCCAGGGCCTGCCCACCCTCACAGGGAGAAATTGCTTCCTAACATCTGATCTAAATCTCTTCTCTTTTAGTTTACCACCATCCCCCTTGTCCTGTCACTATCTGCCCATATTAAAAGCCACTTTCCCTCGTTTTCATAAACCACTTTTACATACTGGAAGGCCACCTAAAAATGGGTTTGCAACATTACAGCTATAAGGAGGGTAAATACAGGGACTGCAAGAAAAGAATGACATTTTAGAAACTTCTTGCATAGTTAGCTTTTCTCCCTTTGGGAACTGTCTTCAGCTGTAGGTCCAGCTTCTACTGCGACGTTGCATCAAGAGGTGACCATGTTGCATCTTTAGACTTTCAAGGGAAAAAACATTTCAAACTGCTGAAAATCTTCTGAACCACCCATGACACATCAGTGTCAGCAGGGAATAGCAGGAAACTCCCTGGAAGGCCTTTCTGCAGACATCTCAGCACAGCTTTGACTTCAATTCTCGTTCAATGCTGTTGCCACCTCATGTGAGGTGAAGAGAACTTTCCCCTGGAGCTGCATGGCAATGGGTGAGGGTGTACCTCGATAGATGGTGTGCACGGGATCCTCCACAGTGACACTGTAATTGCTGAAATCTTCCTCCACCAAGACTCCTCCGTAGTTGTGGACCTGCACGAGAGCAAAGCAGTGCACACTGAGCAGGCTGGGCCAAGGCTCTCTGTGCTCCTCGTGCTGGCCCAGGGGAGCACACCCCTCACTGTCAAACACACTCCACTGAGATTCCTGAGCCAGGTGCCAGGTTCCTTAGGATACCCTGGAAATCTGTGCTTTCACAGCCCTGGTGACCTGGCTCACTGCTCAGCATCGCAAGAAGGCTCTGCACTCACCTCCAAAAGCTCACCCACCCCAGGGGTGCTCCCAGGACATCCTGTCTGCCTGGGAAGGTGGGGATTGGCCCTGCCCTGCAGCCTTCCCTGCCCTGGCTGGCAAGCATGAGTGTTTTGAGGGGTATTGAATACTGCCAGGATTATGGATCCAGGAGACAAGGAGTCCAGGTGTAGCAGGTGGCCATCACTAGAAATTTCAACTAAAAAATCACTGTTCCCACCCTATTTGAAATTTATCAGCTGACAGTGGGTCTGCTGTAGCCTTGGTCTTCCTGTAAAACTCCTGTCAGAGGTACAATTTACCAGGGTTGGTGATTTTCATGAACACGGGAAAAATGGGTGATTCCCTCCACTGCAGGTCTTCTGTGACTGAGTCATGATGGAGATGAGGGAAGACCATCAGAGGGTGCTGGGCACTGCCCAGGCTCCCCAGGGAATGGGCACGGCCCCAAGGCTGCCAGAGCTCCAGGAGTGTTTGGACAATGGTCTCAGGGAGGGAGTGGGATTGCTGGGATGTCTGCATGCTCTGATCTCTAACCTGGCCAGCTTCCTTGGCAGGAAAACTCCTCTGGCAAACTTGAATGAATCACTGCAGCAGGACAGCTAATGGGGGGCATGCTGTGGGGGCAGAATGTCAAACCTCAAAGCTGCTAAAGATGTCTCTCCTACTTGGGATCCCTGTTTCCTTCCCATGGAAAAGGCTGGTTGAACCCAAGAGCTGTGCTGAGCCAGGACCTGGCTCCCCAGACCCAGCCAGTGGGGAACGGGGCAGGAGGAGCAGAGAAAGGGGAGAAGCCCCTGTCAGCCGCATACTGCAGACAACATCTCAAATTCCCCAGAGAGCACTATTTTGCACCTGTGACTGGAAGCAAAGAGTGGGTGTTTTGGAGCCGCTCTTGATTTCACCAGATGGATGGATCCCTGTGCTGGACAATAAACACTGTGTGAAGCCAGCACTTTGCTCTGCAAACAAAGCTGGAATTGTGCACTGGATCCCAGAGCTTGTCAGAGTCTTTGATGTCGCAACCCTGGGCCGTGCTCCTCCATAGGGAATTTGAGCTTCCCTGTGGCAGCCCCCAGGTCAGGGGAAGAGGGTGACAAAGCAGGCTTTAGCTGTGGACATGCTCACAAGCTTGGGACTTTTCCTGCTCCTCATCCTTCACCTCTGCTATAGTTCAGGTGAACTGTAGATTTCCAAACACAGAGCCCACAGATGTCTGAGGCTTGAGTGGAATGAACACATTCCAGATTCTTGATGAGCTATTGAAGGAGCATCATTTGAACCATGGTGGCTCAACAAAATGGTGCCCCGACCACCCTGACTGCAGCCACACATATAAAAGTTGTTATGGTTTGTTGGGGGCTTTTTTTACCAGAATTACTTTGTTTTTGATATTTTTTCCAGAGCACCTCTACCAGGAGTTAAACTAAGGCAACCCCAAGTGGGACCAAGCCAGTCTAATCCTCTGCTCACAAGCCTTGCAGGTTTCTTTTTTAAAACCATCTTCCAGGAGTCTGCATCCTACAGTTCCATTAACCACAACAACTTGTTTCTCAACAGCCTCTCGTTCTGGGGGAAAAGGCTTTGTCACCCAAATGAACAGAGCCCAGAGGGGGCTTCAAACTGATTTTTGTTTTCCTTCCAGACTGTCAGAGGAAATGGAGGTCTCACTTCTGTAGACTGTGGGAACGGCCTGTGTGTCACTTACACCGCGGCAGGGACAGGAAAGGAAAAGGAGGCATCTGTCCCCATCATTGTGCTGGCACCTGCCTTATCTCCCGTTTGTCACCTCAAGCAGGTGGCAGCCCCAGCCCGGCAGGTGGCAGGGACAGTCCTGGCTCACCTCGGAGATCATCTCCTGGGTCAAGTTTCCACTGTAGAAGGCTGACACCCCTTCTGCCCCCAGCAGCTGCAGCACGGCCGCGAGGTCCAGGCGCCGGACGAACATTCCAGGCAGCAGGGGCTGCCCATCCGGCAGGAAGAGCTCGTGGAATCGGTCAGAGTAGTTCAGGTCCTTCAGCTCACTCAAGGCTTTGGCTGCAGGTGAGAAGGGGAGGGACATCCAGAAAAAGCAGGGGTCAGGAAGATGCAAAGGACCTGGAGTCACCATGCACCTGGTGGGGACGTTGGAGGCCTGCTGCTGCCTCTGGCCCTATTGCAAAACTAGAGGGGAGCTGGATCGTGGGTCCTCTGGAACTGGCAAAGAAACCCAAAGAAACCCCAGCACCCTTCCCTGCCTGGCCCTGGGCACTGCCCAGTGTGGCTGCTCCGCCCTGGCTCTGCCCAGTTTGGCTGCCACCATGCTGTCCCCTGGCAGATGGTGGCTCACGCATCGCTCAGCTGCCAACACCTTCCATCTCCAGGTCCACAAAGCCCTGATTTCCCACGACTAACCACCTACACCCCCAGCTCCTCGCACAGTGAACTGCCCTGTGCTGGGCAGCTGCCCATCAGGTACTCACCCAGGTCGTGTGTGACATTAAAGCCGTTCTGGGCGACACTGGCCGTGAGGCCCAGCAGCTCGGACCACGGGAGTCTGCCAAAGGAGGGAGGACAAGGAGAAACAGGCCTTGGAGGGGTGCAGTGGGGCAGGGTGGTGGGGAGCAAGCACAGGGCTCGGCTCTGCAGTCAGGGGCTCCTGGAAGACCAGGTGGTGGGGCCAGCAGTGGCCAAATGGAGCACTGAGCTTTCAGTGCCCGTGTTTCTCCTGGGCAGGATCATCTCAGTGCTCCAGGATGTGCCCCAGAGAGGAATGGCAGTGCATAGATGGGGGAAGGGGCATCTCAGGAGCAAAATCTCAAGCCAGACTCTGGTCCTGAGCAAGTAATTCAGTTCCCTCCCCATCCCAACAGAACACCAAGGACAGGCACACCTCTTAGGATCCAGTTCGAGAGAATGAAGAAGCACAGACATGCGAGGCAGTGTACTGCACCTCTAACAGAACACTTACTGTACAACTTCTTAGCCAAAATTTCACTTTCCAGAAAACATGACCTGATGCTGAATTTTTTCTTTTGTACATGAAATACCAAAAAATAAACATCTCTTTCAACACAAGCCTCCAAGTCCCCCTTAGCTAATGGTTTTGACTGGTGGCTGAGAATGTGGTCTGATGGCAAGGGCTTGTGGGCTTCCAGCTTCCCCGCAGGGACCCCAAGGCACAGCCTGTGCCTCATGTCTTACCTGCCATGTAACTGGTGTGCCTGGTGCATTCCTTGGATCATGCCTGGCACCCCCACGAGCAGACCTGGCTGTAAAATAGGAAGGACAAAAAGGAAGAGAGTAGTCTCCTTTCCAGGAGGACATGGTCCCCAGTTGCAAGTCAAGGAGGTGCAAGTTATGTTTACTTTGGAATTATCTGCATAGTTAGGAGAGGGGAAGAGGTCTGTAGCAACACACTTTACTATGGAATAAAAGGTTTTGGAAGCAGAGAGGCAAATTCAATCTTGTTCTCAATCCAGTTTGGTCAGGAGAAATAACTCAGCAGAACAATCTGGGATTATGCTCCTTCCTGGGGCTCTTGTTCTCCCAGCACCCTGCTGCCACAGGGACATGCCTCTTTACTCCCTAAAGCTCTGCAGGCATTTTGGGGCTGATAAAGAAGCGTTTCCCCTAGATTCCCCATGTCTGTAGGGCCCAGGATCTTCTCCCATGATGAGAGAGACCTCCTGTTGCTTTGCTGGGCATCTGCCCCTTGGCCTGAAAGTTGGAGGGAGGAGAGCTGGAGACAACAGCCCTGGAGGCAACAGCTGTGGGATGCTGGTTCTCACCTTGGTGTCCTGCAGCAGGTCCCCTTCCAGTGGGATGCCCAGGGGAGCCACCTCACGGAAGTCAATCACCCAGCTCCTGTTCTTGCGGATGTCGTGGACCAGCATCACCCCGCCCCTGCGGCGAGACAGGGTCAGGGCACAACCCAGCTGCTCCTGCAACAGCTGCTGCCAGAGAGCTGGGGTGGCACTGGGGCCAGGGCCGGTCCAGTCCCTGTGGCAGTGACCCAGCAGGGCCCCAGGGTGGCCGGAGGAGCAGGGAATGCTGCTGTCCTTCCCTAGGGCACACACCAGGACAGCCAAGGCAGGGTCGGTGTGGGATACAGGCAGCCCTGTGCTGAGCCTGGTGAGGCTGGAGCAGTCCCTGCCTGCCTGGCCAGGGAGCCACTGGCTCTGTTCCAATGCCAAGATGGGACCATCTGGGATTTTCTTTCTAATCTGAGCAGTTTTGCAACAAAAGAGGGTTTTTGCTTACAGCAGCAATGGGTGGTGCAGCTGGAGCAGTGATCAAGTGGCTGCGGTTTATGCAACGCTCCTGAGCCCTCCTGCAGAGCCAGGAGCGCCAGGCTCACGTGGATGCCACCCTGGGTATGAGGGCTGGGAGAAGGCCACCCCCCCAGCAGCTGCCTGGAGCTGGGCTCGGACTTCAGCCTCAGGAGCAGAGCTTGTGGAAGGCGGGACTCAGGCTCTGAAAGCGCTGGGACTGAGCCCGGGGTGTTTGTAGCTCCTGGCACACTCACAGCAGGGCTCACCAGCCCTCTCGAGCCTGGGGCTCGGATGTTCCCGGCAGCCACTACAGCAGAAACAAATTTCCCTGCCTGGGGGTCTCTGCCCTGTGCTGGCAGCACGGTGCACAAGAAGGGTCACTGTGGCAGACTGGACACATCACTGCCTGATGTCAGAGCCCTGGCACCACACCCTGGGCCTGGCACTGCCACCGAGGCATTTCTCAGCTGCAGAGGGACTTTTTACAAGGGCAGATAGTGACAGAACAAGGGGGAAGGGCTTTACAATGCCAAAGGGCAGGTTTACATCAGGTATTTGGAAGAAATATTCCTCTGTCTGAGGGGTAGGTGGTGGGGGCACCGGGCACTGGTGCAGGCTGCCCCTGGATCCCTGGCAGTGTCCCAGGCCAGGCTGGATGGGGCTTGGAGCAGCCTGGGACAGTGGAAGGTGTCCCTGCCCATGGAAGGGAGTGGAACTGGATGGGTTTTAAGGTCTCTCCAGCCCAAACCACTCTGGGGTTCTGTGAAACCACTCACTTGAGGACACCTGAAGACAAGAGCAGGGGGCGAGTGCCCCACACTTACCCTCCCAGCCCCGAGGTGTGGGGGTTGACGATGCCGGCGCAGAGGGCTGAGGCGATGGCTGCGTCCACCGAGGAGCCGTGCCTGGCCAGCACATCGGTGCCCAGCGTGGTGCAGCGCGCGGCGTCCGTCACCACGGCGCCGCGGTGGAACAGCTGCCGGACAGGAGAGGGCTGTGCTGGGCTGTGGTGCTGGTGCCGCCCAGATCTGCACCCACCAATGTGGCACCTGAAGCCTGGGGCCAGCGCCGAGGCCGTGGCTGATCCAACAAATGCCAGTGGGAACCGCATGTCCCCTGGCACATCCTCGCTCCAGCGCAGCTGCAGGTGGCCACAGCCACCAGTTCAGATGGCTTTCCGCACTCTGTGCTGGGGGCCACGTCTCCCTCTGCCCCTCACAAGCCCAGAGCTGTCCCTGCAGCCAGGCAGTCACTGGGAATGGGGATACAGCTGCAAAGAATGCAGCATGCCCCCAGAACCACAGCCTGTTCTCATCCTTGTGCCAGTGCTGTGCTAATGCAGTCACACAAAGTTTTAAAGAGTTGATTTCATCCCTATGGCACAAATTGCAGCATCTCAACATGAGCCAGGCTGGCCTGGGGACATGCAAAGACAGAAGGGCCATGGCAGCACATGGAGATGGTGATGGTGACTCCTGGCTGACTGTGACCCCGGCAGAGGTTCTGCAGGAGGATCCAACCCTGTGACCACGCTGCCTTGGCTCTGCAATCTAGCACTGGGCCGTGGGACAGATTAGCAGGAGGTCCACCTCTGTTTTCAGCTATTTCCTTGCTTGGTCCTGGATGAATCTTCCAGAGGTGAATCTGGGCATGTATGCCCATAATCCATAAAACTCTGTCCAAGTGAACAAGATGCCTACTGTTTAACCAAGGATTATTTTCTGAAAGCACTCCCATCTGGCTCAAGACACAGCTGGAGTCACAGCAGTGGGGCTATCTGTTCCCTACCAGCAGCTCCCCCAAACCTTCCTGGCACAGCCCCTCCCACCCTGGCCACGGGGCAAGCTCTGAGAGTCCGGCTGGGCTCTCCAAGCACAACCTCCAGGCACAGGAAAAGGCTTTCAAGCCAATTTGGGGTGGAACGGGGAGAGACTGAGCACCCATGGCCTCGCTGACACCAGTCATGGCTCCCCAGTACTCCCCTTGCCGAGCTGCTGACCAGGAGGAAAGTGAGGGAGCTCTCCCATCTTTGGAGCCAAAGCCCAACCATAAAGCCACCGTTTTGTCTTACCTGAGGGTCCCCAAAATAGATCTGCATGATGAGGGCCACAGTGACCCCTGTGGCGAAGGTCAGGCAGGCAGTGATGATGACAGTCAGCCCGTCCTGGCGGCAGCTGCAGTCTCCGGAGAAGGGGTCCTTGCTGGTCTCCTGCAGAGGGGACACGTCCTGGCTTCCCATCTCCGAGGAGGACGAGGGCAGGCGCTGCAGGCGCGCAGACTTCAGGAAGGAGTCTGGGTCTTTGTGGGCAGCAGGGAGGAAACAAGTGTGAGTTATTGAGCAATTCGGGGCTCTTATTGCAGTGTTTACCCAGCACTAACATTACACTGAGCCCCTTCCAGCACGGCTATCACCTTCCCTATTGATCCCAGCTCTCAGGAGCCTTTCTGGCTCAGATACTGCTTTGGGTCATTTTACTGATCCCTTCCTTAAGCTCTAGTTATTCCAAACTGACTTCCCTGGGGATTAAGAGAGACAAAAAACCCCTGAATTTTACTCCATTTCAGTCCATTCATCAGTCTTCAGTGATAGGCCCACTCCTGTGCTCCATTAGGAGGGGTTCTTAGCACAGCAAACAGGTCTCTGAAATGCAGCGGGACTGAAGAAGAGGAAATTAAGATACAAAAAAATGCAGCAGCTTTATTGGAGCTGTGATTGAGCTAAAGCACCTGAGCAAAACAGAGGTAAAGCAAAACATTTGGCCTGTGCACAGAAAATACCTCTAGGGAAGCGAGGGCAGAGAGGAGCAAACCTGCAAACCGGAGGCCTCGGAACATCCACTCGCTCCGCTGCAGGAAGGACTCTGCTTTAATTCCTTGCTTCCTCTGGCAGATGAGGCCCACCGGGAAATGAAGCCGCACACCGGACACCCGGCTCCAAGATGGCAAAGCAGTGGGGCAGGGGTTTGCTGGGCCTCAGCAGGATGAAAAAGTCTCTTTTTTGCTCTGAAAGATGCCTTGAATCTCTGTGAGTGTCAGCTGCTGCCCTTGTGCTGGGAGGACACCGGCTGAGGATGCCCTGCCCGTCCCGGTCGCTGCCAGGCACATGGAGCTGCTGGGGCAGCTGTGAGGTCGTGCCCATCTCTGCTGGGCTCTGAAGGGGACCAAGTAGCTCAGGGCATCATCCAGGGCTCCTGGAAGAATTTTTTCAGGGGCTGCAGTGCTCTGTGCATCCATAGTGGGAAAAAAGAGGAGCACCAAGTGGGAAAAGACAAAATGAGAAGCTTGTCCCTTCATACAGGAGATGTTTCCTGGATTTGGAAAGGGAGAGGGGATTGAGCAGGAAAGCCCAAATCCCCCATCAAGTGCCTGTCCATCTGCTCTGGCAGGTGGTATTGCCCTGGGCACTGTCAACCCAGTCCTTGCCATGGCATTAACACGACCTGGCTGCAGCTCTCCTGAGGCCAGGGAAGGAGGGAGTTTTAATTTCAGTGATGCTGCAACCAGGAGTAAACTCCCACAGCCAGGGAATCCCCTCAGGGTGAATTTAATCTCATTTGTGCTGTGGTGGTTTAGGATTGGGACTGGGAAAGGCTCAGCTTTTCCAGACTGAGCCTCTGAGCACACACTGAGCCCCTCATGGGCTCTTCTGGTCTAAGTGAGCTGGACTGAGTGGGAGGACCGGCTGGTGGCCTCGGGGGGGGGGGCACAACTGGCCTGGCAGGGGCTGCCCTTGGGGTGGGGTGTCACATACAGCCCCTGGCACACCCGAGTGAGGCCCAGCCCCACCTGCAGGGAAACAGTGAGGAGTGAGCTGGACTCCTCTGCCCAGTCCCTCCAGGACACCATCCCTCCGCTCTGGTGACAGGCCAGCCCAGCACGAGGGGACATGAACACCTAGGAAGCAACTGTGGAAGAGGGCAGACCACGGCCCTCCCACCATGAAGTACCTCTGTTCTCTGCCACACACATCCTATTTTCAGTCTCTGTGACCACTGGTGTTGCATAGGGACAGCAGAGCTGTGGTTTGGGGATGGGAGCAGCTGGAAGGGGTCACTTGGGATCAGTGGGAGCCAGGAGCAGCCTGCACAGCCAGTGCACAGCTGCCCACCCCACCACCAATGTGCACGCTTTGAAAGAGAAGCCACCAAATCCCACTTGGCTTCCGTGGGGCCATGAGGGAGACGTGGCTTCACGGGGGAGCCAATGCTTTGGAGAACCAGGGCTAGCCCTGCTCTGGAGCTGCAGAGAGGAGACAGCAGGGACTGGAGCTGCTGGGGGGCTCTGCAGGTGCTCCTGCAACAAACGCCAGGAGAGCAGCAGCTCCTCCAGCCGCCCCACCTGCAGGCACTGGCACAGCCAAAACTGCATCAGATTCTGGGTGTGTGACAAGAGGCCTCGTGCTTCTAGGAGAGCTGTTCCCACACCCCTGCAGGCAGCGGCTTCACCTCGACGGCCAGAAGAGCAGAGGGTGGGAATGGGCAATGGGAGCTTCACCCGTGGGCACGGTGGGACAGGGCAGAGGGCAGGGGGCGCCTGGGGCTGTGCAAACATGGGCCTGGGGGCTGACAGGCACCGGACTGGGAAGCAGCCCCAGGGGGAAAGGGCAACACCGCTTGAAGAAACAGGACATGGGGGAGAAACAACATTTCTCTCAACTGTGGAGGAGGAAGCAATCAGTTAAAAATAGGCAGAGGATTTTCTTAGGGATCAAATGATCACCTGACTTTATTCCAGCTGAGCACCGGAGGGATGGAGCATCCCAGACCGAGGGATGTGCAAAGAGCACCCCAGGGTGGGGGATGCTCAAGGAGCACCCCGGATGGAGAGATGCTCATGGAGCATCCAAGGAGGCCATGCACAAGTGGTCCAGGCTGGAAGGCCAAGCTGGCTGTGGGAGAGCACATTCCAGGCTGCGCTGGGAGGCTCTGTGCCGAACCCCTGGATCTCTGGCTGCCTTCCGTCCCTCAGGGTGAACGCGGGGCCGGGGCACAGGGACGGCGGGAGCCCGGGGAGCCCCGCTCCGGGCGCGGGGCCGAGGGCCGGGGGGTGCCGGGGGCCGCGGGCGGGCTCTGCCGCCGCCCCTCACCCGT
>VZTI01001767.1:138435-152687 GCA_013397865.1 Struthidea cinerea
CCCTCCCGCAGAGCCGCGCCCGCCGCCCCGCAGCTCCCGCAGCTCCCGCGGCTCCCGCAGCTCCCGCAGCTCCCCGCTCCGGGACAGGTGAGGCGGCGCCGCCGGGACCCGCCCCGGGACGGGAACGAGCGGCCGCGGGGGGAGAGGGGCGGCCCGGAGAGGGATGGAGCGGGAGGGATGGAGCCGGAGGGATGGAGCCGAGGGGAGCAGGGGGAACAGCCCCGACCGTCCCGGGAGAGCAGGGGGAGCTGGCCCGGCTTCCTCGGGGAGCAGAGGGAGGCAGCCCCGCCGTCCCTCCACCTCTGCAGTGCTGGTGCTGGTGCCCTGGGGACGGGGCGAGGTGGCAGGCGGATCCCCGGTGTGCCCTGCCGGGCATCCTGTGCGCGGGCAGCCTCTTGCCAGGCCCAGCTGGAATGTCCCGGTAAGGACAGGTGAGGATTGGTCCCGAGCCAAGCTGTGGGTAGCTGTCTGCAGCGCCTTGGAGCTGGGGCATCCTGGCTTCCCCGGGATGGCAGAGCTGCAGGAGCAGATCCTGCTGCCCGTGGCTTCACCCACCTCCTGATCTCTCGGACTGTTCCAGTCTGGAACATCCGCTTCTGCTCCAAGTCCTTTTGCTGATGACCAGAGCCAAGATCCAGATGCCTGCGTGATGCTCCAGATATCTCCCCAGTGACCTGGGAGCAACTTCAGGCAATTCTGTAAGGCAGAAAAACTTTATTTAGCTCATTTCCTTCAGCCTTAAGCACAGAGGGATGTTGTGTTTTGTTTAGTCTTTCCCATGAAAACTTGAGGTCCTCTTGGCTTCCCTCCCAGCATGCCCTTTTGGTACAAAATGTTTCGACTGTGATAAAAGCCAGGGAAGCTCTAAAACATGGATGTGTAGGAGAAGGCGGCGGCCGGAGCTGAATTCTTTGGAGTGGAACATCCGCAAGTGTCAACAACCACCGCTGCTGACCAAAGATGGTCGGGTTCCTTCAGTCGCTGGAATTTTTTTCCTCTCTCCCTGGCAGGCTCTGTGCGGTTGTAGGAGGAGTTTGCGGTCACCTCCCCCCTCTGAGGCGCTGCGGCCACATTCCCCCGCCGAGGTGAGCCCCTTAATTCCCCTGGGAAAACAGCGAACCCCGGCCAGGGCACGTTATGCTGATTGCCCGAGGCCGTGAAGACCTTGTGCCTGTGGTCCATGTCCCGGCCTGCCCGGGCATCGGAAGGTGCTGGGTGCTGTGCACACCGAGGGTGTCTGTGCCAGGGCTCCTCGTGGAAGGCTGCAGAACCTGTGCTTCGGAAGGGTTTGCGTGGGTCAAACGTGACAAACGCGGTGAGGTCCTTGTCTCCTAAACTTGGTGGGAAGCAACTAGTCCAGAAAGCATCTGCTGAACTTGCAGCCGAGCCCCGCAGCTGTGCGTGGGCCTGGCCAGGTCCCCAGTGTCCGGTGGAAGCTGGGGGAGGGCTGGGATGAACTCTGCCTCCCCGGGGTCACTGCACACTTTGCTCTGGCTCCCTGATGCTGCCCTGCTCCTTCCTCCCTGGCATCAGTGCTGGTGGCTGCCGCTGGACTGGAGACACAGCCCAGGGCTGGGGTTCTGCTTTCCTCTCACCTCCAGGCTCCCTTTCCCACACCTCCAATAAGGCCATAAAAGGAGCAGAAGGGCGGCTGCCTCCATTCCTGCAGTGTCGAGTGGGCTGCTCCTCCCGCAGCCCCCCGTGCCCCTGGCTGGCAGTGGGGCTCTCCTGGCACCAGAAACCCTCGTTGGTGAAGCTGAGCAATGCCACATCCCACGGGCATCCTGAGCAGGGCTGTGCTGGAGGAAAGGGATGCTTTAACAAGAAGTGAAGCAGGGAGGATGAGCTGCTCCCGGCTCCCTCCTCCAGTGTGACGCCCCGTGCTCCGGAGCAGCCCTGGGGCTGGGAGAGGAGCCCGCGGATGGCAGAGCTTTACGGGTGGAACAATGTCCAGGCTGCTGCACTGCCCTGCAGCCTCCTGTGCCACCTCACCCCGCTGGCCCTTGTGCCACCCTGGAGGAGGGGTGGGAGCTGCTGCCTGTGTGGGGCTGCCGGGTGGCCGCGTGTGGTGGGGGGCCAGTGCTTGCCCACCAGTGAACGTGGCTGCTTCGTGCTCCAAACTCGCTCTGGGAGGTGGCACTGGGCAGAGGGAGCTGTGTAAACACAGACCCCATGAGGAGCCAGTGTTTGCCCTGCAGGAGTGTCCCTCGGGACAGCCCAGCCTGTTGGAATCGCTCCTTCCCTCCCTGACCCAAAGCATCCGGCAGAGGCACATCGTGCCCCTCTCTGCCAGGATCTGGTGGAGGAGCTGCTGGAGCCGATGTCCCTGCCCGGCTGTGCCAGGGATGGCAGGGCAGCCCCGCTGCAGCCTCGTCAGCACTTCCAGAGGTGGCTCCTGCTGGAGCAGCTTCTGAGGAGCCGCCCTTGGAAGCATATCCTGGGAGATCATAGCTGCTGCATAGGTGTGAACACCCCGGGGACGGGGGATAGGCTGCTGCCTCTGCCAGAGGAGCTGCCCTGTCCCCTGCCTGCCACTCCTCCTTCGTGCCAGCCAGCCTGTCACAGCCCCCTCAGCCCAGCAGTGGGTTAGTGAGCTGGAGCAGCACAGGAGGAGCTGCAGGGGAGGGTGGAAGCAGGCAGGAGGGAGAAGGATGGGGCTGGGGCTGCCCTGGCAGCACTGCCGTGTCCCTTTGGCTTGTCCCACCCTCCCTGGCACAGCCAGGAAGCAGCACCAGATGGAGTTGCTTGCTTGGTTTTTACCAAGGAGGAAACACATGGCAGTTTGTATTTCTGATAACAGCGGGTCCTTTCCTCTTTCAAACTAAACTATTTACTAATTCATGAACTGGTGGGAGATCATTTTGCCTGCCCTGCAGGAGGCTGGGAGATTGTTTTGGCAGGAGCAGTGGCAGCAGGACAAGGGAACGAGGGCAGCTGGTGATGGGGTGAGTTGGGGACCAGATCAGCGTGTGGCTGTCCTGGTGTCACCCAGCACTGACCTCCTTGGCTCTGCTGCCCAGGATCCACAGTTCCTGGGCTGGAGCAGTGCTGGGATGGGCCTTTCAGAGGGGGGTGCCAGCAGCAGGACCGGTGTCTGTGGGTCTCCCTCTTGCTGAGGAGGGAGCTGGAGGTCTGGTGGCCGCACCACTTGTCTGAGCCGAGCCCACCCCAGCATGCAGGGCATCGTGGCCAGGCATTCCCTGCAATGCTCTGGGAACTGGGTTTCTGGGAATCCCAGAAACCATGGCTTCGAGGACCGGGACAGCGTGGCCATCAAGCCCTTGAGCAGAGCAGGGACTGCTCCAGCTGAATTGGGCCTTGCTGCAGATCCCTGCACAGAATCCATGCACAGGAACCTTTCCCCACACTGACCCAAAAATCTCCTCCCAAGTCCCAGCCAGCCCAAGGCAGCTCTCAAACAGCAGAGATGGAATGACTGAGCTGCACCTCAGGATTGAGCATCTTTCCAGGGCACATTTTGGATCAAACTGCAGATCCATGTGCTGCCAAAATCATACTTAATCCTGCTAAGGAGCACTGTCTCTGTGGAGAGGGTGCCAAGCCGTGCTGCTGCTGGTCACAGTCAGGCAGGGTAAATATTTGGATAATATCAATTCATGTGGTGAGAGCAAAACTCCTGCTTATTTCTATAGTCTTCTGCTAATAATTCTGCTAATAATTTGATGTGTTTTGAAAGCTGAGCCCAGTGCCATGGGCCAGCAGCAGAGCTTTTATTGCCGGCTCTGACTCGGCCTGGTGGAGTTGTGGTGTTGAACTGAGCTTCCCCTGCTGCTGCTGTGGGAACTGCACACGCTGCCTGGGGTGTCACTGCTGCTCAGTGGCGTGTCGCTGTCACGTCCGAGGCGCATAAAGAAAATGACACAGAGTCCAGGCTCATGAACAAGTGGAAGCCAAAGCTTTGCTTTAATAATTTTCTGACTACTTTTATAGGATAGATCACAAAAAGTGTGTTGAATGGCAATAGGTAATTGGTTCCTCGGCCATCCACCCCTTGAGAGGATTGGCCAAGTCCTAAGATACCGATTCCAAACTATTTCCAAAGTCAAAGCCATAACAATCTTGCAAAGCAGCCTGCGGGTGCAAGAAGTTTATGGAACTGTGACCTTGTTTGAAATAGTTTACATAGGAAAGAGAGTCTGCTCACAGAATATTGAGAAAAGGCTGAAGAATTTCTCTGCTTCTAGCTTTTTAGCACCTACAGTGGTGCCTGGCAGGGCACGCAGAGAGGGGCTGGCCTGCTGCAAAGAGCTCAGTGGTGCTGGAGGAAGCAGCAGGCAGAGATGGACCAGGGGATGAGGTCTCCTGCTCACCCGGTGTGGGCACAGCTGGGCTCCCCAGTCCTGCTGCTCCCCTTGGCTGGCTGGTGACAAACATCTCTTTCCTGGTGGGCACTGGGAAGGGATGGAGGGTTCAGGGGATGTGGGGGCATTTGGTGGCTGCTGTCAGGTGCTGGGGTCAGCACAAAGGAGGGAGCTGAGGGAGGTGTGGATTCCATCCTGGAATGGGGGGCATATGGGGCACGAGGGAGGACTCGTGGGGACATGGGGCATGTCCCCTGCAGATGAAGGGCCTTGCTTGGGCTCAGTGGGTGCTCCCACAGTGGTTTGGGAGCGTTCTCAGGGTGTGGGAAGAGTGCCCAACCCCCTCTGAGCTTGGCTGGTCACCATGGTGTGTTGGGCTGTGATTTGGCACTGCCCGATGCCCCTGGAATGTCCTTCCAGCACAGCCCAGCTATGGGAACCTGGAGACCACAGCAGGCTGAGGACCAGGCTGGTGGTCCCCTGCCCCAGCGCCTTGAGAGAGTGATAGCAGGAGGGGAAGGAGAGACCTGGAGCGTGGGTCTGGTGTGGGGAGGGCTCTTTGAAGGCTGTTTGCTCTGCCCTGGTCCATGCCAGCAGCAGAGAATGTTCCCCAAGTCCCCGTGGTCCCCCTGGGGTCAGCACCAAGGACCCAGCTGGCGAGCAGATCCCAGAGCAGATCCCAGAGCAGCCCACTCAGGGTGTCCAGCCCAGCAGGGACAGTCCTGGCCTGCAGCTCACTGGGGTGTGTCTCCATGAGATAGGATGTGGCTCCTGGATTGCTCTGTCCCAGGGCACTGATGAGGAGCCCAGGTCCTGCTGCCCACCAGGCATGGGGCGTACAGGGCACAGGACTGGCGCTCTGCTCTTCCACCGTGGAATCCCTTCACGACCCATTAATTTGCCCTTGCCCCTGCAGCTGCTCCCCGAGCCAGACACTGGCCTGGAGGAGGCCCAGGGCTGCGTGTGAGGGAGGGATGGCTGAGGTCCCTTCCCTGGGCTGACCTCGGGCCAGCCCGTCCCACAGGCCAAGCTGGGCTTTGCTGCCGTCCTGCTGGGCTAAGCCTGCCAGGATTCCCCTGGGGGAAAGCTGAGCATCCTCCTCTCAGGCGGTGTGGTGGGCATGTGAGCTCCCGTGGAGCAGGGTGCCCCAAACCCTGGCTGGCAGCGTGGGGATGCCACCTGCCCCCTGCTCGGAGGCTGAGGGGGCCTGGATGCCATCCCGGGGTGGGAGTGGGCTCTCTGCTCCAGCCCTGTTCCTGCTGGGGGCCCCAGTTCTGGCTGGGCACAGGAGCCCCCACCTTGGAAGGATCAGGTTTTCCTGCTGTCATCCAGCCTCGGTGGTGCTTGGGGTCCGCATGGCCCCTGTGCCATTCTCCATGGGACACACACTGCCCCAGCCGTGTCCCCAAAGGTGGGGCTGTCCCACTGCTGCCCCCCTTCTCCTGGCATTCGTCAGCACCATCCTTGGTGCCTTGCGGCCCTGGGGCTGCTTGGCTCCTCTCCCGGCTCTGCAGCCCCCCGAGGTCAGTGGTCCCCTCTCTCCTCTGCCTCGGGGCCCTTCCCGTGGGCTCCCCGGGCAGGGTGGGGGGCACCTGGACAGGGAGGGTGGCGGCAAGAGGTCTTTGACCCACCGGGAGGTGCGGTGGATGGATGGATGGATGGATGGATGGATGGATGGATGGATGGATGGGTGGATGGATGGATGGATGGATGGATGGATGGAGGGATGGATGGATGGAGGGATGGATAGATGGATGGATGGATGGATGGATGGATGGATGGATGGATGGATGGATGGAAGGACAGAGGGGCATGGGGAGCAGTGGTATGTGAGGAATGTGCCACATGTGTCTGTGTGAGCAGATAACCCCTCCCTGCTGGGTGCTGGGTGCTGGGTGCTGGGTGCTGGGGCTGCTTCTGTGCCGTGACATGGAGGGTGCGAGGGTGACCCACCAACCTGGCAGCTGGGCTGGGCCTGGGAGAGCCTGCCAGAGGGAGGGGAGGCTGGAGGGGCAGGGCCACAGTGCCTGAAGTGCCGGGACACCCATCCTCATGGCCCCGGGACTGGCACCCAGCCGGGTGCTGGGCTGAGCCTCTCTCCCTGTGCCCAGACATGCAGAGAGGACAGGCAGCCAGTGGGTTTGGGGGCTGCCTGCAGCCCCTGGGGGACAGCCCTGGGGAAGGGGAGCCACTGAGCACTGCCTGCTCTGTGACTGCCCACAGAATTCATCAGAGCTCAAGTCCTGCCCGTCCCCATGTCTGACCCTGTGACCGCCTCATCTCCCTGTGTTGCCGAAGTGTGTGACAGCCGGGGAAACTGAGGCACGGGACCGGAGGTGTCAGGGGTGGTGTGTCCCTGCCCTGGCCCCCCAGCTCGGCCTGTCCCCAACCCTCCTGATGCTCCTGCCCCCAGGTACCCCCCCAGCCACCAAGATGTCCAGCAAACGTGCCAAAGCCAAGACCACCAAGAAGCGCCCCCAGCGCGCCACCTCCAACGTCTTCGCCATGTTTGACCAGTCGCAGATCCAGGAGTTCAAGGAGGCCTTCAACATGATCGACCAGAACCGTGACGGCTTCATCGACAAGGAGGATCTGCACGACATGCTGGCGTCCCTCGGTGAGGACACCCTGCCCTCGTGCCCCGCGGGCCCCTCTGCCCCCAGCACCACCTCGGGAGTGAGGAGAGCTGCAGGGTGCCCTCGTGCCCACACCCCGCGCTGGACACTGGCTGTGCTCGGATGCCTCAAAGCCTGGGGGGAGGATTTCTCTGCTCCACCAGCTGAGCACAGAAGGGGTGTTTGTGAGGCATCCGAGGGCAGCAGCTCTGTGTGCTGCTCCCAGGCGCGCTCACCAGAAGGGCTCGGGGCAGGAGAAGCTCTGCCCTGGGAGCAGCCACCAGCTGCAGCCATGGAGTGTTTGAGTAGTCTCAGCCCAGAGTGTCCCTGGGGCTGCCCCTGTGGAACAAAGCCCTCCCGCTGCTCTCAGCTGGGGGGACAAAGGCTGGTCCCCGTGCTGCTGAGATACCTGGACTGGTTGAGACTTGCAGGTCTGTGCCCACTCCCTGCCCCAAGCCATTCTCCTTTGCTGCAGACCATGGCTCCCTCCTCCCACTCCCAGCGGTCCCTCCACTGCGCTTTGGGAGGTCTGTCAATGATTGACCTGGCAGCCAAACCTGTTCTGGAGGTCCTGCCCGACCATGGGAGGGATCTCCCTCCTCCCGGTGAGCCGGAGCTCTGGGAGCAGAGAGGGGCCAGTGCTGGGGGCAGCTCAGCAGAGCAGCTAAACCCATCCCTGGTGCCCCCGTGGGGGCAGCAGTGCCGGGGACATCAGCAGCACGAGGCTTGTGTGAGGACATTGCTGCCCCTCTCCTGGAGCTGCCAGGGCAATGGGAAAAGCCATGGGTTTCGTTCCAGTAACCCCCAAACTAATATTGCACCTCCCCCGAGGCAGAGCTTGTTCCCAGGTGTGGATGAAAGCATCGGGAGAGATGCTGAGGGGAGAGTGCTGGGCACTGCAGAAAATCCCTTCCCATGTTTGTGGGGTGGGTGAACAAGAACCAGCAAATCAATTTGCAATGGAAAGAAGCCCTTCCAGCTGTTTGAGCCCGGGGATGGGAGCTGGGGGAGCAGGGCCCCGCATCCACCCCCTGCCTGTGTCCCGCAGGGAAGAACCCCACTGACGAGTACCTGGAGGGGATGATGAGCGAGGCGCCGGGGCCCATCAACTTCACCATGTTCCTCACCATGTTCGGGGAGAAGCTGAACGGCACCGACCCCGAGGACGTGATCCGCAACGCCTTTGCCTGCTTTGACGAGGAGGCGTCAGGTAGAGCGCAGCCCCTCCGCCGTGCAGCCGGTCCGAGGGCTGGCCAAACCCTTGGGAGCCGTCCCCGAGCAGCTCCAGAGCGGGGTGTCGTTCGGAGAGGTGGGGAAGGGGCCGTGCTCAGCCCTCCTGCTGCCCCCTGCCAACGCCGTCCCCTGCCCTCCTTGCAGGCTTCATCCACGAGGACCACCTGCGTGAGCTGCTGACCACCATGGGGGACAGGTTCACCGACGAGGAAGTGGACGAGATGTACCGGGAGGCGCCCATCGACAAAAAGGGCAACTTCAACTACGTGGAGTTCACCCGCATCCTGAAGCACGGGGCCAAGGACAAGGACGATTAGAGCCCAGGGCCACTCACCCCTTCTGCCTCATCCTGTGCACACCCCTGCCCCTTGTCCCCCCTCGCTGCCCCAGATCCCTCCCACGGGAAACACCTCCCAGGACCATCACTCTCCATCAGGACACGCTTGGAGGGGACACACTCCCATCACTGTGTGCCCATCCAGCCCTTCCCTCCCATCACGTCTCCCACACACAGGCTCACCCACTGGGCCCCCCAGCCTGGCTGTGACCCCTCCCAGCAGCCGTTGACCCCCTCAAAGCCACCATGCCACTGGTCCCGGGGCTGGGGTGAGCATCCCCTGCTGGGATTTGGGCTGGCTCGAGCCCGAGCGAGCCCCATTCAGGGCCATAGCACAGAGGAAAAGCATCTCTTCCTGTCCTCCCACACTCCCCCTTCAGGAAAGAACCCCCACTTTGTTCCTCCTCCCTGGCTGTTTTATGGCTTTAGAGCCTGAGATCTGAGGGATTCGGGAAGCTGAAGGGGTGTATAAAGCCTGCCGGGTGTGACAGACGTGTGCTGTGTGTGGCTCCCTCGTGACCAGTGCCGTGCTGTGCCCAGGCCTTTGGGAAGGTGGGTTTGGGCACTGCGTCTCCTCACCCTGCTGCCCTTGTCAGCCAGGGCCCCTTCCAGTGGGGCAGCCTGTTTTTGAAGCCAAATTGCTCTCAAATGATGTAAAGTCAGCTTGAGCATCATTTTCTGCCTTAGCTGGGGGGCTGAAGGTCGTTCTGCTCGGCCCCCGTGTCAGGATGGGCTGAGACACTTGGCAAGGTGCTGACCATGCTCCCCACATCAGCTGACCCAGGGTCCCAGGGGCTTGGCCGCCCTGCTGTGTCACCCTGGGTGGGTGGGAGGGCAAGAGACAGAGAGGGTAAGAAATGGGGAGGGGGTTTGTCCCCTTGGTTTGGTTATTTGTCACCACCCTGACAAGGGTGTGGGAGCATGGGGCGCTCCTGCCTTGTGAAGCTGTGGTTGTAAAATGCTGCTTGTAGCCAGCCCATCTCCCTGCCCTGGAGGGAGGGATGAGATTCCAGAAATTCTTTATTTAAAACGGGGGACAAGCCTACAAAACCTGGTGAGGGCACAGTGCATGGCGGAGATGCTCCCAGGGCTGGGAAAGCTTGGATAGGGTCTGTGGGAGCTGCATGGGCATATGCTGGGATCAGAGGCATCAGAGACTTGCCAGGCCCCAGGTGATGCTCTCTCACCTGGGAGATGAGCCATGAATGAAAAGCTTCTCCTTGGTCTCAGTGCTTCTATTTTGCAGGCACTACCAACACAGGAAAAAGGAACTAAACTGTCAGATGTGAAGGGCTGAACCTGTGATCTCCAGGGAGATCCCCAGGGTCAGGGCTTGTGCTCTGCAGCAGCAGCCCCAGACCAGCCCACCTCCAGCCTCATGAGTACCAAGCTTCTTCCCTAATTCCCTGCTGTGCCAGGGAAAACCTACAGTTCTCCCACTTCCAGAGAGAATTCCCAGGCCTGAAGGCTGCTGGAGGACGGGATGCTTCATGAAACCTCCTTCCCTGGGACACCCAGCAAAGTGAACATCCCACAGACATCACTTTGGGGCAGAGGAGCTGATGCTGGAGCTGTGGACAGATTGTCTCCTGGGGCAGCTGCATCCAGGAGTGATGTTCAGCCCCCCTGACCCCAAGGGATCACCCTGTGTGACCGGCCCAGATCCTCGCAGCACCGGGAGTGGGATGGACTTACTGCTGGTCCCAGCTGGGAGCTGCCACAGGCTCCAGCCTGCGGCTGTCGGGGGTGCTGCCTCAAGCAGCTCCCAAAACTGCTTGGTCTGAGCTGCCCCTTCACTGGCATGGCTGTGGTGGCACCGTGGGACTTTCAGCCCTGAGGCAGCAAAGCAGAACGAATTTGTTATTGGGCGCTGGGAAGAGTAAATAAACTTACTCCACTGGCTCAGGTTTCCCAGGCTGCCCCACCCCTGGAAGTGTCCAAGGCCACGCTAGACAGGGCTTGGAGCAAGCCGGGATAGTGGAAGGTGTCCCTGCCCATGGCAGGGGGAGGAATGAGATGAGCTTTAAGGTCCTGTCCAACCCAAACCATTCTGGGATTTGATGAATCTATGAAATCCCAAAACTATCTGGGCTCATGTGAACCTCATGAAATTCAACCGAGCCAAGTGCAGGGTCCTGCACCTGGGTCAGGGCAGCCCCACAGCAGCACAGGCTGGGGGCTGGGTGGGTGGAGAGCAGCCCTGGGAGAAGGACTTGGGGGTGGCTGGTGGTGACAGATTGGATGTGACCCGGCCATGGGCACCGGCAGCCCAGAAAGTCACCTGTACTTGGGCTGCATCAGAAGCAGCAGAGGCAGCAGGGGGACCGGACCTGACTCATTTCGAAGGTATTAAATAGCAGCAAAATAAAGACATTCATTGCAGAAGTGTTCACTTGGGGCAGGGGGACACCAAGGTAGGCAAATAACCCCTTTTGGTCAATCTAGAAGAGCTGCTCCCGGTGCAGAAGTGTGTCCTGAGCTCGGAGGGCCCCTCCTATGTGTCAGTTTGTGCCCGTGACCCCTGGGGCTGTCCCGGGCCCCGTCCCCTCTGCAGCCTCCCCCCGGGTATTTATCCACAGGGAGGAGATGCCCTGAGCCTGCTCTGCTCCAGGCTGGGCGGTCCCAGCTCTCTCAGCCTCTCCTCATGGCAGAGATGCTCCAGTCCCTCCATCACCTTGATGGCCCTGTGCTGGACCCTCTCCAGTCTGTCCCTGTCTCCTGTACTGGGCAGCCCAGCTCTGGGCCCAGCACTCCAGGGCTGGCCTCACTGGTGTGGAGCAGAGCGGAAGGATCCCCTCCCTCCGCCGGCTGTGACACAGCTCCCAGTGCAGCCCAGGGCCCCCTGCCCCCGGAGTGTTTGCTGTTCCCCAGTGCTGTGAGCTCCATCCTGGTGTCCCCACGGCTCCTCTGGCCATGTCCAGAGATGTAGGTTAGAGGAACATCAGGGAGGAAAAGGGTGCAGCAGTGCCTGCTGAGAGAGGGTCTGTCCTGCCCTACGGCCTCCAGGAAGGAAAGAGAGCAGAGCTTTCCCAAGGGAAGGGGCAGGAGGAGATGGAGGGGCTGCAGTGCTGGAGCCCAGCTCCCAGGACCAGTCCTCCTGGGGGAATCCCAGCCTGCAGCAGGTCCAGTGGCCCTGAGCAGGGAGCAGGAGCTGCTGCTGGAGCAGTGGCCCCGAGGCAGGGTGGCAGCAAACAGCCAGCACAGCCAACCACAAATCCCATTTTCCTTGCTAAAAATGCAGATTCAATATCAGAGGGTGGGCAAAGGACGGAGAGAGTCCTGTCTGGGAAGGGTCGGTACCCTGGGAGGCTGGCTGGGGATTCCATCATCCCCCTGGGGTTCCAAGCACTCCCCTGGGAATTCCAGCTTCCCCTGGATTTCCAGCAACCCCCTGGGGTTCCCAGAATCCCCCTGGGTTTCCAGCATTCCCCCTCGGGCTCTTGTTGGCTGATTGTTGTTCAAATTGCTGAAGTTTAATAGTATTATCATGTCAATGGGCCTGGCAGGGCCCAGCCTGGACGAGCTCCTAGCGGGAAGGGCAGGGAGATGCACCACAGCCCCTTCCCTGGCCCCTCATCCCGGCGGCTCCTCGCCCCCCATCAGCCGGGCGCTGCCTGGCTCCCGTGCCAGGCTGGGCTTGCCCAGGGACTGGGGCTCCTCCCGCGCTCCGCTCAGGCACCCCAAGGGATTTTTCCAAAGCTGCTTCCACACGACCAGCCCGGGGAGCAAAGGCGGGTGCAGGGGCTCACGGCCCAGCCCCGGGCGGGTGTCTGAGCCCAGGGACCATTTCCCGGCTGTCTCAATTCGGTGGAAGACTAAAACAGCGTTGGCCAAAAGGTGGGAGCAAAAGCAGCCTGCTGAGGAGGAGCGTCCTGCTTGGGCACTGTGGCTGACACAGACCCTGGGCAGTGTCCGCGGCGGTGGCCGGGGGCTCTGGGGTGTCACACGCCAGGAACGGGCTGCAGAGGGGGCAGAGGGGGCAGGATGAGCCCACCCTGCCCGCTGATGGCCCCGGTCCGGAGCGGGCAGGAGCCAGCCAGGCGTGAGAGGGCTGGAAGGCCAGGGGATGCTCCCTGCCCCGGGGTGACCCTGCAGAGGGTGGGATGTGCTGCCAGGGCCCCCCACACCCCACCTGTGCTTCACCAGCCCCGGCTGCCTTGGCATTAATGCAGCAGGAGCAGGTTGGGGCACAGTTCCACTCAGGTCATGGAAGATTTAGAAGCAACAAAACAAATGCTTTAAGGAATTCTCCTTTTTCTTTTGCTATTTAATCCCTTATTGCACGACACAATCTGCTTTTCCCAGACCAAAGATCAACCACAGAAGAGGGTTTTTTGTAGCTTTTTTCAATACATGAAGGGATTTCCATCTTTTACCCTGCGAGCAGCAATAAGGGGAGGGAGGGAGGGAGGGAGGGAGAGGGGAGCTGCAGCACAGCCTGCAGGGGTGGTGGAGCCTGGGAGGCAGGAGCTGCCCCTGAGGCAGGGCGACATCAAGCCAGGTCTTCGTGGGGAGAGGTGGAGCAGGACCCGGTGACGCCGGGGGTGCTGCGCCCCAGCCGCACACCGGTCCCTGGGGGATGCGCACGCGTGTGCTCGGCTTGGCAAGCATGAGCGTGGATGTGCCCAAGACAGGGGATGGACATCCTGAAAGGACATCCCCAACAGATCCCCCCCAGACGGGGGTCTCTGCGGGCAGGGCTCTGGGCTGGCTGCAGGACAGGGCCGTCTTGGCTTCCCATGGTGGCGCCTTCTCCATCACAGGCGCTGGGACGTGGCACCACTGCTCAGAGCAGCTCTTCTCTCTTCTTCCTGCTGATGAAGACACCGCTCCAGGGGACCCATGATGGACACATCCCCTCGGGCTGCACTGAGTGCCTGGCAGAGGGTGACAGTGCAACCCAGCCCCACATCACAGAAGGGCACAGAGCTGTGTTGGGGAAATTCCATGCTCACCACATCCTGAACCAGCAGCACATAAACGGAGACAATTTGGTCTCCAAAACTCCAAAGGTGACCTTGGGCTCTGCTGTGGTGGTGGAGAGGCACAGGAAGGACTTTCAGAGACCTTGGCCAGCCTGATGGCCATGGCACAGCGAGGGTTCCACCTGGTTCCTTCTCGGTCACCACCATTGCTTGGAAACACCTTCCTCTGTCATGGAGCAGTGATGTGCTGGGCTTCTGATTTCCCATCTGGTAAGGACCAAATGAAGCACTGGTGGAGCTTCAGGGTGCTCCGAGGTCCCCAGAGTTGCCACCCACACCTGCCCCTGCAGCTCCTGTCCCAAGGCCTGTCCCTGTCCCCTGCCCACAGACACCAGTAACCCCCGGGGCGCAGCTACAGGATTCAGCCAGGGGGAAGGAACTTGTGCAGTGCCCTGTGGGGCACCCCGGTGTGGGTGTCCCTGGGTGGGAGTCCCAAGGTGGGCGTCCCTGGGTGGGTGTCCCCAGCTGAGCATCCCTGGATGGGTGTCCCTGGGCGGGTGTCTGCAGTGGGTGTCCCTGGGGGGTGTCCCTGGGGGGAATGTGCCCAGGTGGGTGTCCCCGGGGCTGGTTGTCCCCACGTGGGTGCCCGTGGCCGGGTGTCCCCGAGGGTGCCCCTGTGCGGGAGCAGCTCCGCGGGGCCGGGCGGGTGCGGGGGCTCGGGGGCTCCCCCCGTCCCTGCCCCCTCCCGCCGGGGGCCGTGTCCGGGAGCGGGGCCGAGCCCGGGGGTGCGCCGGCGCCAGGTACCGGCCGGGACTCCGCG